>JAYESD010000006.1:136739919-137165680 GCA_036927565.1 Tuctoria greenei
CGCCCGAGACATCATTATCTGAAATACCAAACTTCCAAACTTCCAAATTATTGAGTCCAAGCGCATATGTACACAAATGCAAAAGGACAAAATCCATATACTAACATTGTTCTAAGTTGATTTCAGAAGATACAAATATATACAATATATATCATCTTGCATTGCTATATACATTTTTTCCAGCATTGACATCTTCTCGCATATAGGGTTTCAAATTCTTTTTAATGCTTCTCTCTACGCGCTTGATGTTTTCTGGTTCGGTGAAAAGGTACATCTCTTCATACTGATTATATTCCTCTTCATTATCTCCCACATTCTCAACCCCAACAATATTTTGCTTTCCAGAAACAACTACGTGCAACTTCTCAGTTTCTGGATCTTGAACATAAAAAACTTGTGCAACATTATCGGCGAGAACCCACAGGTCATCTTTGTAACCCACTTTATTCAAGTCTACCAGTGTCAGCCCGTAATTGTTCACTTTCAAACCATCAGGGTGTTTGACCCATTAGCACTTAAATACGGGCATTACCATTCTTTCGCCATAATCGAGTTCCCATATTTCCTCTATGAACCCGAAGTATGTGGTCTTCTGCCCTTGTGAATCATAAGCCTCAATACGAACACCACTATTTTGTGCAACACTCTTACCGTCTTTTTCTTTAGTGTAAAACGTGTAACCATTGATGTCATGTGTTTGCCATGATGTTACCAAAGCAGATGGGCCAGAAGCTAACTTCTTCATTGTTGCCTCTTCTATAGTTTTTCTGTATGATATATTTTTATCCATTAACCATTCAGTGAAACATCTTCTGTGCTCTTTCATGATCCAGTCCTCTGTGCAGTCTTAGTTTTTATCACGAAGCTCAATTTGGTGTTCTTCGATGTACGGCTCAGCTATTGCGAGCTGTTGTAGTACACCAAAATGTGCACGGTGTACATTCTTGTAATCTTGAACAATAAATGTTTTCTTACCCACTTTGCCTCTCCCATGTAGTCTACCCTCATGTACCAGTATAGGCACACCTATCGATTTTCCATCTTTGATGTAATCAGCGCAACCCTCAATCACTTCTTCAGTGGTGTATCCTTCCATAATTGAACCCTCTGGGTGAGCACGGTTCCGCACATAACCTTTTAATACTCCTAAATATCTCTCCAACAAAAACATATGATGTAAATATAGTAGCCCCAATGCTTTTATCTGATCAACAAGATGTATGATTAGGTGTACTTGCATATCAAAAAAGGATGGTGGGAAACACATCTCAAGTTTGATATTGTCTCGACGATGTATGTTTTCAGATAGTCTAAATCTTCACGTGCTATCACCTTTTGCGATACTGCATTGAAGAAGTAACACAAACGTGTGATGACAACTTTTATATGCTCAGGTTTGATTACTCTTATTGCAATGGAAAGGAAAACTGTCATCATCATGTGACAGTCGTGAGAATTATAACCGAATAAAGACAAGTCTTTCATCGAGACTAGTTTGCGGATATTGGATGAGAAACTCGTGGGCACTTTGATCCCACGCAAGCATTCGCAAATTGTTTTTTCTCTTCTAGCGTCAAGTTGTAGCTGGCTGGGGGAAGGTAATGCTTCCTGTTCGTCTTTTCTAATGCCCGATACTGTTCTTCAGTTTCCTTATCCCTTGCTTCTTTTTTATTTAGATTCCAATATAAATACTCAAACATGTTTAGATTCTGCAAATTGTGTCCAAATTCGATGATTCTTTCTTCTACATTTGTATAAAATCAACATCTACCACCTGAACAAAATATTTTTAAAACTTGTATAGCTGACATTGTAATGTTTTGGTAAATATCAAATTAATTTCTACTCACATATTATTCACATTTGTGTATCTCATAAAATAAAGTTCCTTCACTCAAAATTGTTGGTGTGAACATATTTGTATAATTTATACATGTATGAATTTTTTAATTTTTTTAAAAGCATTCCAACATGTCAAACTTCAAATTATCCACCATTCTAACTAAATGCTCATATACATATGAGGCATTCATCAAATTATGAACACGCATTGATTCAAAAAAATTTAAAAAAATCTGAAAAAATTCATAGACGTTGGTATGATGAGTAAAAATGTACACTGAAAAAATTAATGAAAAAAGCATTATATTCATCAAGATATAAAAATGAACAATAGCATTTGTTGTATGTTTTTTATGTTCTGACCAATTTCAAAGGATCTATGAAGTGAAATTTAATGGTAACCTTTACTTACCAATAATATTACAAGAAAGTGGATTTTTGCCTTTTTAAAGGACCACATTTAATCAAGAATATTAATTAAGAAGAAGTAAATATCTTCATAGGCGATTGGTACTTACCAACCACCTGAGAATATATTTATCTCAGGCGGGTATTACTTACCAACCGCTTGAGGTAATGCCCATACTGTTCTTCAGTTTCCTTATCTCTTGCTTCTTTTTATTAAGATTCCAATATAAATACTCAAACATGTTTAGATTCTGCAAATTGTGTCCAAATTCGATGATTCTTTCTTCTACATTTGTATAAAATTAACATCTACCACCTGAACAAAATATTTTTAAAACTTGTATAGCTGACATTGTAATGTTTTGGTAAATATCAAATTAATTTCTACTCACATATTATTCACATTTGTGTATCTCATAAAAAAAAGTTCCTTCACTCAAAATTGTTGGTATGAACATATTTGTATAATTTATACATTTATGAATTTTTTTAAAAGCATTCCAACATGTCAAACTTCAAATTATCCACCATTCTAACTAAATGCTCATATACATACGAGGCATTCATCAAATTATGAACACACATTGATTCAAAAAAATTTAAAACAATCTGAAAAAATTCATATAGGTTGCTATGATGAGTAAAAATGTCCACTGAAAAAATAAATGAAAAAATCATTATATTCATCAAGATAGAAAAATGAAAAATAGCATTTGTTGTATGTTTTTTATGTTCTGACCAATTTCAAAAGATTTATGAAGTGAAATTTAATGGTAACCTTTACTTATCAATAATATTACAAGAAAGTGAAATTTTGCCTTTTTAAAGGACCCATATTTAATCAAGAATATTAATTAAGAAGAAGTACATATCTTCACAGGCGGTTGGTACTTACCAACCACCTGAGAATATATTTATCTCACGCGGGTATTACTTACCAACCGCCTGAGATAATCTTCTTCTCAGACGTGAAATTTTAATTAACGATGAACAGACTACGCATTCATTCATTCACACAGTTGAAGAACACACAAGATACTCATTCATTAACAATATTCAATCACACATCTCATAAAAGAACACACAAGATGCACAATATTTACACAAGAACACACAAGAACACACAAGATACACAAGTAATATTCAATCACATAGATGAAAAAAGATGAATTTCATTCATTAACAATATTTACAAATAGAAGCAACTAAAAACAATAAAAAGAAAAACTAATTAAATCCTACTCCTACTCCTCATCCTCCTCCTCCTCCTCCTCCTCCTCCTCCTCCTCCTCCTCGTTCTTCGGCGGTGACTCCGGCACCGGTGCAACAGGAGGCAGGGCCGGCTGCACCGGCAGTACAACCCCTAGGTTGCTAGCCGTCGCCTCCACCAGCATTCCACGGCCCTCGGGGCCTAGAACCTGGACCATCGTCGCGAACAGAATGTCGAGACAATCATCCACCCCCATGAGGGGGTACAGGTAGTGGCCCATGGTACCCATTCTAGTATACTCTGAAGGGTACCCAGCCCCAAGGCACTCATGGCGCGAGACGTATTGTTGTACGCCTCTCGCGCCATTAGGAGGCACTGCTTGGTGTTGATCTTCTCGGGGGAGCTGCAACATAGTTTCTTGCAAGGTGGCTCCCTCGGAGGGCTTGGCGGCGGAAGGTCAGCCATAGTGGTGTTGGGTCGTCGGAGCGGAGGAAGACGAAGAAAACAAGAGGATTCAAAGTGAGCGATGCGCTTGTGAGTGATAGCGCATCTTTAAGGCCGCACGGAGTGGAAGATGGAGCAGTTGGTTTACTGCGCATTAAAGGTCGCGCCTCGGGGAAAAGAAAGGTCGCGCATGGTCGTCGACACGTCTTCATAGGCAGTTGGCGAGGGGTCTTTATGTAGGCGTTCATCAAATTATAATGAACACATATTAATTAAGAAGAAGTAAATATCTTCACAGGCCCATGTTTATCTCAGGCGGGTGTTACTAACCAACCGTCTGAGATAATTGTATCTTCTCAGGCGGTTGGTAAGTAAAACCCATCAGAGGTAACAATCTTCTCAGGCGGTCGGTACTTAAAATCCGCCTGAGAAAATGTGAGTCTATATATACCCCTCGGCGGCATTGGAAAAACCTAACCCGGGCGAAACACTTAGACGCCGTTAGGCTACCAAAATTTCGTTTGCCGCCAAGTGTTCGCCCTCGTCACTTCCAGGTACGTCGCCGAGCTTCGCTGTCACCGCCGAGCTTCGCCCTCGTCACTTCCAGGTACGCCGAGCGAAGCCATTGCCGTCGCCGCCGAGCTTCAACGTAATTCCTAAACCCTTCGACCTTCCATCCTCCGTCGCCGTGCCGCCTCCCTCCCCGCCCTCGCTGCCGCCTTGCATGTCCTTGGTTAGGGTTCGGGAATTGGAAAATGGTAGGCATCCTTGGTTAGGGTTCAGTGGAATTCGAAAAACTGTCAAGTTCGGTGGCATCTTTGGTTAGGGTTCGGTGGGGCAAGATTTATGTGGATGGTTATATCACGATAAATTGGTAGTTGGTTTTGTGTGTCTGAAACTGTGAAATTAGTAGCATTTCATCTTCTGGTAGTTTGCAGAGATAAAACTGTCAAGTTCAAATGAATAGGAGTTACTCCCTTCGTCGTGGATGTTTATATCATGATAAATTAGTAGTTGGTTCTGTGTGTCTGAAACTGTGAAATCAGTAGCATTTCATCTTCTGGTAGTTTGCAGAGATAATATTCTGAATAGTAGTTGTTTTTCTTCTCCTAGGATCATTAGGTTTACCAAATATATGCTGAAGAAGTTCCACTTCGTTATATTCATTGGAGCAAAGCCTATAGGATCATGTAGCAAAACTGTCAGTCTACGCGTTCTATCATCGCATTGTGCATGATCCTATTCTGTTCTGACACATTAGTGGTAAACATGATTCTAGACTCTAGTAACAGCAGTATATTCCCTATTTCTGTCATCGGCCTTGCATATGCCACATAATTCTCTATTAGGGGCAAGATTTAGCTATATTTGGTTAAGTTGAGTAAATTTGGCTAATTTTGGCTAAGTTACATTAGATATAGTTATACTTGACTAATTTTGACTATGTTATGCTATATTTAGCTATATTTGGCTACTTTTGCTTAGAGTTAGCTATGCTAGACTATGTTTGGCTAAGTTTGCTTTTATTTCTCTAAGTTAGCTTCAATTGAGTAATTGTAGCTAATCTGTGCTACCAAAGATGTCTGCACTTGTGGCTCCATCAGCTTCATTTGAGCAATTGTACCTAATCTGAGCTACCAAAGTTATGCTATATTTAGCTCTGAAGCCAAACAAGTTGCTGGCCAACTCATTTGTGATGCCAGGAGCATCCTCACGCCCATATCTAGGTACCACTAGGTGTGGCGATGGAGTCTGAGCATATGCTGCCGATCTCTATGATACAAGAATTTAGTTAGACCTATATAACTTCAAAAATGTGTTTTGGATAAATTTACTTAATTGAGCCAAAATTAAGAAAATTTGTTTTAAATATGACCAAATTTAGCTAACTGAAGCATAATCAAGCATGTTTGACTATGCTGGGCAAGATTTAGCTATATTTCGTTAAGTTGAGCAAATTTGGCTAATTTTGGCTAAGTTACATTAGATATAGCTATACTTGACTAATTTTGACTAAGTTATGCCTTGGGTTGTCGGTGTAAAGTGAGCTTGCTAGTTGCTACTGCTGCTATCAGTCTCTTCTAGGCACTGCATCTGCACAAGTACGCATCAGCATGTTGTTTTTCATTCAGTAGGCAGAAGAATCACTGATAGGGAATAAGAGGAAACTTGAGAGCGGGGACGATAATGCCCTCTAAGCTAGGTAGGAGCTGTGCGGGGATTTGCTTTTTGTCCCTTGCTTGATAAGTTATAGGTCCGGAGCTAGGCCCGCCTAGTAAACCTCAAGAACGTGGTCGCCACTCTGAATGAAGCTAGCCTATTTAGAATAAAAAGATAAAATTTCCATTGCTGGTGAGCAACTTTAACATGCTTGTCACACTCGCAATGTATAGTAACCTTTTGGTCAGTGGCCTTAAACCCTAGAATGCCTTATCAAATCCTAGAATGCTTCCATCTTTTTCTTCATACAACACTTCATGTAGAGTTAATATGCCATTTATTAGATTTTTTGTCTTATTAGATCTAGCATGGAAAGCCCTAAGAAGACTGGTCCTCATAGTAACAACAAAGAAGACAATATGGAGTTTACTGACTCCAGCAGTTCAGGCTCCTATCACAGTCCTTCGAATCCTAAAGTCATAATATATATAAAAAATAAAATATATAATAATAATGGGAAAAAATAATAATAATGAAAAAAAGAAAGTATAAAAAACAGAGAAGAAAAAGAAAGAAAAAAGAGGCAATCGCCGGCCAGGCCGAGCTACGCCTAGCCAGCGCACCCCAGCCCCGCCCGCGCGATGCTCCGCTCGCACGGGCCCCAGCGCGCGCACCCGCGCTCCCGCGCCCAGCGCGCCTGCCCGCCGCGCGACCCCACCGGCCCATCCAGCGCGACGCCCCGCTCGCCCGGACCCCGTGCCTGGCCCCGCATCACACGCCCCTGGCCGAGCGCCCCGCGCCTAGCTCCCGTGTTGACCGCGCTGGCCCTAGCTGCGCTCCGCCTATATAAGGAGCGTAGGCTCCGTTGCTCATAGTCAGGAGAGATTGAGCACCGCCGAGAAAAAAGTGCAGAGGGAAAAAAACCCTAGCGCCAAGAAAAATAGAAAAGAGACCAGGGCTGCGCCACTAGAGAGAAAAAAAAGGAAGAAAAAAGGGGAGGAAGAAGAAGAAAAGGAGGAGGAAATCGTCGTCCGCCAGAGATCATCGCACCTCCATCGTCGTGCCGCTGGAGGACCGTTGCACCATCCACTTCTTCTAGGCGTCGCCTTCGTCCCGCAATCGTCGAAGCCGTCACATATACGGTAGGATTCGTTTTTCCGATGTGAATTTTACCGACGTATTAAATCTAGTATACATAATTTAATCGTAGTTGTACCATAAATTTATTTTCAGCAGCATTAATTCTCGCTAAAACCCCCGTAAACGCATATGAACACGTATGAACTAGTTGCATCTAATCCATAGACGGCTGTAGTTAATCAATTATTGAACTTTGCATGCATGCATGTCATCGCATGTTGATTAATGTGTGTGCGTCATGATGATTGGTATGTATTTTCTTGTATGTATGATCACGAGTAGAGGGAAGTGCTCAAGAGGTCGTGTACGAGGATTTCCAGAACCAAGACTTTGAAGTGCTTGAACAACCCAATCCGTCGCAACAAGGCAAGTGTCGTTGAAGCATATTGGTACTGTTTTAATATAAATGATTTGTTTGCAAAATTGCATGTTTGTGCCAATTTGATGGGAATCCTATGATAGGAAGTTGACTAGCTTTGTTTAACCACCCTTGTCACCTGGAATACCCAGTAGAGAGTCGGGAAGGGTTTTTACCTTTTGCATCGCTTAATTAATTGGGATGGGAAACCACTATATTATTTAATTATGCATTAATGATATATTGATTGACATGAAGTGGTTAAAATGATGAGTGATCTAAGCAAGCCCGGTATGTGGTTGGGTTGGATGTTATGGTGGTTGCTTGCTTTAGATCTAAGGACTGGTTCATGCGAGAATATGCCAGGACTATAGTGCCACCACGAGGCCAAGTATGGGTGCAGCGTAGCTAATTAATTAGGGTATTACTGGTATTGTGCAAATCATTTGGCGCACTGGGGAAGGGGAATCGGATTGGGTTTGTATTTGTGGCAGGGACTCCCTGGGATCCAAATGGCACAAGAGGGGGCTCTTGGTTGAAGACGTGCTCTGTAGGAGACGTCGCCACCAGTGAAACCTCAATGGGTCCGTACATGCTAGTAGTCCCTTTGTAAAAGCTATTTTGTGATCTCTTGGCCATACACCAAAGGAGTGTAATTGGCATAAGGAAGGTTCTTTAGTCGCCGACGGGTGATGAAATCACAAACACGTGGGTAAAGTGGTACAAAATCTGCAGTGTATTAAAACTATCATGATAGCCGTACTCCTGGTTATGAGCGCCTGGATGACCTACATGATTAGGGGGGGAATTGAGATTTGGGATGGTTATGGTTTGGTATTGGTTATGGCTGGTTATGGATTAATTATGATATTGTATGTGGTTAATGGTAATGGTGAAACCTAGTTTAATGATGATGGATATGGATTGTGGACTTATATATTCATTGTGGGATATGATGGGTTTACTTCACATACATATGATATATTGCTTTTCAAATGGTTTTACTGTACTTTTCAGCACTTAGCCATTATTACATTCGTCATTTGAATCAGCCACATGTCATACTTTCCACACTTGTTGAGTACGACATGTACTCACCCTTGCAATCCCCCCTCCAACAGTTTTAGGTGATGGTTGGGAGTGTCTTGAGGATAATGCAGAGTTCTAGGCCATGTATACCGTCAGCTTTGCCTGTGGCGTTATTGGAGCTGCGCTATCCCTTATGCTTAGTTTGCTTAGTTGCTTAGTTACTTAATTTGTTGCATTAGTTCAAAACTTGTCATTAAGATTCACTAGATCTTGTATTCGAGGATATTCTAAATTGTGTAATAAAAGTACTTATTTAATAATTTGAGTTGTGGTAATTGTCTGTTTATCATTTGTGAATCACTTGTGTATGTGTGTTAAACATCCTGGGCACACATATACTGCACTTGGTTCATTTTTCGGAACCGGGTGTCACATAAAGCTACCATTCACCCCCCTCTGGTAGCTTTTCACGTGCTCTTTGATGCTACAATTGGTATCAGAGCCACGGTGCTCTAATCTTTGTGATTTGCACGTATTTTTACTAATAATCATGGAGAAATACTCCACAAAACCTTGTGTTTTTAATGGTATTGATTTTCAGGTTTGGAAGGCACGTATGGAAGCCTTTATCCAGTCTCAAGGCTTCGCAATATGGGAGAAGGTATACATGCCTTATGAAGTGCTGTCAAATGATCAAGTTACAGCTACAAACCTGAGAGATGTCGACAACAACAACAAGGCTCGAAACTTGATCATACAAGGATTAACTCAAAGCGACTTCGACCGTGTTGCACACCTCCGATCTGCATACGATGTGTGGAAAGCACTTTGTGACTACCAAGAAGGATCCAACATGATCAAGGAGGTAAGATAAGACATGTTCAAGAAAGAATACATGCGCTTCAAGATGCAGCCCGGTGAGTCCATCGATCAACTTTTTGCCCTGTTTAATAAAATTTTGAGTAACTTGTGTAGTGTCAATGTTAATTTTTCAGATGCTGAGAATGCTAGGCAATTACTTAGTGCACTAGACATGTCAATTTGGGAGATGAAAGTAACATCCATTCGTGAATCAACTGTCATGAGTACTCTTACTTTAGATGTGCTTTACTCTAAACTAAAAACTCATGAAATTGACATCTTATCACGTAAGAATCCAAATAAGTCTATTGCATTCATTTCACAACCTGATATACCTAGCTCCGGCCAATCATCATCTTGCAATACTCTTGTTTTGTTGTCCTCACTAACCCTGGAGCAGTTCGAAGAATTTCCAGGAGAGGAGTTAGCACTCATCTCTACTAGGTTCTCAGAAGCATTGCAAAATGTGAGAACTAGAAGGAGAGGAAGCTCTGGACCTCAACGCTGCTTTGAATGTGGTAATACAGGACACTTTCGTATAGAATGCCCTAACCTTTGAGGTCCTACTTCCCAGGATAAAAAGCAAACAATGATAAAGCACTCCTCTTCAAAAGATACAAAGAAAAAGAAGGGTTTTATAGGACGTCAATTGGTGAGCAGTTTTATCTCCGCACTTCAAGAAATTGGCTCAAGTGATGTGGACATTGGAAGTGAAGAAGATGAAGATGATTTGGCAAACTTGTGCTTCATGGCGTGCAAGTCAAGATCAAGTATGGAGGATGCAGAACACAACGACGACAATGAAGAGGTTACACGCTTGAAGAAGGAGAACATTTGGATTGAGGATTCAGGTTGCTCACGCCACATGACCAGTAACAGAAATGGTTCTCCTCCCTCTCTTTTATGTCACGTGTAGAGAATGTTACTTTTGCTGATAATTCTTCAACTCCTATAATTGCTAAGGGTTCGTGTAGGAGGGTGATTCTGGCAGTTCTTCCGGTACTACCGTGGGCAGCCCGCGGAGTTCTTAGTTCGGTTGTGGGCGCGTGGAGATTCAGAAGAAGGTGGCAATTTGACACAGGGATTTACGTGGTTCGGGTCGCCTGAGCATAATACCCTACTTCACGGGTGTGAGTTGTTGTTATATTGAGCGTCTGAGCGCTTGTGTGTAAGAGACCAGAGTGTCTGGGAGTTTTAGGCGCGTGTGGGCCTCCCTTTGTGTATCGCTTAGCCAGTCCTTTTATAGTACAAGGACTTGTTGTTACAACATCAGCCTGGCACGACATGTGGCCCTGGCGGTTACTGATGCTTAATACACAGTTAATGTACTTAATTCCCCTTAACAGCGTGATCACGCTCCTTGATGGCGGTGTTACTTGTGTTAAGGGTCCTCTGATCGTGTGTCATTAAGATAGAATTAATGACACATAATCAGGTCTTGAAGCTTTAATTGTTCCTTGAAGGTTCGAGCCGTTGGAGGTCCACTAGTCTGCTTGTTGAGGTTGAAGGTCTGGCGGCTGGACGCATGGCAGCTCCGAAGCTTATTGTCTTGGATGAGTAGGTTCGGTACTGTTGTACACGTGTCGGTATCGGAGCTTCCCTCCGTCGGGGGTTAGGTCTGAGGGTGCCACACAGGTATCTAGTCTGGAGCTTTCCTATGTATGGAATGTAGCTCCGGTTTTACAATACACATGGCGGCACTAAGACTAACCATAGGAGGGAGGCAGGTCCGATTCCGTAAGACACGTGGTGCCTTCGGAAATCTTCAACTCAGATAGGTGGAGTTCCTTTGCACTCTTTGCAGTCCCAAGGGGTATCATATACGCAGGGTACCGACAGTGGCCCCCTGGGCCCACCTCCGGTAGAGACCTTTTGGATTATGTCATTCTATCGGAGGTGGTTCCATCTTTCGATTTTGACGCCGTGTCTTCAAGGATTTTTGGGTGTGCCGTTGAGGTTGTGGTTCGCAGTTAAACCACCGTCGCAGGGCATCTTCAGGATGTGGCAGGTGAGATCTGCGCGTGCGGATCTCATGCAATTGAAGGTCGCCGGTTCCCGATACTAAAACCATATCGGTTCCGCATGCCCTGTCAAGCCGCCGCCCTCGGGTTTCCCGCTTCTCATGATGACAACTGTTCGCCTGGGGTAAGGACCTCGACTTGATCATCGAGGTGGCCCCCGGGCCCCCTTGTCATTGGCGGGGTGAAGTTTTTTAACTGTATCGTTGGCCCTTCTGCGGTTTCCATCCAAGCATTGCGGGGGCTTACTTAAGAAGGAAAGACTGCGCCGTTTGGGGATTTCTTACGCCTTCATTTGAACTTGCGCTCGAATCCTCCAAACTTTCTCTTGCTTTTGCTCTCTCGCCCCGTTGTGCTGCGATGGAGTTGGGTCTCCGCAAGAGCCGTCTCACGACTGACGGCGATTTGAAGAAGGTCCGGACCTACATGGGGTGGTCCAGTGACTCCTTCAACCACTTGGTGCGTGTCGGCAAGCTCCCGTTCAAAAAGGAGCGCGCCAACGACATGGTGTACTTTCCGCGTACGCCATGGTGGGACTGATCCCACCCTTCTCCACCTTTCTCTTGATGCTGCTAGACTTCTATGGTCTGCAGCTGTACCACCTTGGCCCCACTCCATTCTTCTCGTGTCCACATTCGTCCACTTATGCGAGATGTGGGTGGGTATTCCCCCTGCGTCGAGCTTTTCCGCACCTTCTTCACCATCCACTCCACCGGTAAGAGTGACGAGTATCATGGCTTCTACTATTTTGTGAAGCGCAAGAAATGCCCATACAAGTACTTGAGGTCGTTCCCTTCCAGCAAGTGGGACGACTAGAAGAAGGACTGGATTGTCGTCATGGCAGAGGAGCACGAGAAGCTGGAGCTGCCCGAAGGCCTTCCCAACGTCAACACTGAAGCCTGGAGTGAAGTTTCGGTGCTGTCGGAGGCCTTTAACCCTGCCTTGACTAGGATCCGCCAATGTGTAGAAGGAGGAGTGACCCCCCAGGCGGTCTTCTGCAACTTCCTGGTCAATAGGTGGGCTCCACTGAAGAAGAGGGAGAAGCTCGCCTGGGCCCCCAACAGTCTGATGGACGACGACCGGATCGAGACCAGTTTGAAGTCCAATTTGGAAGGCGCTGCTTTGGAGCTTCATCTCAAGAAGTTCCAGCACGACATCGACGTTGAGGGTGATGACTTGATTCCGCCGGCGGCATTCCTCCCTCTGAACATGGAGGCGAAGTTCAGTAGGGAGCTCCAACACAAGATGCCGGTGCTTGACGACCTCGATGAAGTTGAGAGGCGTCCAACCACCGGGTTGGCGATCCCCAGAGCATCCAAGGGTGGTCCCCCTTCCGCCCCAAGACAGAGAGCTGAAGTACAAGGCAAGGGAAAAGAGTTGGCCAAGCCCTCGAGCCGAAAGAGGAAGTTGAAGCACTCTGGCGGGAGGCCCGTCAGACCTGCTCCTTCCATGACAACTCCTTCTCCCCGACGGGGAGGTCTTCGACGGCGACAACCACTCCAACATCGACGTCCCCCCGGAATGCCAGCTCCGCCTAGGTGACTCCAACGCTAGAGCCAGCCATGGGCTCTAGGTCCGAGGGTCCTTCTACGTCGAGGGGGGTCTCAACCAAGACGTCGCTGGCGGCAACATCAAGATCCGGATGGCCTTCCAGAGCTATTACCCCAGTTGTGACTGGGTCGAGCTCCGAGCGTCCGACGAAGAGGTTCCGCACTAGCTAGAGCGGAAGTCTCCCAAGGTAAATTTCCTTTTGTACCTCAGTTGGTTATTTTTTTTGTTGTAATCATATTTTGAGTTTATTCGTCCTTCATCCAAAGGGTATCCAAAAAAGGGGTTGAAGCTCCGGTTCCCGCGACAGCAACTGATGTTGTACAAGCGGAGGCTCCAGCTCAAGTTCCAGCGCCGCCCCAGGTGGTGGCTGAGGTCGCGGCAGCTCCGGTGCTAGCTGTCGTGGTCCTTGACCTCGAGTCAACCCCTGAAGCTCCCGTGGTAGCGTCGGACCACGGGAATGAAGATGTACCAGCGGCACCAGCTCCGAAGGTCGAAGCTCCGGTTTTGAATGCTATGACGATAAATGCTCCGGCCCCTTAGCCGGAGGTATCTGCAGTTCCGGCCTTAGAGCCGGATGTTGTTAAAGCCCCAGCGGCAGAGCCAGTGGTTGATGAAGATCCGGCCTCAGGGGACCGCTCTTGTAGAGTGGGATCTGATTTTTTTTATGGAGAACCAGCTGGAGTCAGCAGAGAGGACCCCAGCAGGTCCGGAGCCGATCCCCCTGTCGTTGTCCATCGACAACGCCTGCTCTAGCCTTCGTCAGGTACAGCTTGCTTTTTACCACAACAGCAAGTCCCTCGAGGAGGAGCGCCAGACCCTTAGGAGGTGGCGCAACCGGCTCCAATTCGAGACCAAGCTGTTGCAGACAAGATTGGCCGACGACAAGGAGTGGGTCAAGAGGGAGAAGGCCCAGATGGAGTACTGGGGCCAGCTGCTGGACGAGAGGGAAAGCATGGTACGATCCCTCGACAACCAGTCCTGGGCCATCCACGAAGAGGCCGTGGCTGCTAATGAAGAAGGGATCAATCGCCAGGAGAAGCTCAGTGCAATCCACGACAGCCTCGTCAAGCGCCGGGAGGCTCTTGAAGAGCGGGAGAAAAAGATCGAAGATGAAGAGCAAAAACTCCTTGAGCTGCAGGATGACCTCGTGAAGAGGGAAGAGGAGCTTGCTCAGAGGCTGTCTCTGGGTGACAAGAGCCTCACGGAGCGCACCAAGAAACAGGAGGAGCTCTGTGAGAGTGAGGAGAAGAAGGCCTGGCAGCGGGGGCAGGAAATCACCAAGAGGGAGAACGAAGTTGCTGCCACGGAGAAGAAGGTGTGGGGTCAGGAGAGAGACCTAGTTGACCGCCGAAAAAAGATCCACGTCCGGGAAGAGGAGCTTGCTAAACTCGAAAGGCAAGTTGCTGAAAAGATTTAGCAGCACGCCAAAGAGGTCGAGCGCCTTGCCCAGGAGGGTTCGGAGCTTGCGGCGACCAAAAGGTCCTTGGAAGAGGTTCGAGGATCAAGGGATGAGGAGTCCCAACAAGTATGGGACTTCTTAGGCAAGGCCAATGACGCGCTGATGCCGCTGGGTTTTAGTCTCGTGCGTCCGGATGATCCGGAGCCGAAGCTGGACCAGGCGTTGAAGGTGTTGAGCTCGGCGGGCAGCAAACTCAACAAGATGGGTGATGTCATCGCGGATCAGTTGGAGACTGAAGGAAAATCCCTTGCGCAGAATGTCACAGAGTACATGCTGACGTGATAGACAAGCCGGAATCCTCACTTCCCGCTAGATCCAGTGCTTGAAGGTCCCATCAACGGAGAGGGAGATGCCGCCAAGGCCAGCGTGTCGGAGGTTGCCCAGAAGGTTGCCTCGTTCTTCCGTAGGATCTAGGACTTTCTCCTTGTAGCTCCCACTTGTATCTTCTCTTCTTTTCTCCAATTTTGTAATCTCTTGTCCTCAGATGAATGAAATCCAAAAAATTTATGAATTTCTTTTTTTTCTTCAACCTTTGTCTCACTTGGCCCCCTGGTAGATGTACACAATTTGATTGCGTTCATGTATAAAGAGGATGTAACATTTTGTTGAAGACTTGAGTGCTTCAAACTTGTAGAGTATAGATCTGAAGTCACCAATAGCAGGGCTCCCTGAGGTTGTCGGAGCTTAGTAGCTCCGGCAGCGACCATTGTCAACACGTAGAATGTCGGCAGCTAGCCCCCTGAGGTGGTCGGAGCTTAGTAGCTCCGGTAGTGTCCACTGTCAACACGTAGAGTGTCGACAGCAGACCCCATTAGGGTGTCCTACTATCATCTTTCCTTCACATTGATGGCTGGCGCCCTGGATTTGCTGGAACTTGGTAGCTCCGACGAAGCCTACTATTGATGTTTAAAGCATTGAAAACGGGCTACCTTAGGGGCTATCGAAGCTTTGATAGCTCCGGCATCATCCACCATCATCATGCGATTTTTATTTTTCCTGCACACTAAAGTCAACAAAAACAGTAAAATCCATTTCTTATCCATAACTCATTTGCAGCTTACTATTCCCGAAAGAAATCTTTAGGTCGGCCGTAATTCTATATACAATCAAGTGCATTTGCTTATCTTCTCCAGTTTCGATCATTTTCTGGACTCACCTTACTCAGGCCTGCCAGGGTGTAGGTAGAGTGGCATACTTAGGGTGCTGGACCAGGCTAAGTCGATAGCACACTCCGGGCCTAGATTGGCTTGGCGTTCAGGCGAGTAGGCCAGTCAACAATGTTAAAACCCGAAAGAATTAACAAAGTGACTTGAATTATACATGAATTGTTCGAGCCAAGGTTTCTTGAGAATTGCACAACTTTGTTATAAACAAGAAAGAGAAAATAAAAAATATTGAGCTTGTATAAAATAAATATACGTGGAGTCTGTTTTCGCATAATGATGTCTTTCATTATAGGTCCGGGGTACAGGGGAAACAAGTACACTCTTAAGGTACGGAACCAGGCTAAGTGTGTTACATTTCTTGTTTGACCCAGGGTAACTAACTACACTTTTAGTTCTGAGACTATTTCAAGTGTTGCTTGAACTTTGCGGACCTTCCGGGAAAGGTCCGGCTGTCCCCCTGGAGGGGTTACCCGACTCTGTACAATGATACTATAACATACATCACATGTAATTACAGACTCACCTACGTGATATTAAGTGTAGAACTTACGGAGGTGCTCAATGTTCCAAGGATTAGGGAGCGGTGTCCAATCCTCGGTTGCCAAGCGAACGCATCAGGGACGGGATACTTTGAACACTTGAAAGGGTCCTTCCCAACTGGGGAAAGTTTGTTTAACCCTTCTCGAGTTTGTATTCTCAGTAGCACCAGATCGCCTTCCTCGAGCTGTCGCTTATGCACATTCCTTTGGTGATAGCGCCGGAGCGCTTGGCGGTATCGTGAATTCCTAAAAGCTGCTTGGCACCTTCCTTCTTCAACGAGGTCAAGGTCTTCACGCCGGAGCTGGTCCTGCGTGGCTTCGTCAAAGGTCCAGACCCGAAGCGACCTCAAGATGATTTCCGGGGGAAGGACTTCTTCAGCTCTGTACACTAGGAAGAAGGGTGTCTCTCCAGTTGACCGGTTTGGAGTTGTCCTGTTTGCCCACGGGGTGGGCGGAAGCTCTTCAATCCAGTTGGCTCCATGTTTTTTTCAGGCGCTCATATGTGCGCGTCTTGAGTCCTTTTAGTATTTCTGCATTTGCTCTCTCAGCTTGGCCATTGCTTGCCGGGTGAGCTACGGAAGCATAGCTGACTTGAATGTCGAGGTCTTCGCAATATCCTTGGATTGCAGAGCTTGTGAATTGGGTCCTATTGTTAGTTATGATCTTGTTGGGACTCCAAATCTGCATACTATGGACTGCAAGAAATTGATAGCTGATTGCTTGTTTATTGTCACAACTGGAGTTGCTTCCGGCCACTTGGTGAACTTGTCGATGGCGATGTACAAGAACATGTAACCTCCGACGCCTCTTGGGAAAGATCCCAAGATATCCGTCCCCCACACAACGAATGGCCATGTAGGAGGTATCATTTGTAGGGGTTGAGCCAGTGTGAATTTGCTTCGCATGGAACTGGCATGCTTCGCATTTCTTCACTAGCTCGGTTGCATCCTGGAGTGCGGTAGGCCAGTAAAAATCATGCTGGAAGGCTTTACCGACCAACGTGCGGGAAGTCGCGTGGTTCCCACACTAGCCTCCATGGATTTCCGCAAGGAGCTCGCGACCTTATTCCCTTGTAATGCACCACATTAGGGCAATGTTGGCACCACGCCGGTAGACATCCCCTTCTACCAGTGTGTATCTTTTAGCCAATTTGACTATCCAGTCAGCAAATACATTATCTTCAGGAAGGATGTTGTCTTTCAAATAGCTTCAGATCTCCGAGATCCATGCATCGGAGCTAACTTGAGCATTTGAGTCTTGCGTGCTGGGTTGCGCGGAGCTTCTTGCAGCACCTACGACCCTTGATTGATGCCATGGTAATAGGGCCATCAGGAACGCCACCTTTGAGGTGATGGTCTCGCCCCCTTCGCTCAGTTTGGCAGGCTGAGTTGTTGGTCTTGACAATCTCCGGATGAAGGTTCCGTCAGGAACTGGAGCTCTGGTTGAAGCTTTCAGCGAGAGTTTGTCAGCTTCAACGTTGTTGAGATGCTGAACATGGCAAAGGTCCAGGACTTCGAAATCCTTCTGAAGCTTCTGGACTTCAAGTAGATATGCAGCTAGTTGAGGGTTGTTGTAGCAACATTCACCTTTGACTTGTTTTATAATGAGCTGCGAATCACCCTTTACCAATAGCTGCTTGACACCATATGATAGTGCCACCTTGAGCCCATAAATTAATGATTCATACTCCGCCATGTTGTTAGTTGCCTTGAAG
Organism: Tuctoria greenei; assembly: GCA_036927565.1. Lineage (NCBI taxonomy): Eukaryota > Viridiplantae > Streptophyta > Magnoliopsida > Poales > Poaceae > Tuctoria > Tuctoria greenei. The sequence continues at coordinate 136,757,819 of JAYESD010000006.1, forward strand.
TCAAGGCGAACCATGTACTAGACCTTCTCCCCGGTTGGAGCGAGGAGAAGGATTCCAGCTCCAGCCCCCTGCTTCTGCACAGAGTCGTCAAAGTAGAGAGTCCAGTGAGGCTCAGTCAAGATCGGAACCTTGGGTTCCGTCTTCTGCTCATTGGGGCCCCCAGGATTTGATGGAGAGGGGGTCCATTTCGCCACAAAGTCCGTCAATGCTTGACTCTTGATCGCTTGTCTTGGAACGAATTCAAGATCGAACTCGACCAATTCCGACGCCCACTTTGCAATGTTCCCAGTAGAGTTGGGGTTATGCAAAATTGCCTGCCGTGGATAAGAGGTTACCACTGAAATCTTGTGAGCTTGGAAGTAGTGGAGAAGCTTCCTATAGGCAATAAGAACTTCATAAAGCAGCTTATGCACCTCTATGTACCGAGTATTGGCATCATGAAGTACCTCACTAATGAAGTATACTGGGCGCTGGACTGTCCAGACCCTCCCGGAGGGGCCCGGAGCTTCCTCCTCATCAACCCAGACCCCCACGGAGGGGTCCGGACCTTCTTCGGGGACCTCCAGGTTCTTGCTAGAGAAACCCGGAGCTTCTTCTGATGTGACTCAGACCTTCCCGAGGGATCCGGATCTTCTTGTTCAGCAACAGTAACTCCCCCACTTGAAGGAGGATGATCCTCTGGCGTCTCGCCTTGAGGATCCGGGTCTGGGGGCTGGGACCCAGACTCGCCTTCAGGAAGCTCCAGGCCCTCTCGGAGGGGTCTGGCTCCCTGAACTAGAGATGGTTCTGGTCTTTCCGCAACCAGGACTATGCTGACAACTTCGTTAGTTGCCGAAATGTAAAGCAGAAGTGGCTCACCAGGATTCGGAGCTACCAAAGTTGGTAGAGTGGTGAGGAGCCGCTTTAGCTCTTGGAAAGCCATTTCTGCTTCTTCGGACCATTGGAATGGTCCAGACTTCCTCAATAATTTGAAGAAGGGTAGCGCCCGTTCCACCAGTCTTGAGATGAATCGGCTGAGGGTAGCTAGACATCCAGTCAGCTTCTGGACATCCTTGATGCGGGCTAGTGGCTGCATGTCTTCAATAGCTTTAATCTTTGCCAGATTCGCCTCTATTCCTCGGTGGTTCACCAAGAATCAAAGAAGCTTTCCAGAGCTAACCCCGAAGACACACTTGTCTGGGTTTAGCTTGGTGCTTGTAATATGCAATTTGTCAAAGACAGCTTGCAAGGTGTCAAGGAATGACTTCTTGTTCTTGATCTTTACGACAATGTCATCGACATACACTTCCACAACATCTCTGATGAGCTCTCCAAAAGTTTTGTACATAGCTCGTACAAACGTTGAAGCAGCATTTTTGAGACTGAATGGCATGGCAATGTAACAATATAATCCATCTACTGTGATGAAGAAAGTATGCTCTTCGTCTTCCCTAGACATTCTGATTTGGTGATACCCAGAATATGCATCTAGGAAACATAGTAATTCACACGCGGAGGTGAAATCCACTATCTGATCTATTCTAGGTAGTGGGAATGGATCCTTTGGACATGCCTTATTCAATGTAGTGTAGTCGATACACATCCGAAGCTTCCTGCTGGCCTTAGGTACAACGACTGGGTTTTCCAGCCATTTTGGGTGGAAGACTTACCCGATAAATCCGGCTTCGAGCAACTTCTTCACTTCTTGACGTATGAAGTTTTGTCGCTCTACTGATTGCTTCCGAGGCTTCTGATGTACAGGTCGAGCGTCGGGATAAATCTTCAGATTGTGCTCAATCACTTCCCCAGGGATCCCAGGCATTTGTGACGGTTGCCAGGCATACACGTCGACATTAGCCTGGAGGAAAGTGATGAGCGCGAGTTCCTATTTGTCACTCAGACCTCCCGATATATGAGTGGTCTGAGCGGTGTTGGAACCAATTTGGACGACTTTGACGGGAATGTCGGTGTCGCCGCTTGGTTGCACACGAGGTGCGGAGGTTGAGCCTCAATGACGAATGCTCGGAGGATTCGGAGCTTGTTCATTTCCGAATTCTTCCTCCTGCGCTGTAGCAAGCGCGTAAAGTTCTTCGAGTGTAGTAACTTCGGCGGTGCGATCTCCGCGGATCCGGAGAATGCCTAAGGGTGTTGGCATCTTCAAAACCAAGTAGCCATAATGAGCAGTAGCCATGAATTTGTACAAGGCTGGCCTGCCCAAGATGGCGTTGAATGGTAAGTTGATCTGCGCCACGTCGAAGACCAACTTCTCGGTCCTGTAATTCTCCCGAGTCTGGAAGGTCACCGGGAGAGTAATGGCACCAAGTGGAGTTATGGCCCCCGAACCTACTCCGGAGAAAGGTCAGGAGGAGCGAAGATCCGAAGGTCGGAGCTGAAGCTTGACGAAGGCTTTGAAGCTTATGAGGTTCAGCCCCGAACCTCCGTCCACCATTTTGTGGTGGAGCTAGATGTTGTTGATGGTCGGAGATACCATCAGTGGAAGTTGACCAGCTCCGATCATGTTCCGCGGGCAGTCCGAAGCATCGAAGGTGATGGCTGTATCCATCCACTTCCGAAGAGGCTCTGCCCTGGTGGTGGGAGCTACAGAGGCCATGTCCCGCAGCATTTTCTTGAGGACACGACGGGAGGTGATGTCCCACGAACCACCGAAGATGGTGTTCATGGTATTCCAGTGATCATCGTCGGAGACGTCAGAGTCGTTGTCAATGGAGGTGTAAACAACTTTCATGACCTTTTTAGGATCCTAAAAGCCTAACTCCTCTTCAGCTGGAGCTTCGTCAACCTTTTGTTTTCCTCCCCTTTGACGGAAAGGAGCTTCTTCCGGCGCTTGTTGTAGTGCTCGGCGAGGTTCTGGACCTCTCAACAGCCTTCCAGGTTGTGGCTGTTCTTCTTGTGTATGGGACACCACATCTTGGAGCTGCCACCGTCTTCAGACGATGACCGAGGTCGTTTCTCAGGGCGTGGCCCCCGGCCACCCGGAGTTGCGGCAGCAGCGGCTGTAGGTGTGCTGGCTGACGACTTCTTCTTGCCGTTGGACTTTTTCTTCTTCTTTCCACTCCCGAAGGTAGTGGCTTCACCTTTGGAGGGCTTTTTGTTGGCCTTCGGACGTGGTTGGGAGTGCATTTCACGGCCCCCCCGCAGCTTTGGCACACTTGTCTGCCAAGCTAAAGAGTTCCGTGACGCTGGTGACTTCCTTGGTCCCGAGCTTTTCCAACATCTTCTTGTATCGAACGCCCTGTCTAAATGCTACAATAACAGAAGCACTTGAGATAGAAGGAATGGTATTTCGTACCTGGGAGAACCTCTGGATGAAAGATCGCAGGGACTCTCCCCCCTTCTGCTTGACAGCAAAAAGGTCCAGTTCCGTGCCTGGTCGGGTGTATGAGCTCTTGAAGTTGGCGGTGTACTGTTGGCACAACTCCGCACAACTATTGATGGAGTCAGGCGGAAGGCTCATGAACCAAGACCTGGCGGTCCCAGTCAAAGCCACAGGGAAATAATTGGCCATCACGACCTCATTTCCCCCAGTCGCAAGGATTGCGGTGGAGTAGATTTGAAGAAATTCGGTGGGATTGACAGTCTTGTCAAATTTCCCTGGCAGGTGAGGCCGGAACATCTGCAGCCATATGACCATACGTAGGTGCATGGCCAAAGCAGAACAGCCTCCAACTACTCCCTAGGGAGCAGGGCCGTCCCGAGCCTCTCGCCTCTCGCGAGCATGCTCGATGTGGACATGGCCATCCTGTTGACAGTAACGGCGATCGAGCTCCGTCCTGAGGTCATGAGTCAAAAGCCTCGTTATTGTATGAGTACGTCGCGCCTCGGAAGGCAGCAACATTGCCAGTTGAGACATAGCATGCCTCCTGTGCTGTGAAGCGTGCGGACCGAGTTTACCCGACAAGGTCTGATGCTGCGATTAGGCCCGCCCTGAGGGGGGGAGAACCTTGATTGCTGATGCGATCGGCTGCTGCTACAACCGAATGATCCACATCAGCTCTCCACTGCTCCATTGCACCCTGAGATGCTCCTAGAGGCGCTGGACGTTGGAGGAGAGCACGCGCAGCATGAAGCCCGTGTTCGGGGTTGTTGTTCGCCGATGCAGTGACCGATGCGGACGCCCCATCTCGCTCTCCAGCTTGATTCGCTGGTGCGGACGGTGGCGGTGGTGGCATGACTCCTGCTGGAGCCACATCATCTGTTGGCTGCTGCATGTTGGAGGGATTGCCTCCAGCAGGTTGCACAACATGGTTGCCGTTGAATGATCCGGCAGCAGAATTCACCATCTTTGAATCTCCAGCACCCCTTCCTAGCGCGCCAACTGTCTGAGGAAGATTCCGGCAATTCTCCCAGTACTACCATTGGCAGCCTGCGGAGTTCTTTGTTCGGTTGTGGGCGCGCGGAGATTCATAAGAAGGTGGCGATTTGACACAGGGATTTACGTGGTTCGGGCGTGGGTTGTTGTTGTATTGAGCGTCTGAGCGCTTGTGTGTGAGAGACCAGAGTGTCTGGGAGTCTTAGGCGCGTGTGGGCCTCCCTTTGTGTATCGCTCGGCCAGTCCTTTTATAGTACAAGGATTGGCCATTATATCGTCAGCCTGGCCCGACATGTGGCCCTGGCGGTTACTGATGCTTAATACACAATTAATGTACTTAATTCCCCTTAACAGCATGATAACACCCTTGATGGTGGCGTTACAAGTGTTAAGGGTCCTCTGATCGTGTGTCATTAAGATAGCATTAATGACACATAATCGGGTCTTGAAGCTTTAATTGTTCCTTAAAGGTTCGAGCCGTTAGAGGTCCACGAGTCTGCTTGTTGAGGTTGAAGGTAAGGCGGCTAGACGCGTGGCAGCTCTGGAGCTTATTGTCTTGGACGAGTAGGTCCGGTGCTATTGTACACGTGTCGGTACCGGAGCTTCCCTCTATCAGGGGTTAGGTCCGGGGGTGCCACACAGGTATCTAGTGTGGAGCTTTCCTATGTATGGAATGTAGCTCCAGTTTTACGATACACGTGGCGGCACTGGGACTAACCATAGAAGGGAGGCAGGTCTGGTTCCGTATGACACGTGGGGCCTTCAGAGGTCTTCAACTCAGATAGGTGGAGTTCCTTTGCACTCTTTGCATTCCCAATAGGTATCCGGTACGCAGGGTATCGACAGTTCGGTTAGAGTACATAATCACTACACTTTGAAGGATGTGGCACTTGTTAAAAATTTGAAATACAACTTGCTTTCTGTTTTACAACTTCTAGATGAAAATCTGGAAATTATTTTCACTGAAAGTTGCTGCACAGTTTTAATTCAAATAGTGAGCTTATTTTTAACATGTCTCGGTTTGGAAGAGTTTTTAAAGCTGATTTTGATATGTCTTCCTCTAACCATAGGTGTCTAGTTGCTAATGATTCAAAGGACTTATATTTTTGGTATCGTAGACTTGGTCACATAGGCATTGATCATCTAACGCGTGTTAGTGCTCTTGATCGCATATGTGGGCTACCTAAGCTTAAAGGGGACAAAGAAATTGTGTACTCTTCTTGTAGACATGCTAAGATGGTTGCAGGTTCACATTCTCCTCTCACAATGATCATGACAATTGAACCGGGTCAACTTTTGCACCTTGACACCGTAGGACCTTCACGCGTTCAATCCTTCGGAGGTAAATGGTATGTTCTTGTGATTGGTGATGATTATTCTAGATACTCTTGGGTTTACTTTATAGCATCTAAGAATGAAGCTTTTAGTCACTTTAGAACTTTATTTCTTAGATTATCAATTGATCACCCAGGATCTTTAAAAGCAATTAGAAGTGATAACGGAACCGAATTTAAAAATCAATCTTTTGATCACTTTTGTGCTGAAAATGGAATAGATCATCAATTTTCTTCACCATATGTACCTCAAAAAAATGGTGTTGTAGAAAGAAAGAACAGAACCTTAATTGAGATGGCTAGGACTATGCTTGATGAATATCAAACTTCTAGGAAATTTTGGGCTGATGCGATTGCAACTGCTTGTTATGTCTCAAATCGTGTTTTCTTGCACGCTATAAGCTAGGTAAAACACCATATGAGCTCCGGTTTGGACATAGGCCTAGTGTTACACACTTTCGGGTCTTTGGTTGCAAATGCTTTGTTAAGAAACATGGTAATCTTGATAAATTTGAACCTGGATCTGTTGATGGCATGTTTCTTGGTTATCCATCTCATACTAGAGGCCACCATGTGCTTTTACTTGGCACTAACAAAATTGTGGAGACTTGTGAAGTGTCTTTTGATGAAGTTAGCACAGGTACTAGCTCAAACATTGCAGGTTCGGATCCATATCCGCAGGGGGAGAGCATTTTCGTTGAAGATGAGGAAGAAGTGGAGCTGCTGCCCGAAAATTCAGCAGCAAATGACTTTGGTTCAGCTCCGGATGTTGATTCTCAAGCAGCACCGACAATCACCATTGCTGGTCCAGATCCTTCTCAAGTCATAAGGTCATTGATTTGTGATGAACATGAAGAAGAAAAAGATTGTGATGTGTACACTCCCCTCCGGGTTCTCAAAAGCCATCCTCCACAATAAATTATTGGAAGCTTGCACGAAGGAGTCACACGGTCCAGGTTTTGCGATCCAAACTCACATGCTCATTCTACTTTTGTTGCCTCTTTTGAACCCAAAGATATATCGCACGCACTCACTGATGAATCTTGGATTATTGCTATGCAAGAAGAGTTAGAAATTTTTTGAAAGAAATAATGTTTGGAAACGTGTACCTCCACCTCAAGGTCACACTTTAATTGGAACTAAATGGGTGTTTAAAATAAACAAAGTGGGGATGGGGTTGTGGTTAGGAATAAGGCTAGGTTGGTTGCTCAAGGTTTCACTCAAGTTGAAGGTCTAGATTTTGATGAATCTTTTGCTCCTATTGCTAGATTAGAGGCCATAAAAATTTTGTTAGCTTTTGCTGCATCTAAAGTTTTTAAGCTTTATCAAATGGATGTTAAAAGTGCTTTTCTTAATGGCTACATAGATGAGAAGGTTTATGCCAAACAATCACCAGGTTTTAAAAATTCAGATTTTCCTAATCATGTTTACAAACTGTCCAAAGCCTTGTACGGTATAAAACAAGCCCCTAGGACATGGTATGATAGGTTAAAAACATTATTACTTGAAAAGAGGTTTACCATGGGCAAGGTTGATAAAACTCTTTTTGTGCTTAAGCATGGCAATGACTCATTATTTGTTCAAGTGTATGTGGATGATATTATCTTTGGTTGTGCTTCTCATGATCTTGTGTCCATGTTTTCAGCTATGATGAGTTCGAAATTTGAGATGAGTATGATGGGAGAACTCACGTACTTTTTGGGGCTGCAAATCAAGCAAACCAAGGAGGGTACCTTTGTGCATCAAACGAAGTATACAAAAGACCTCCTAAGGCGCTTCAACATGGACAAAAGCAAGCCTCTTCAGACACCAATGGGAACAACAACAACACTTAAACTTGATGAAGATGGTGAACCAGTGGATCAAAAAGAATATAGAAGCATGATCGGATTACTTTTGTACCTTACGACATCAAGACCGGACATACAATTCAGCGTATGTCTTTGTGCATGGTTTCAAGCCTCTCCACGTGCTTCACATCGTCGAGCCGTCAAAAGGATTCTCAGGTACTTACATGGAGCTCAAGAATTTTGCATTTTTCTTCCTTCTTCCTCAACGGTTACTTTGAAAGCTTTTTCCGATGCTGATTTTGGAGGTTGTAGGATTGATCAGAAAAGTACTTCCGGTGCTTGTCATTTTCTTGGTAATTCACTAGTTGCTTGGTCCTCTAGAAAACAAAACTTAGTTGCACAATCCACAACCGAATCTGAATATGTAGCTGCTGCTAGTGCTTGCTCACAAATTCTTCTGATTGTTCAAACACTTAAGCACTATGGGGTTGATCTAGATAGTGTTTCACTATTTTGTGATAATACTAGTGCCATTTGCATTTCTAAAAACCCCGTGCAACATTCTAGAACTAAGCACATTGACATTAGGTATCACTTTCTCCGTGATAATGTTGAAAAAGGAAACATTGTGCTTCACTATGGATTTCACTCGTTTTTGTTTTATTCGTAGTGAAATAGGGGTTATGCATCCTCATGGCTTAAATTGAGGGGGAGTTTTCAAACTTGAGAAGTCTATGTGTGAATCTGAACTTAAAATAATATGAGCATAGTATTTCATACATATATGACTTTGTGATTCCTTTTACATGCTGAAAGTTCTTACTACATTACTCATGTTATAAATTTTGTAGTTTTTTCCATGTCTAGTAATTGGAATAATTAATTATACTAAATCTGGTCATGGTCGAACTTTCTTGCTGTTTTGAACTTGTTGCATGCTGACAAGTGCTTTTAATCATAAAGAATTAATCAAGTAATCAACTCACATGTTGAGTTGTTATGAGCAAGTATAAATTGAGAAAAGATCATGAGAATATGCATGCATCGCACTTCTTCTTTTGAGATGGCTTATCATTGCACTTAGATATGAACTTGGAAGAAGTTATGTATGACTAAAATCATGTCCTTAAGCTTCTGATTGTCAAATGACATAGGCTTGGCTTGGTTGGTTAGAATAAGGTAGATGCGCATATAATCTCTTGCAAATATCATATGATCTAAATTTGTGCTTTGAAAAATAATAAAATGCAGCAACAAGTGTCATGCTTTCAGGTTTTGAAATAGTTAAGTTTGTGATATCATGACTTGCTTAAATTGAAAATTACATTTGATCTCTAGCATGGATTACACTATTTTATGTATTTCATTGATGTGATAGTATCAGTTACTTGATAGTATGATTTGGATGAGCTTTGTTTTATATTTATATGTTATAATATGCTCATAACCCGACATTTATTTTTCAGTTATTTATATTTGCTACCCGAAAAGTCCCCGATACCCGATATTTCGGTCTTTTCAGTTCCGGTCTCAGTTTTATCGGTTTCAGTTTTTCGGTCTCGGTTTATTTGCCCATCCCTAATTTACGTAGTAGTAGCATATATATGGGGTGTACAGTATAAAATTTTTTCAAAGGGAAGTCTTAGGTTTCGTCAAATCTATCTTTCAGATTTACGCAATTTTGATCTGTTTTAACAATACAAGAATTGTACTTTTAGATTCACCATGAAAAATATTTCCATAATATACAATCTAGTACTACATGTTATTGAAGTTAATAAATTCCATATAAATCATTTGTCAAAGGTAATTAGTTCGACCAAAACAGAAATAGAGTTGAGTTGGGGCGGAGGAAGTATTATACGTTGCTGTTTGCCGCATAAGGTTTCGTCCTTCGTTCAAGCCGTAGCCATTTGTACAGGCGGCTGATGCGACCGGGCGCACCGAGCTTACGTGCGCGCCGGTCACCGAGGCGCCTTAGACGCGCGCAGCGCATGCGTTGAAATCACGCGCGGTACTTTTAAATCTGCGCGTTGGTATTCTCCCCCTCATATTTGTTGATGCGTTAATACCTGATGTTTTACATCTTGAGTATGTTACGGATCATCAGCGTCGTTAGTCCAGCACTGAGTCGTCTGGAGGCAAAAAGTAATGAACATCATTGATCAGCACTGCGCCGAGGAGAATGCGAAAATTGTTTGCTGATTCGTGGCAACAGATCCTAATGCAACGACTTTGTTCCGTGGCAATAAAGCTGTAACGCCACGAACCAGTATTTCATGGCAACACATCCTAATGAAACGATTCTGTTTTGTTGCATTACAGTCCAAATGCAACTGTTTGCTGATTCGTGGCAACATATCCTAATGCAACGACTGTGTTCCGTGGCAATAAAGCTGTAACGCCACAAACTAGTAATTCGTGGCAACAGATCCTAATGCAATGACCGTGTTCCGTGGCAATAAAGCTGTAACGCCATGAACCAGTATTTCGTGGCAACAGATCCTAATGCAATGACTGTGTTCTGTGGCAATAAAGCTGTAACGCCACAAACCAGTAATTCGTGGCAACAGATCCTAATGCAACGACTGTGTTCTGTGGCAATAAAGCTGTAATGCCACAAACCAGTAATTCGTGGCAACAGATCCTAATGCAACGATTGAGTTCCATGGCAATAAAGCTGTAACACCACGAACCAGAGTATCGTGGCAACACATCCTAATGCAACAATTCTGTTTCGTTGCATTACGGTCCAAATACAACTGTTTGCTGATTCGTGGCAACAGATCCTAATGCAATGACTGTGTTCCGTGGCAATAAAGCTGTAACACCACTAACCAGTTATTCGTGGCAACAGATCCTAATGCAACGACTGTGTTCCATGGCAATAAAGTTGTAACGCCACGAACCAGTATTTCGTGGCAACACATCCTAATGCAACGTTTCTGTTTCGTTGCATTACGGTCCAAATGCAACTGTTTGCTGATTCCTCACAACAGATCCTAATGCAATGACTGTGTTCTGTGGCAATAAAGCTGTAACACCACGAACCAGTATTTCGTGGCAACAGATCCTAATGCAACGACTGTGTTCCATGGCAATAAAGCTGTAACACCACGAACCAGTAATTTGTGGCAACAGATCCTAATGCAACGACTGTTTTCCGTGGCAATAAAGCTGTAACACCACGAACCAGTATTTCGTGGCAACAGATCCTAATGCAACGATTGTGATCCATTGCATTAGCATCCTGACGCCACGAACTAGTGAATCGTGGCAACAGATCCTAATGCAACGACTGAGTTCCATGGCGATAGATCCTAGTGCCACAAACTAGTGAATCGTGGCAAAAAGCCAAGCTTACTACAATGATTTAGTATTCGTTGCAGTACAATCATTGCAACAGGTCGGAATCCTTGTAGTGCTATCTACGTATAGAAGAGTCCTAATCAGTTATGGAAAGTTTCGATTCGTGATTTGAGTAGGATTAGAGTCATAGATGAGATTGGGATGGCCTAAGGGCTGATTATATAAGCAAGGGAGGCCGGAGCTCGTGAGAGAGGACTTCGGGGCTGTTCCTCTAGTGTTCTATTGAATAAAATTCGTAGTTGAAAGGAACTTTTGTGCCTTGTTCGTCCGACTTGTTCCAGAGAAGTTTTTCTCGTCGAGTTTTCTGCACAGCACTACCTTTCTTTGGTGATTTTATCATAACTCGAGTTTTACAGATACAATTGACGTGATTCTTTTTGGGTTGTCTTCAAAACTTGATTATCTACCATTTGTCAAAATTTCACGGTCATTGGATTTGTAATTTCTGATCTACAGGAGTTTCTTTGCAGCGTTCCAGAACTGTTTTTCTCGGGTAGGACAGATTGACCTTTGTTTGATCTTTCAATCGTAACTTGAGTTTCTCTCGATGGATTTGAGTGATTCTTGTTGTGTTGTCTTCGTCACTTAATTCTCTCTGATATCTATCACTTTTGTCAAGGTGAAACGCGTTTAGATTAGTCTTACACACGATTTCTTTAAAAGATCGTTTTACTGCCGAAAGGGGTTGGGATTTAATTGTTTCCGCTGCGTAAGATTGTTAAAACTACCATTCACCCCCCCCCCCCTCTGGTAGCTTTTCACGTGCTCTTCGATCATACACATCAGAGTGAATTATTTCTAATGGAGCTTTGGATACATGATCAAAGAGCTGAAAAGGGAGTTGGTGTGCTTTTCCCTGAAGGCATGCATCATAGACTAAAGATGGTGTTTGTCATGCATCAAAAGCAATGTTATTCTTCTGAAGGATTCTAAGAACAACTGGAGTGGATGGGTGTCCATGGCGTTGATGGCACTGGTCTCTGGTCATCTTGGCTCCCAGCGTTGCCTAATGATTATTGGGAAGTATGTAGAGACCATTTCTACAACTTCCTCTGAGAAGAATATTCTTGGTGGTTTGATCCTTGACAAAGAAAAAGTTTGGGTGAAACTATGAAAGCATTATTGGCATAGGTGAGCTTATGTACATATATGTCACACCCGGTTTTATTAAGCATAAAACCAGCTGCAAAATACATGTATGCCAGGATCAGTTTCACCATACATGTATGACAAGTAGTGATAAACAGTTCTATATCGCATGAAAACAACATTTATACCTTTCAAAAGAGTTTTGAATAGCAGCGGAAGAGGAAAAACTCTATAGCAACCACAGGCAAATTGACTGGCAGCAACGCGACCTATGCACCGTCTTCACTTGTCACTGTCTTCATTAGATCTTCTCTTTACTGAGCAGCATATCAAAAGTACAACAAAGCAAGTGTGAGTACCATCCCGTGGTACTCCGCAAGTGTGGGAAATAAATGACATGTAGGCCAATCAAAAAGGAAAGGCTGATAATGGTTTAAGCACTATGCATTAAACTTAACCTTAGCTTTCATTAGCACCTACACCTAAGTGTATATTCTCAATCATTATAGAATAACAATAATAATGAATCAATACCAACATCATTCCCAAACCATCATCCCAACCATCGACTAATTATGAACTGGCCCCAAGCCGCTCTTGTCCGTGAGCACGGCTGTCATGATAGTTTTACCAAATCTCTGCAGAGAGTGTACCCTTTTCCCACAAGCAGTGATTCCATCCCCTGTTGCCAGGTGGACTTGAGTAAACCTCCATGTAGCCCGTGGTGATCAACCACATTTCACACTTCCGTAGGTGTGTGGCCCGGAGATCACTACATGGTCTTTACAAAGGTACTCCCGACTAGTGCTAGCCCTCTAAGGTTTCCACCACTGGGGATTCTCGGAGTAACCCTCCGCCCCAGAGCCCCCTCTTGAGCCTTGCGGACCCCAGAGCAGATCACCCGCATCATTCCCCGCACCATCCAACCACTAGCATTTCATCGGGAGAAACCTAATTAATTGACCATGCTGCCCCATCTCAGTCTCGTGGTGGTACTATAAAGTTTAGTGGCTTCCTCCATAAACCGGTCCTTAGAATCCGGTGGTAACAAACCCCAATCCCGGGTCTCGTGCAAACTGCACCATACCAATACTAACCAACCACCAGATTCCTATCCACTACAATAGTGTAATCACCACAAGTTCAAGTAACCATAAAGTTTAATGTAGCACAATTGTATGAAATCCCAATCCCAATATTTAAGCATGGCTAAGCATAACTATGACCTATCTACTTCCCAACCCATTTCAGGTAACAAGGAATTATATGGAACAGGGCATGTAAACATGAAGTAGGACATCAATTTAATTAGCATGCATCTATCTAAATTCCTAAAATTGGTACAAGATGGTCAAGGGCACTTGCCTTTGTATAAATAGCTGCTCAGTTCTTCTTCATTGAACTCTTGATCTTCACATCTTCATGTAGGTTCTTGATCGTAGAAATACGAGTGCGTATAAACTACCGACAAAAGAGTAATACAAGCAATCACTAGCAGTACACCATACAAATTATACAAATGATATCATAGATTATGCTACAATTATAATTTAAATCAAAGTTATGAGTGACTTATTATTTTTCATAGCCAAGGAAATGCATTTATCATTTATTTCCTATTTTTACTATTTATTTACAGGTTAAAAACATCTTTAATGAGTTTTCTATAGTCAAAATATACTTTATATGCATTTTATAAATTTTATTTCAGCATAAAACATTTTATAAATACTTTTCCTATTATTTTCATATTTATTCTCTATTTTTATTATTTATTTATAGATAAAAGCATTTTTATAAAATTTTCTATTGTCAAAATATATTTTATATGAATTCTACAAATTTTATTTTAGTATAAAAGATTTATAACCAGTTTCCTATATTTTCTATATTTATTTTATCACTTAAAACATTTTTCTAGGCATTAAATATATTTTTCTAGAATTTAATTCTATTTACTGGGATTTTCCTATAAAAACAGTAATAATAATATAAAGTATAAACTAATTTCCATAAAGTTCAGGGGCTGTTTTATAATTCTCCCTAATAGAACAGTGGCTTAAAATGTAATTTACAAATTATCCAATGATTATATTATTATTTTCATCTATTTAAAGAATATTACATAATTAATATGAAGGTCAGGGTTGTTTTTGTTAAAACAGCGGCTTATGCGCAATTATTTATAAAGGTCCAGGGACTTAGCCGCAATTATGTATTTTCTATTTCTTTCGTGATTTATTTTTCTAAGGGAAAAGCCATAGAATAGGGCTACAGGGCCATGGACCAGGGGAGGAGGTGTGGTCCATGGGTCCACGGTGGACCTGGACCATACCCCTTCGGGGTGTTTTAATCCTGGCCGTCGGACTTGATCCGACGGCTGGGAGGGGTCCTACGGGGTAGGCAGCGGCCGGCGGCGGCCTGAGCCACCAGAGGCGGCGGCGCCTCCATGGCCGGCGGCCAAGACTCGCCGGAGAGCCGCCGGAATGGTGCCTCGGTGGCTAAAACTCGACGGGAGTTTGCCTAAAATGACAAGGAGGGGGTGGGGAAACTCACCATGGGGTTAACCGGGCTCAGAGGCGACCGGAGAGGTGCGGCGACGGTGGAATGCGGCGGTTGGCCATCGGCGGCGTCGTGGTGGTGCTCGGAATGGTGAAACGTGTCGCCCAGGGGTGAATTAGGGGCGGTGTGATGCCGCGGAGCTCGGCGGCTCGTTGGGGGCGGCCGAAACGGCTCGGCCTAGCGGGGCCTCGACCTCCACGGCGCGGCCATGGCGGCGGCTAGGGTTTGGGAGGGGGAAAGGGAGTGTGGGGCCGATTTTTGTAGGGGAAACGCATGTGAAGGGGCGGCGGTTGCTAAGGCGACGTGAGAGCGACTGGGGGCAGGGGGGCGCGGGCGTGCCGACGGTTCCAGGGCGTCGGTTGGAGGCGTGGCGGGTGCGGGCAGGGTGGGATGGCGGTTGGGGAAGAAGCCCCTGACGGGCGGGCCCCACACGCAGAGAGAGAGGAGAGGGAAGGAGGGGGGGAAAGGAGGTTGGGCCGCCAGGGGAGAGAGGAGATGGGCTGCGGGATGGGGTTTTTGGCCCAAATGAGGGTTTTGCTCTTTTCTTTTTCTTCTTCTTTTCTTTTCTTTTCTCTTTCTTTTTTTATTTCTTTATCATTTAATTAGATTATGCCCTTTTCTTTTAATTTATAAAAAATATGTGAATACAATATATCAAGTGTTTATTGATTTGTGGGGCAATCAAAACATGATTCAAGTATAAAGGACGGTTTAAACCAGCAATGGAAGAGTTCCCAGTATGAGTGATAGACATACCTGACCCATTGGCAACCTGAACTTCATAACCTCCCTGATATTGATCTGTAGTAGTCAGACGTTCTAGATCATGGGTAATGCGGTCTATTGCTCCTGAGTCCATGTACCAATTAGGATCAGTGTTGTAGCTGTTATTGACAGCTGCTGCAACCTTCGTGCTGTCTTCAGCCTGGTAACTGTGGTCAAACAAATACCAGCACCTGAGTGCATCATGTCTGTTCTTGACACAAAATTGACATCGCACACTCTGACTTAGTTGAGTTGTACGTCCACCACGACCACCACCATTTGTTCTTCCACCATTGTTGTTGCGGCCACGACCACAACCTCGATTGTTTCTGCCACTAATGCCAACACCACGACTAAAGTTCCTGTTAGCAGACGCCTGAAACACAGTGTTGTTGTGTTCTTGGCGCATCTCATAATTCAACATATGTATAAACATCTTGAATGGAAATTGCTTCAGTACGTGTGGTGATACTAGTGACCAGTGAGTCATATTCAGGTCCAAGACCTCGCAACATATATGCGATCAACTCTTCAATTTCAATTGGCTTACCGAATGACGCAGCTGTGTCAACAAGGTTTTTCATTTTGTGGAAGTAGGTCGTGATGTCGAGGTCTTTCTTTTGGATTGTGGCCAGTCGCATTAAAACTTGCATCGACAGCGCTCTGGAGCTTGATGCATACATGTCTTCTAGAGTATGCCATGCATCACATGCAGTAGTGATGGCAGGAACTTCTTCAGTTAGAGTGCCGACAAGGAAGCTCAAAGCATGTTGATCCTGGTGATACCAGGTGGTGTACTTCGTATTGACTTTGATCCAACGAGCATCACCTTGTTCTTGAGGCTGCACAACAATGGTCTGGCTTGGGACTTCAATGGTGCCATCAACATACCCAATGAGTCCATAGGCAATGTCGAAGTGTAGCAATGACACTTCTCCCCATACTACTAAAACATAGTCCGCGGAGGTTTGTATCCGGTTGAGGTGAGAAGCAAAATCAATCACAAGATGGTGACACGAGAGATTTACGTGGTTCGGGCTGCCTGAGAGTAATACCCTACTCCTCGGGGATGTGTCTTGATTGTATGAGCGTGTGTGAGCTTGTATGCGTGTGAGATTGCTTCAGCTCTGCCGTGCAACACAACCCTTTTATATGCCAAGGACTGGCAGTTACTATGCACTTTGGCCCGACATGTGGCCCCTGGCTGTAATAAACCACCTACACATGATCTACAGCGTTAAGGATGGTTAATACGGTGATAATGCGCCATAATAGCAGCGTTAAGGGTCTTGATAGCCTACTGATTATGTGTGGTTAATATAGCATTAATGACACGTTTACAAGGTCTTGTAATGGCCGATTGATGGCCCTTGAATGTCCATGTAATTGGAGATCCCGTAGTCTTCTTGTCGCTGACGTAGGTCCGGAACATGATACGTGGAAGATCCGTAGCTTCCCTCTACTGGGGGATAGGTCCGGTGCTATTAGACAGGTGGCAGCGACAGAGCTTTCCTAAGGAAGGAGGTACGTGCGGCCTTACAAGACACGTGGTAGCTTCGAGCTACCCAAACGAGGGAGGCAGTTCTGGCTCTTATGGACATGTGGCAACACCGGAGCTACCCTAAGGGTGGAAGTAGATCCGGTATTAAAGGATGCTTATCTCCTTTAGACGTCAGCCACTTGGATGTAGGAACTCCATGACTTTATTTGCGGTACCATAGGGTACCTAGTACGCAGGGTACCGATAATGGCCCCCGGGCCCACCTCAAGGAGAGGTCCTCAGGTAGAGGTTATTCTACCAGAGGTGGGGCCATCATCGATTTCCGTGCTGCAGCTTCAAAGTCTTTTCATTGGCGGTTGAGGCGATGGGCAATAGTTATGCCACTGCAACGTGGCCCTTTCTGATATGGCGAGTAGGATGTTGGTGTGCGAATCTCACGCAATTGAAGGTTGCCAGTTTCTAATATGGAGTTTGTATCAGTTCTCAGTGTAATCTTTGTAACCCTATCAGGCTACCGCCCTCTGGCTTCCAACTTCCCATCATGACAACGGTTCACCTGGTGCGACTCTTTAACAAAGTGGACTCGGGCCCCCTTGTCATTGACGAGGTCATTTGTGATTCAGGTCTGGAGGTAGTTTCCATCCAAGCGTTGCGAAGGCTTACGAAAGGGAGAAAGTTTGCACGGGAAGAGATACCCATACACTTTCATTTGACCTAGCGCTTAGAGCTCTCTGCCCTTGCAACCTTTCTTCCACTTCTGCTCCACTTTGCAGCAATGGAGTTGGGACTTCCTCGCAGCCGGATCAAGAGAAATGAAGAGTTGTCAAGGGTTCGCACCTACATGGGGTGGTCGAGCAATTCCTTCGACAACTCAATTCGCCTCGGCAAGCTCCCCTTCAAGAAGCAATGTGCCGAGGAGATTGTGTACTTCTCGGTGTTCGCCATGGTGTGGCTCATCCCACCATTCTCCAGCTTCCTATTGATGCTGCTGGACTTCTACGGCCTGCAAATCCACCACCTCGGCCCCCACTCCTTTTTGCTAGTGGTCACATTCGTCCACTTTTGCGAGATGTGACTGGGTGTGCCACCCTGCATCAAGCTCTTCCAGACCTTCTTCAATGTCCACACAACCGGGAAAGGCAATGAGCTTCTATCTTCTACTACTTCGTGATGCACAAGAACTCTCCCTACAAGTACTTGAAAGCATTTCTTTCCGGGAAGTGGGACGGCTGGAAGAAGGATTGGGTGGTCATCAAGGTGGATTAGCACGACATGCTGGAGCCGCCTGACAGCCTTCGCGCTGTTAACACCAATGCCTCGGAGATGAACCTGAAGCTATCGGAGGCATAAGATCCAATTTTGACAAGGATCTGGGAGTGCGAGGAAGGAGAAGTGACCGCCTTGATGGTGATCGCAAACTTCCTGATCAGCTGGTGGGCTCCGCTGAAGACGAGGGGATGACCCGCATGGGCATTCAATGGAGAGATGGACCCATACCGGATCGACATCGGTCTCGGGTCAAAATTTGGATGAGAATGATTTGAAGCTTCATATCCAAAAGTTGTACTATGGAGCCATCAACCCTGATGACCTGACACCTCTGGCGGTGTTCCGTCCTCTGAACATGGTTCCAGAGTTCAGGAGGGAGCTGCGGAAGAAGATGCCAACACTTGATGATCTGGGCCTTGTGGATAAGCGTCGGAGCACTCCTCCAGCAGGGATTGTGATCCCCGGAGCTCCATGCTCTCATGAGGGCTCTAGACCTGCGGCAGTCAGTGGCAAAGGCAAAGGTCCTACAGCTTCGTCCGCCAAGAAATCAACTCCAAGCCGAAGCAAGGCGAAAGCTCCCGTCGAAGCTCCAAATCGCAAGCGGAAGTTGGCAAGAAGTGACGGGAGACATGTGAGGAGTGCCCCGAGAGAAAAAAAAACCCCTCAACATCGATTAAGGTCTGTGGTGGTTGTGCCTCCAGCTCCGACTGATCCTTCGGCTTTAGTGTCCATAGAGGGCACTGGGTCCGGCAAGTCGACTCTTGTCCTAGTGCCAGCGGAGGGCTCCGGGTCCGAAGTGAATCCTTCAAAGATGGAGGTACAGAAGGTGGCAGCGCTGACGGCTGCTTTGACACCTGGTTTGGAGCTAGGAGCATCCGCCACTCCGACGACAGTAGGCTCCAGCTCCCAACGTCCGAGAAAGAAAATCTATGTCGACTGGAGCGGCAACATCCCTAGGTAAGGCCGGATCATCCGATTACATCTCGATTTTGTTCTTTGCCTTTCTTGAATTCTCTATTCTATGTTTCCAGAGTGTTGAGAACATAAGCGGCGTCTTCGGTGCTGACTGCAGCTCCGATGCTTGATGCAGCTCTGGTGCTTGATGCAGCCCTGTAGATTGTACCCGCAGAAGCTCCTGCTACTGCTACGGCCCCTCCTCCTATGGTTGTGGAGGACGACACGACAGCTCTGGTGCCGGCTGTTGCGGAGACGACATCAGCACAAACGATCGAAGCTCCCATGGTAGCGCCAGGACATGAGGAAGAAGTACCTGAGCAAGTTCTGGTTATCTTGGAGCCAGCTATAGAGGTTCTGGCATCATTGTCAGAAATTAATAAAGCTCCAACAGTAATCCTAGCACCGGCTCCAGATATGGTGATACCGGAGGTGACCATGTCCGATCCTGTGCAAGATGATTCAACTACTGGCCCTCTCACTTTTGATCCGATGGCTGAAGACCCGACTGTGGATCCCTCCTTCGTATCTCTAGGAACTAAAGATCCGGAGCTGGACCTTCCTTGCCAGCTCAGGAGGTAGAAGTACCAGCTGCGAGCCTTCCTCATCCACGTTGGATATTGACAAGCTCCCGGAGATCGGTCCTGGTGACGTGGAGCTGAGGGAGAACACGCTTGCGCTGTGGGATCCGATACTGATTTTGGAAGACCTGTTGGAGCCTTTAGAGGACCTAAGGTTGGCCTGGAGCCGATTCCCCTGGCATTGTCCATCGAAAATGCCTGCTCAAGCCTCTGCCATGTCCAGCTTGCCTTCGACTACGAACGCAAGACTCTCGAAGAAGAGCACAACACCTTGAGGTGCTGGCAGAACATGCTGTTCTTCGAGACCAAGCTGACATAGTCTTGGCTGGCAGGCCAGAAGGAGTGGGTGGCAAAGTAGAAAGCCCGAAAATCATCCTTAAATAGGGTGCTATATGAACGAGAGACTGCTATCCAGGCCCTCGATAAAAATACTCAGCAGATCTACGAGCATGCTCAGAAGGTCCAAGAATTGGCCGACAATTGAGTCTCGAGACTATACGAGAAGAACTCATCAAGCACCGAGAGGATCTTGATAATAGGGAGGATGAGCTCCAAGGGAAGGAAAATAAAATTCAGCAGCGGGAGAATGAGCTCTCCCAGAAGCTGGCACGTGGCGAGCAAGACTTGGCTGACCGCGCGGAACAATTCAAGTCGTGGAGCAAAGAGGAGAAGCTCTGGTTATGGCGGGTAGTTCAAGATGTCAGCAAAAGAGAATCTATTGTCTCTTCCTGGGGGGACAAGATGAATGCCAAGGAAAAGGACCTTGCATAGAGGCAAAGCCGAGTTCACCTCCGAGAGAAACAAGTCGCTGACCAAGAGAAGCTGCTGGCTAACGAATTCAGCATCATTCTAAGGAGGTCGAGCGTTTCTCAAAGGAGGGTTACACGAAGCTTTTGTATGCAAGGAGGTCACTAGAGGAGCTCCAGAGCTTGATGAAAATTGAGTCTAAGCAAGTATGGTACTTCCTCGGGTTAGCTAACAAAGCTTTAGTGTCTTTGGGGTTTAGTCCATTTCGTCTGGATGACCTAGAGCCAGAGATAGAGAAGACCCTAATAGTTATGAGCTCCGCCGGCAACAAGCTAGACTCTATGGGGTACGTGATTGTCGACCTACTAGAAACAGAAGGAAAATACCTAGCCAAGAACGTCGTCGAGTATGTGCTGACGTGCTTCAAGAGCCGGGATCCAAAGATGTCTCTAGCTCCGATGGTCGAAGGACCCATTGCCGAGGAGGAAGAAGCAGCCAAGGCCAATGTTCAAGAAGCTGCCCAGATAGTTGCCTCGTTCTTTTTTAGGAACTCCAATAGCTAGGACTTCTCCTTTTTGTACCTTCTTTGTAACCTCCAAATTTTGAATGAATGAATGAAATCCTTTCAAATTCCATTTTTGTCTTCAATTCATTGCCCTTTATGTTGTTGGCCCCCTAGTAGATGTGTTCAATTGATTGAGGACATCTACCAAAAGAAAAATTGACAATGTCTTGAAAACTGGTTTGCTTCGAACTCGTAGCGAGTAGGATAGCTCCGAGTTCCGTGGCTTGCCTCCAACATCTCCAAGGACCCTTTGTTTTGTTGACAGCAGGCCCCCTGGTGAATGTAGCCTAGAGGGGGGTGAATAGGCTTTTGAATGTTTTGTTGGAACCTAAAACACTTAGCAACCTGATCAAATACCAAGAAATTGAACTGGTCCAGTAGTGTGCGGACTAGTCCGGTGTATGCAGACTAAATTGATCAAGTTTGATCAGTGATTTCAATCAGATTACTCTATGCAGTAGAAATTGAGTTACAAATAGAGTGTATTGCTTCAATAAGACTAGATGTGGCACAAGTTAACTTTAGATTCAAAGTTTTAACGCAAATTGAACTAGATTAAGCAAACCCTAGATCACTATGAATAGATAGAACAAAAGAACAAAGGACACAGTGATTTTTATCCCGTGGTTCGATTCCACTCAAGAAATCTATGTCCATGTCGAGGAGCCCATGAAAGGACCGGGTCTTCACCAACCCTACCCTCGTCGAATCGCCACGGAGGCCGATTCTCTTCCACTAGTCACAAAGGGGTAAGATAACTATGTTCAACGGGCCTTCTGACAAGTTGATGGCTCCCCAAGATTTACATTTCAAAACACCACCAAACACACTCGAAAAGTATGCAATGAAACAACGAGAGTGTGTAAGAGAATCAAACCCAAGAGCTCAAGACGTGAAGAACGTGTCTCTCCTTTGATCTATGGTTAATCCTCAAGGATTTGATCTTTCTTTAGTTGGATTATTTGGAGAGACGTGTTTTCTAGGCTCTTGGAGGGTGTGACGGTGAAGGGGGTTGAGTGTTATCATAGTTGGTCCGTGCACCTCTATTTATACTATGGTTTCCAAAGGTTACCGTTAGGGTTTACAAAGTTCAGACTAGTCCGTGGTGGACTCCGGACTAGTCCGGTGTGCGGCGTGTGGGAAACCCTAAGTATCATGAATTATCGGACTTGTACGGCCCTGGGCGGACTAGTCCGTTTTTGCCTCTGAAGATGTTCGGACCAGTCCGGCACATATCGGACTAGTCCGGTGTGGTGAATCCCTTAGTGAATTGAGGACAAGTCCGCACTTGGAGGACTTGTCCGGTTTTAGTCAGAGAGGATATCGGACTAGTCCAGACAATATCGCACTAGTCCGGTGTCATGGAATTTTGAGGGGCTAAGGACTTGTCCGAAGTAGGTCAGTGGGGATTTTGGACTAGTCTGTGAAATATCGGACTTGTCTGATATTGATCAGAAGGATTACCGAACTAGTCCAGAAGTTATCGGACTAGTCCGGTGCGGACAAGTCCGCACTGGGAGGACTTGTCCGATCCTGGACAGAGAGGTTATCGAACTAGTCCGGTGAACATCGGACTAGTTCGGACCTGTGTAAACTTGTGCAGTGAGAGTGATTTCTTTTGCTTGAGCTCTTGGGGTTTGTTTCTCCAACACACTCCATACATAAAGAATATTCTATTCGTCCCTTGAGCTCTTTTCAACATGATTCATCACTCTCCTTTCTTTTTGCGCTTACTTCATAATTTCATCAAAACCTGTGCTCATCTCAACAATTTGGTTAGGATCTCATTTGTTTGCCATAAATCAACCAAAACCCACAAGGGATGCCTAGATGCACATTCAATGTCCCCCTTTTTGGTGATTGATGACAACCAATTGAGATTTCACAAATATGATTAAAAATCTAGATTTTCATAAAGTGTGCACATATGAGCTTGGAACAAACTAAGCAATGAAAGAATAAGACATATGTGCACTCTTTATGGTGGGGGTGCAAAACTACGTGTGAATGAGCAATAATCGTGGTGATGATGAGGTAAAAGCATACACATAACAATAGCAAGCATATATGTCAATCTCAAAGCATAAACATAGATTGCATCACAGAATCATCACAAACTTCATAAACATGACTTAGAACCAAAAGAAGAGCATAATAGAAGTTTTACAACTCAAAGGCATAATGGAGATCAGTTTTACAACCCAGAAGCATGATAGAGATCAAAAGATACAAATAGAGCTCTCGTCTCTCAAACTACAACTAGACCTAGTGAATCCCACTCAATCTCTCCCCCTTTGGCATCAAGGCACCAAAAATAATGAGAGGAGGGATCTAGCAGTCGTCGTCAACTCACTCCTCGTTGTCGGTCCGCTCATCGTCTTCATCTTCAGGCTGAGGAGGAGGAAGAGGAGCGGATTCACTCGAATTGCCCCCAACACCAAAATTGGCGAGCTCGGAGGGATAAAGAGGTGGCAGCTCAGAGAAGTCTGAAGCTTAATCATTAGAGATAACAGGAGATCCAATGGGCTCGATCTCCAACTTCTGCCAAATATGCTTGACATTTTCCTTGACATACTTCATTTCTGGCTTCCTTGCCTTGTTCAACTTATGAAGCTTCACTTCAGCCTTTCTGTAGGAGCCAAAGATGGTGGCCAAGTACTTCAAAATACCACTAGAAGACCCTTTTTGAGGAGGGGCCCTAGCAGTGGGAGCAGTCCTGGCATCTCCTTGAGGTCTCCTCGGAGCTTCTTCAATTGACACTGGAGTTGGAGCAGCTGGGAGAGTGGCTTGGGAAGGCTTCTGAGGCCTCAGGGGAGTGTGCTCCATATCCTTCACGAACTCAATTCCTGTGACTTTCTCAATCTTAAACATGAGGTAGGGCGCATAGCCACAGGAACAGTTCGGTGTGCAGGAGATATTCACCATGTCGTTCCAAATGTAGTCGAAGACATCAAACTTCCTATTTTTGCTTATCACCTTCATCAGTGTCCTTAGGTAGCCTTGGACACTTCTTGCATCTCCATCTTTTGGAGCTATGGTATTCCTCAGCACCCTATTGAGAACCATGAAGAAAGGCTTCATGTTCTTGGTTGATGGGGGGCTGTACTTCAGGCGAATATCATAAAGGAAGTCTATTTTATGCTTCTCTAAGACACCAATGTTGTGAATGATGATCTCATTGCTGCTAGTGTCCTCAAGATGCAGAAGTCTTGCAAACTCATCATAAGTAATAGTATACTTGGATCCATGTGTCATCCAAGTCACCCTTTCCTCTTCGTCGCTAGCAAAATAACAGGTTGCATAGAATTGGGCTATGACTTCATCATTGCAGTTAAACCTGAAAGCAAACAAGTCTTTGAGCCCATGCCTCTCCACAGCCTATATCACATCATCAAAGGCTGGGCAGCTCTTCCTCTCAAAGTGTGTCCAATTGATCCACTGGCTTCGGACCACCGGAGTCTTCATCGTGAGATACACGAAACTGTAGTAGTCCGCGTGAAAGTTGCTCCAGAATCTTTCATCAGTTGCCTTTCTTGACCTGTTGTAAAAATCAATAGTCCTAAGCTTTGAAGCAACATCGCTCCCTTTTCCATTGAACTTTTCTTCAGTGGGGTCTCTGTTCCCCTGCCTTGGAGCACTCACCTGGAGAGGACCAATCGGACCGGTGGATATCCCTTTCCCTTTGCCCTTAGCTTGGCGAGGAGCTGCCGAGCTAGGGCCAGCTGCATCCTTTCCTTTTGATGTAGGCTTCTTGGCCACGACCTTTTGCCGCACCTAAGGTGGAGTGGGCGACGGGTCAGCGGCATGATGTTGCCTCTTCTTGCTTCAGCCCGTCGAGGACCGAAGCAAAGACTCTTGGTCCAACTCGGCCTCAAAATCGGAGATCTCATCATTGGAGCTTGACATTGTCGTGACAAGAGGATTATACAATGCAATGAATGAGAATTTAGGGCAAGGAGATGCATTGAGTAGTTGAAATTTAAGGTTGACTTCAGTTAAAAATCGGACTTGTCCAGTGCTCAAGTGCGGACTAGTCCGGAGAACTGGACTTGCCCGTACTGGGACCGGACTAGTCCGGTGTTCAACAGCTCAAACCCTAACTATCAGATCAATGGTGGTTCTCAATGCGAAAATAGCTTAATGAAGATGTAATACAAGAATGAGTCATGTAGTAGCAAGTAGAGCTAAGATATTTGGTCCACAACACAAGAAATCAAAGGTTCTAGGGTTTTGGAGAATGTTTACAAAATCCTTTGATTCTTAAGGTTGGAGTCATTGTTGGTGCGGACAAGTCCGTGGTCCTCGATCCCCTTGCGATGAAGATCGTTTTCCACGAAGATTTGAAGAGATTTGGTGGAGAAATCGCCAAATGACCTTGGGGGGCACTCGAGTGAAGAGAGAGAGTATGAGAGAAGTTGTAAGTATGAAGGAGATTAGGGTTTAGTGACCCTAGGGTCAAAATCGGACTAGTCCGTGGTCAATCGGACTAGTCCGGACTACCGGATCTCTCCGGACTAGTCTGCAGTGTGCGGACTAGTCCGGGCAACCATGGAATAGTCCGTGGTCACCAGAACAGAATCATTTAACCCATTTGTATATATTTGAAGGTGCTTACAAAGAAAATAAGGCACAAAACACACAAATAATCTTGATGAATATGATCAGTAAACATACAACAATCAAGCTATGACCATAATTCACCAAGATCAAGTAATTGAAATAGTTTTTAGTAGAAAATAGAGAGAGATGATTTTCATAACACAATCAATGGATTTTGAATAAGCCATACAGGAATGCAAGTTTTCAAGCCACGTTCCAATCATCAAGAATGTTTAGTTCATTTCGGAGCTCGCAAAAGCGTTTTTCATCAAGTGGCTTGGTGAAGATATCAGCTAGTTGTTTTTCAGTTTTAATATGGGAAATGGTTATGTCGCCTTTCATTGATTGGTCTCTCAACGGAGTTATGGGCGATTTTAATAGCACTCTCAGTATAACAAAGTAGTAGAATACGGCTCATATTGTGACTATAATCCCTTAGAGTCTGTCGCATCCAAAGGAGTTGTGCACAACAACTCCCGG
The DNA here is from genome assembly GCA_036927565.1 of Tuctoria greenei. Taxonomy (NCBI): domain Eukaryota; kingdom Viridiplantae; phylum Streptophyta; class Magnoliopsida; order Poales; family Poaceae; genus Tuctoria; species Tuctoria greenei. Next base: position 136,783,733 of record JAYESD010000006.1, read on the forward strand.
CTGCATCATACTCCGCTTCGGCCTTGGATAAGGCAATGAAGTTTTGTTTCTTGGAGGACCAAGAAACTAGGGATCTACCTAGGAATTGGAATGTACCGGAGGTACTTTTTCTATCTACTTTGCATCTGGCATAATCTGCATCGGAGTATCAAATGAGATTGAACTTGGAACCTTTAGGATACCAAAGACCTAGGTTGGGTGTATGGACTAAATATCGGAAGATTATTTTACGGCTATCAAATGAAACTCCTTAGGATCGGCTTGAAATCTTGCACACAAACATACACTCAACATAATATCAGGCCTAGATGCACATAAGTAAAGTAGGTATGCAATCACGGAGCGATATGCCTTTTGGTCCACGCTTGGTCCTTCTTCATTGAGATCCAAGTGTCCATTTGTTGCCATGGGAGTCTTTATAGGCTTCGCCCTTGTCCATTCCAAACTTCTTGAATATGTCTTGAGTGTACTTGGTTTGGCTTATGAACGTCCCTTCCTTTTGTTGCCTCACTTGGAATCCCAAGAAATATTGCAGTTCTCCCATCATAGACATCTCAAATCTATCTGTCATAATCTTATTAAATTCTTCCCAAAAGGATTTGTTATTTGAAACAAAAACGATGTCATCAACATAAATTTGACAGGTAAATAGATTATTGTCAAAGTGCTTCATGAACAATGTGTAGTCAACTTTGCCAATTTTAAATCCATTTTCAATCAAGAAATCTCTAAGGCACTCATACCAAGCTCTAGGAGCTTGTTTGAGGCCATAGAGAGCCTTACGCAGATTGAACACGTGGTCAGGAAACTCTTGATCTTCGAATCCGGGGGTTGCTCCACGTACACCTCCTCCTTGATTGGTCCGTTGAGGAAGGTGCTTTTCACATCCATTTGATAGAGCTTGAAATCATGGTGAGTAGCATATGCAAGTAATATTCTAATCGATTGAAGCCTTGCTATGGGAGCAAAAGTTTCGTTGAAATCCAATCCTTTGACTTGTGAATACCCTATGGCCACAAGTTGCGCCTTGTTTCTTGTCACCACCCCATGTTTGTCTTGCTTGTTGCAGAAGACCCATTTAGTGCCAACAACGTTGAACTTGGGCCTTTTGACAAGTTCCCACACCTCGTTCTGTTTGAAGTTGTTCGATTCTTCTTGCATTTCCACCACCCAATCCGGATCTTTCAATGCATCTTCAACCCTGTGTTGTTCCAAAGAGGATACAAACGAGTAATGTTCACAAAAATTAGTAATTCAAGATCTAGTTGTTACTCCCTTTTGGATGTCACCGATTATGTTGTTGACAGGGTGATCTCTTTGGACGCATTGGTGTACTCTTGGATGTGGCACTTGTGGTCTTGAATCTTCATGGTCATCTTCTTTTCCCCCTAGATGAATTCCCTCATTAATTTGTTGGTCACCTTGATCTTCATGAGGTTGATCTTGTGTACAAGCTCCCCCTTGATCAATTATCTCCACTTGTGGTTCATCTTCTTCATTTGGATTTGGAGGTGGCGCATGTGGTCGAACATCGCCCAACACCATTCTTCTTAATGCTTGACATGGAGCTTCGTCTATCTAGAACACATTGATCAACTTTCTCTTCTTGAAAGCCGTTAGTTTCATCGAACACTACGTCACATGCTACTTCAACAAGTTCGGAGACCTTCTTGAAGACATGATAGGCGTAGGAGTTTGAATCATAGCCAAGCATGAAACCTTCATCAAACTTCGAAGCGAACTTTGAAGTCCTAGGCTTCTTGTTCAAGATATAACATTTAGAACCGAAAACTTGAAAATAGGAAATATTAGGCTTGTTACCGTTGAGTAGTTCATATGACATTTTCTTTAGTAGGCGATGAAGATAGAGTCGATTCATGGCATGACAAGTGATGTTGATTGCTTCAGCCCAAAATCGATCTGAAGTCTTGTACTCATAAAGCATTGTCCTTGCCATCTCTATGAGGGTTCAGTTCTTCCTTTCGGCTACTTTGTTTTGTTGAGGGGAGTACAGTGCTGAAAATCCATGTTTTATGCCTTCTTCGTCTAGGTACTCCTCAACTTGGGTGTTCTTGAATTCCGTGCCATTGTCACTTTGTATGCTCTTGATCTTCAATGAGAACATTTTGGGCACGCTTGAGAAACTGCTTGAGGGTTCCTTGAGTTTCTGCCTTATCATGCAAAAAGAAAACCCACGTGAAGCGCGAAAAATCATCAACAATTACTAAAGCGTATTTGTTACTGCCAATGCTTATGTAAGCAATTAGACCAAATAGATCCATGTGAAGTAGCTTGAGCGGTCTTGTCGTTGTCATGACGTTCTTCGCAGGATGAGGTGATCCTACTTGCTTCCCGGCTTGGCACGTGCTACAAGCCCTGTCTTTCTCAAAAACAACATCCTTCAAACCTCGGATGTGATCGCCCTTAAGGAGTTTTTGAAGATTCCTCATACCAACATGTGCTAGCCGTCTATGCCACAACAAACCCATGTTGGTCTTTGCAATCAAGTATGTGTCATGTTCGGCTTTATCTTTGTTGAAGTCAACAAGATAGTGCTTTCCCTTTAACACACCATTGAATGCAACTGAGTCATCACTCCTTCTAGAGACGGTCACACCCTCATTAGTGAACAAGCAATTATAACCCTTGTCACGTAATTGAGATATGGACAATAGGTTATAATATAAGGAATCGACATGTAAAACGTGAGAAAGAGTGTGTTGAGATGATATTGCAACTTTATCAGTACCGAGCACACTTCCTTAACTTTCGTCTCCAAAATAGACGCCTTCACTTGGATCTTCATTTACTTCATATTCAACGAACATCCTTCTTTCTTCGATCATGTGGTTGGTGCATACACTATCTAGAACCCATTTTGCTCCACCGGAGGAGTAGGCCTGCAAAAACAAATTACGCCTTGGTTTTAGGTACCCATGTTTGCTTGAGTCCTTTGAGGTTAGTTACAAGTGATTTGGGTACCCACACATGAGACTTGGTGTTCCCATGGTGTGGCCCAACATATTTAGCATAAACACTACCAGAGTTACTTTTCATGAGTACATATGATGCATCAAAGGTTCTAAACAATAGTTGTTGCTCTTATGTGTTAACATGTTTGGACTTATCAACATTATTAGCTTTTCTAGCTTGATGGGAGTTTCCCTTTACAAAAGCAATGCGCTCCTTGTTATTCTTGTGGCTTCTAGCATTTTGCTTTTCACCATAAGAATACCCAATGCCATATTTGACATTAGGAGGTCTCATGGCCAAGTATGCACTGCGTGCATACTTGATCTTCTCCTTGTCAAATATGCCATTACGGGAAGGATGCTTGTCCTTTGTCAAGTATGACTTATCCTTCAAGTCAGTGTCAATTTTAGCACATGCACAAGTAATACTAGTTTCAGATTTTAAGTGTTGAGAAGGTGAGCTTGAAGAGGATGAAGGGTCACTTTGTTTGAGTGACTCAACTTGTACCTCAAGGATCTTGTCAACTTTGGTTAAGTTAGAAAGTTCATCCTTGATGATAACATTTGAGTTACTTAACTTCAAGCAAGCTTCATTGCTCGAAGCTAAATCAAGTTCTAGTGACTTGCTTCGCTCCTTTTCAAGTTCAAGGAGCTTTTCGATCTTAAGATACTCCTCCTTTTGAAAGATAATCATATCTTCTTGGTGATCAACAAGCTCCTCCTTATCAATAAGTTTATCCATCAAGAATTTCATTTTTGCAGCAGTTTTCTTATCTAGGCCAACAATAATATCTTCATTATCACTATAAGCATCACTATCGCTATAGTAAGAATGCGAGGAGGAAGATTTAGTTGTTACCTTTCTTTTACCTTCCTTCGCCATTAGACATGTGTCGTTGTCCATCCTTGCACCAATAGTTGGGAAGAGGGTGGATTTCTTGTTTGTCTTCTTGATGGCTATGCTAGCAATCTCCTCTTCCTCTTCGTATGAGGACTCATCATTTGAGTCCCACTCCTCTCCCAGGTGCGCCTATCCAATTTGCCTTTTCTTCTTGATCATCTTCTTGGGTTGAGGCTTTCTATCCTTGATCTTCTTGTTTTATTCATAAGGACAATCAATTATAAAGTGGTCGTATTCACCACAGTTATATTATGTGTGCCTCAACTTAGGTCTTGATTTGTCTTTGTGTCTTATTTCATTTGATTTACCACCTTGTAGTATTATTATCATATTTTTGAATTTCTTCATAAAAGGATCATATCCTCTTCATCTATATCGCTGCTTTCGTTGTCGCTGTCCTCTTCTTGTTGAGCTTCTCTTGACATGGGCTTGCCAGTGGATTTCAACGCGACTCCTTTCTTCTTTGCCGAGGTGAGGTCGGCAATCTCTTTGACATGTTTTGCTTGCTTTTCCATCATCTCAAAACTGATAATATTTCCAAGTAATTCATCCGGGGTCATTTTCTTGTACCTGGGGCTTTCTCTAATCATCGAACATAGAGTCACGTTGCAAGGCATGAAGGCTCTGAGAATTAGCTTCACCACCTCGTGATCATTTCACTTCTTGCTTCCATATTATCGAACTTTATCAACAAGAGTCTTCAACCGATTGCACATGTCTTGCGGTGATTCATCTTCTTTTATGGTGAACCTCCCCAATTCGCCTTCGATCATTTCAATGTTTGCCTCTCGCACATGACGATCGCCTTCACGTGCAGTTTGTAATGTGTCCCATATTTCCATAGCAATTTTGAGTATATCCACCTTGGTGAACTCGTCTCGGCTCAATGATGAAGTTATGACAGCCGCAACTTGAGTGTTTCGATGAATAGCTTACTCTTGACTTGGTGTGAGCTCTTCATCGTCACCCGGGATATTTATCCCTGTACACACTATATGCCACAAGCTGGGGTTAAGCGATATTAAATGCATCTTCATATTTTGCCTTCCACATTGAGTAATCATTGCCATCAAAGTGTGGGGCTTTTCCTAGAGGAATAGACAAGTAATGATTGTTGTTGGAATTCAAACGATCATAGTTAAAAGGATATCGGGAGTAGTCGGTGTGACTACTCCCCTTCTTCTTCTTCTTCTTCTTCTTCTCATCATCGATCTTTATCTTTCCCTTAGAGAGGGCCTTCCTCCTTAGGAGCGCCTTGAGTTCAAGTGTTTCCTCATCATCATCCTAGACTTCAATGGCGTCGAGGACCTTCTCTAACTTTTGAGTCTTTTCATCTTCAACCTTCTCTTGGTTGAAGTTCTTGTGTGCATCCATGATGTCCGACATTTTCTCTTCGAGCGATTAGTCTCCTTTTGAAGAGTCCTGCTCTGATACCAATTAATTGTAGCCTAGAGAGGGGGGGTGAATAGGCTTTTTGAATTTTTTGTCGGAACCTAAAACACTTAGCAACCTGATCAAATACCGAGAAATCGGATAGTCCGGTAGTGTGCGGACTAGTCCGGTGTATGCGGACTAAATTGATAAAGTTTGATCAGTGATTTCGATCAGAGTACTCTATGTAGCGGAAATTGAGTTACAAATAGAGTGTATTGCTTCAATAAAACTAGATGCGGCACAAGTTAACTTTAGATTCAAAGTTTTAATGCAAATTGAACTAGATTAAGCAAACCCTAGATCACTATGAATAGATAGAACAAAAGAACAAAGGACACAGTGATTTTTATCCTGTGGTTCGATTCCACAGAGGAAATCTACGTCCATGTTGAGGAGCCCACGAAAGGACCGGGTCTTCACCAACCCTACCCTCGTCAAATCGCCATGGAGGCCGATTCTCTTCCACTAATCACAAAGGGGTAAGATAACCATGTTCACGGGCCTTCTCACAAGTTGAAGGCTTCCCAAGATTTACAATACAAAAAACCACCAAAACACTCGAAAAGTATGCAGTGAAACAATAATAGTGTGTGAGAGAATAAAACCCAAGAGCTCAAGACATGAAGAACGTGTCTCTCTTTTGATCTATGATTAGTCCTCAAGGATTTGATCTTTAATTCGTTGGATTGTTTGGAGAGACGTGTTTTCTAGGCTCTTGGAGGGTGTGACGGCGCAGGGGGTCGAGAGTTCTCATAGTTGGGTCGTGCACCTCTATTTATACTAGGGTTTCCAAAGGTTACTGTTAGGATTTACAAAGTTCGGACTAGTCCGTGGTGGACCGGTGTGCGGCGTGTGGGAAACCCTAAGTATCGTGAATTATCGGACTTGCCCGGCCCTAGGCGGACTAGTCCGTTTTTGTCTCTAGAGATGTTCGGACTAGTTCGGCGTGGTGAATCCCGTAGTGAATTGAGGAAAAGTCCGCACTTGGAGGACTTGTCCCATTTTAGTCAGAGAGGATATCGGACTAGTCCGGACAATATCGGACTAGTCCGATGTCGTGGAATTTTGAGGGGCTAAAGGACTCGTTCGAAGTAGGTCAGTGGGGATTTCAGACTAGTCTGTGGAATATCGGACTTGTCCGATATTCAGAAGGATTAGCGGACTAGTCCTGTGCGGACAATCCCGGACAAAGAGTTTATCGGACTAGTTCGGTGAACATCGAACTAGTCCGGACCTGTGTAAACTTGTGCAGTGAGTGATTCCTTTTGCTTGAGCTCTTGGGGTGTGTTTCTCCAACACACTCCATACATAAGGAATATTATATTCATCTCTTGAGCTCTTTTCAACTTGATTCATCACTCTTCTTTCTTTTTGCGCTTACTTCATAATTTCATCAAAACTTGTGCTCATCTCAATAATTTGGTTAGAATCTCATTTGTTTGTCATAAATGAACCAAAACCCACAAGGGATGCATAGATGTACTTTTACCTGGGAGTTGTCGAAGCTTGGTAGCTTCGACGGCGCCCACTTTCCACACATAGAACATCGACAGCGGGCCCCTGGGAGTTGTCGGAGCTCGGTAGCTTCGACAGCGCGCACTGTCGACGCTTGAAACATCGACGACGGGCCCCCTGGGGGTTGTCGGAGCTTGGTAGCTTCGACGACGCCCACTGTCAATGCATAGAACGTGAACTGCGCCCCCCTTGGAGGTTTGGATCTTGGTAGCTTTGGTAGCATCCACCATCGCCGTTCAGATTGTTGTCGATTGTTATTTTTTCCTGCGTATGAAAGACAAGAAAATTAGTAAAATTCGTCCTCTTGTCAATAGTTTTATTGCGGCTTACTTCCCTTACTTGAACCTTAGATCCCAACTAATTATTTCAAAAATATAAGTTTTATGATTCATTTTTCTAATGTCTGTATGTCTTTCGGATCCACCTTACTAAGACCCGCCAGAATAGGTAGAGTGGCGTACTCAGGGTGCTTGACCAGGCTAAGTCAATAGCGCACTTGGAACCTGTATTGGCGTCATTTTTTAGGCGAGTAGACCATCTAGCAATGATCGGGATATAATGGAAAATCATCAAAAATACTTACATAATTCACATGAATAATTAGGATCTTAAATCACTCAGATTGCACAATATCACTATTGACAAGAAGGTACAAAATGTAAAGAGCTTGCACAAATGAAACGCACATAGAGTATGTTTGTATAAAATGTTTCTCATTAATATTCGAATAACAGGAGAATACATGGACACACTTGAAGCACATGACCAAGTTAAGTGTGCTATTCATCTTGATGTAACCCAGTGAAGATAAAGACACACCTAAAGTATAGGACCAAGTTAAATGCGGTAGAACCCCCCCCCCCCCTCCCCCCGACTCTATCCATAGACTCTATGAAATACTTCTTTATACAAATACAAACTCACCTCTGTGTAACTAAGTGTAGAACTTACGGAGGCGCTCGATGTTGTAGGGGTTGTGTTGATGGCTGTTATATACCAATTTCACCCGTCAATATAACTCAATTATGTAAAGGAAATATCATTTCTTGCACACATAACCTTTCTATTTAACCTATTTCCACTTGTCATTGGAAAAAATAGTTCATGCGGGTATTTTATACTGAATTGAAGTGAAACAAGGGGATCAATCCTATAAATTAACATCCTAGCCAATCAAGCATCGACACGTGGCACCACATGGATCAAATGGCTTACAAACAGAAGTATCCGAGGCCATCCAACGGTGTAGCACCCATATCATGGAATGGGACCCACCTGTCAGTCACCTGGAGGAAGAACTGGCCATTTGGAGCCTGGACCTGGTCGGCCTAACCACCAGGTCAGCCGACCCCTTCCTGGTGCCAAACCCGGTCAAACTCCACGTGTTGGCTCCTCTCGGCTCGAAGAAGTTAGTGGTGACTGATTTGTGCGCTTTTCGTGGCGGGAACCGACCCTTTTCCAAGCTATAAATAGGACTCCTCACCCATCACATCAACACACACTACTTGAGCATCATCTATTGTATACACTAGTTCTCTTAGTCCTTAGTGGAGTTAGGCTATAGAAAGGAGAGCCTCTAGTCCCAAGTCCAAGTTGGGAAAGGTATAGCTCAAGTATCTTTTTTATATTTGTGACTTTATGTGTAATAAAAATATTATCTTTAGTTTTCTTTTATTAATATACTTGGATGAAGCATTTCTTGTTTGATTGTGGATTCCATGTATGTGGTAGGAATAGTCTTTATGATGGTGCCTTAATGTCATTATACTATCATCATAAACACTATACACCCCCACTATAGTCTAAGTAGTTATAATATGACCATGTTAATATGAATAACTTATGCTATGTCTCAACATTGGTTCAAGGATGATTTAGTTCATTGCTTTAGGATGGCTTGTGCCGCGGCTCCAAAGGTATTTACTTAATATGCTAGCATGGTGCTAGGATAATTAAGTAGTGTTGGATGTCTCATAGACCCACAGATTGAAGAGGTAGGCAGTAGGTTGTGACAACCCTATATGTCCTTTGTAATCCTCCACGTTCAGCTATGCCACGGGATCTTGGCAGGAGTTGTCCTAGTATTGCTAGGGGTAAAGCCATGTCCGATATGTTGAACAACTTAGCATAAGGATTCACCATTTACATGCTCATTAGTATCTAACCTAGGCTATGTATATGTATATTAGAAGCATTGTAGGACAAACTCTCCAACTCCTAGTCTAACCTCCATTAGGACCCATTTACCCTTTATAATAGATTGCTTAGGTGTGTGTCACACTACCAATATATTATCAAATTACCCCTGTCTTTATAATTGATAAGTATCCCATAGCTTGATCATAAGAGTAGTGTTTACATTACTCCATTGCCTTCCTTTGGGATAAATACAATACCCATGGGAATACTCTTGGGTGAAATGCTACACGACAATTTCTGTGCGCTTGCGAACCTCATCTCTTTCGAGGCATGATCTGTGACGTAAGAAACATCAACAAGCATTTCTAGTGCCGTTGCCGGGGAAGGCAAAGGAAGTGAATGGTAGCTATCACTTGTGATTAAGCTGTAGGTACTAGTAGTTATTAGACAGGATTACCCTTGTTTGTTTTCTCCTTTGTGTGAAAACATGATAGTGTTGGATAACCCATTTTATGGGATGGCCAACGAGGACGCCAGTGCTCAACTGCAAGATGATTCAAGGCGTATCTCAACAAATATCCGCTAGGCATTTAAGCTTCTAGTAGGAGCCAAATTCATCCATCCCCTTGCTTGGGGGAGGCTCCAAGAGTTCTTCTTGGTTTGCCTCCACCATAGGTTAGATAGTTGACTCTTTATCCAACACTCATGTGATGAGTTGTCAACACCAATCCATGACCACATTCGTGCTAGAGCTGAAGGAATCCTATTCTCATTCATCATGGATGAGAATATGGTCTCTACTCAAGGGGTGGATTGAAGAGTGCTCTAGTTCCTTTAGCTTGGCATGCACACCACTTAACAAGGTGGACATGCTAGTTAAGGAACTACACCTCCCATTGAAGTATCATGAAGATCAAGCCAATGGAAAAGTGTTTGGATGATCCAAGTCATAGATATTCACATGATTTGTGAAAAATCCATGTGAACATGGGCCACTTGGGGAATCATTTCTCTGAGACTCATGGGGATTCTTCCTTCCAAACACAACTTCAATGGCTATCACCTACAAGGAGGTCAAGGGTGCAATCAACATCACACTTGTAATCAAGGAGGCTATGAGGATTTCAAGGGATTTAAGTTCAACTAGCCTACCTTGATGTATCTTGCCCATTGCCAAGCAAGAAATCAAGACAACATTTACATGAAGTTCTTGGCCAAGGACTAGAAACCTAAAGAGCATTCAAAATCCAATATATCCCACAATCACATGTTGGGATTCCTACCTTTCGACTAAGCCCATGAAACTTAGGGCAAGTGATATAATTGATGAAGCGTTTCTTGTTTGATTGTAGAGTCCACATGTCATCATTCCCAAGGAAGCTTTTGATCCATGATCAAAGTATGGGTTGACCTAAAGGAATATCAAGAAGGTCGAAGTGACACCCCTAAAGAAGGACAAGCCTCACCATGCTCATGAGAGAATATCTTCCAGAGGGAAAAACCGTCACTACATCAACAAGTCTTCAACAAGATGACGGCGAGGTAGGGCCATCATGTGGCCTGCATGTCCAACTAACATGCCAAAAGAGACTTATCATGTCAATTAAGAGAAGTTGTCCACATATTCAACTCCGGGATTGGACAACAAATCATCGCACTAAAATGGACGGTTGTAAGTCCCACTCATAGGACATCAAAATTTCGGTGAGTCTTTGCCAATAGGTTAATTGGTAGTTATCTCATATTAGATTTCCCAATTGCATATTTCAATTTCGCATCAAATATTTACATTTGCATTTAGCATGTTTGAATTGTCACACTTGCATGTTGGAAAGTAAAATTTCCAACCATCCTAAAACTAAAATTTTGAATTGGGGAATAAATTTATTTGGATATGAACCTTGGGCGTAACCACTTGAATTCATCTTTCTAATTCAAAACAAAATATTTCCCTTTATATTCAATGCATTTGCAAGTTCTTTCAAGTTGGGCAAAACAATTTGGCGAAGGGTAGAACATGCTTTTGAGCTAATGTAACCCATTTTTGAGTTGTTTTGTTTGTTCTTGATTTAGTGCAGCCAGGACGAAATTTGTGAAGAGGTTGGAAGACCCCATCAAACACATATCCCTCCATCATCTCATTTTGAGTTCATGGTGGAGGAATGCCCAAGATGGTGGTCCAATGGAGGAACAAGATGAAGCTCGTTCAACTCCAACCTCAACTTGGCAGGAGACATTGAACGTGAAGGCAACACAAAAATCCATGGTCATGATTTTCTCACACAACGACCTTCAAGCAAGACTAACCTTCAATTGAGGTACAAGTTCAAATTTTCTGTCGTTTGAATTGTATTAGGATTGAATGATTTTTGCTTACATTGGTAAGGAAGGTTTACACCTTGTCATCATTCAATCCTTATGCATCCCATGAGAGTAAGTGCTGGCATTACTCCCTTTGATTCTTCAAAAATGAATATCATCTTACTTTGGAACAAATTTAAACAAAGTACCTAGAATTTCATAAGCATTGCTAAAATTGACTTAGACATTTTCTTCCTAGGTAATTCTTATGGAATGACTTAATGGTTGAATTGGTATGTAGCAACGTAGGAATAGTGATGTCCATAATTTTGATTTGAAACTCATTCATGCATGAATCACTAAATTTCAAATTCCTAGGCAAGAAATAAAAAATGTTCAGGAGGATAAAATTGAGAATCTTGTTTGCCATTATCCAAATGATGACATTTGCTCTTGCGTAAAAAAACTATGATGGTTAAAAAATTTACAAGATGAAGGGATCCATATAGTGTATTTATATCACTTGCATTACTAAAAGATCCTACTCGTACCAATGATTCATACATTTTTCATGGATACACTAGAAATTGGACCCTATGCATCTTTGGTTTTGTTCTTCCACGTGCGTACAAATGAAGACTCGTTTACCTAACTTGAAAATTCATTTGTACAAGTATCGGGAGCTAACCATCCCTCTCCATCATAGAGAGGAAGTTTGCAGGAGTAAAATAATTATGCAGGCATTCAAAGATCCGATCTTTGGAATCTCTAGAGGGTTCCATTTCAACATCTCTTGGCCAAGGAGTAAATTAGGATGGTTGCCACCTATTGGAAATTAAGCCCGAAGGTCAACCATAACTATACGAGGCCAGAGATTTGACATGGAAACCCTCCATGAGCAACCAATGGGCTGTTGCGAATATATGAGAGCATTATGCTCTCAACTATTCTATGCACTCATTCAAGCTCAAGGGAATTTCCATCATCATTAGGTGTAAGTTATTCCTTTGTGGCTAAAAGGTATGATGTACTTTAACCAAGGAATAACAAGATCACATCCAATGTATATTGGGTGCAAGTTGTTCCTATGTGGCTAGAAGGTATTTTATACCATAGCCAAGGAATAATAGATCACACTCAACCCATGTTGAGTGCACGTCATCCCTTTGTGGTTATAGGTATGTTGTACTTTAGCCAAGGAATAATGGATCGTACTCAACACATGTTGGGTACATGTCACTCCTTCGTGGCCAAAGGTTATCATAACCTTAGCCAAGGAATGACGGATCACACCCAATGCATGAGGGGTACAAGTTATTCCTTTATGACAAGAAGGTACGATACACCTTAGTCAAAGAATGACAGAACACAATCAACGCATGTTGAGTGCACGTCATGCCATTGTGCTACGGGTTATCACTACCTAAGCCAAGGAATAACAAGGTGCAACATCCAACATATGGGAACCTTGAGGTGTGGATGAGCGACATCAACACTCAACCCCTCCAATGTTAAAGTCATGTTGCAACAAGGTTAGGCCAACCTAATGGCCTACATCCGTCGTTAGGATTTCAGCCCCTAGAGCGGACCTTGATCAAGAACAAGCTTGGGGGTGGACCTCCACTTGAGGTAACTTGTATCACAACCCTTGCATATTTTTTTTCATTCACCCATCATCCACCTTGTATATATAAAAAAACTAAAAAAAGTATAGTAGATTTGCTTTCAAAATAAAATAAAAGATGTGCTATAAGAATGGTTTGGAATTCACATAGATGAAATGATGAATAGTTGCTCTGTTTTAATTTTCCAAAGTCCCTAGCTTACAACCTACTACTCTCCAAAATATTGCTTTCATTGGCTAGAATTACTTTTGCATTTATTTAGAAGTTGTGGGTAGCAAAAGCCTAATCCAATTCTAAGTTGTTGTGAGATATGTTATAGTGATAGGGCTACTATTCCTAGTTTGAAACTGAAACTTAGATTTCCGGAGAAGTTCTAAAAAGATTTAAGTTACTCTCATTTGATTGGAAATACCTTCCAAAGCCATATGATACATTACATTGATAGACCCTATGCATAGCTATTTGTCTTCACATTGAGCTTTGTCAAACTAGTATAGACCTGAGTGAGATTTCATTCATTTTGAATTCAATACTTAACTTGCACATGCTATACTTCTACACTAGAAGTAAGCAAAATTCCATCATACAACCATTCCACAATAAAAAGATAAACTCCATATCATTCATGCTTAGTACCCTCTTCAAAATTTATTGTATAGAAAGGGAGTAGAAGAAATGGCTACAAGAAAAAAAAAAGAGACAAAGAAAATGCATGCTTACAATATAAGCATGAGAAAAAAAAGAGGAAAGTAGCCATGTTTCATCCTTGCAAAATAAAGAGAGTCAACTTAAAAAGGAGTCATCTCAAATATCCACATCCACTCCATATCCATCACACATGCACAACTCTTGAATCAAATTGTTTTGAATTGATTTCTCCTAAGGCTTGCTCTTTTGACTTAGCAATATTATGTGATGCAAATATGCCTACTATATTCTCTACCAAGCTCCACATACAAGCCTTATGTAGAGGTAGGATGAATTTAGGAAAAATGCCTTGTTGAGGACATATTTCCACTACACATAAAGGAGAGACTTGAGAGAATCAAATTGAGATACCTAAAATCTAAATTGATCTCTCCGGAATTTGAGTGGAACTTGATTTCTAGAGTATGTGTGCTCCATTTGCTGTTCTATCTTTCAACCACCAATGAATAGGAGATGGCATAAGCCCCATAATGACTAAAGATGGGTGAAGTACCATGCCAATTTTTGTAATACTAGGTAGAGTATTTTGTTGTGGCCAAGGTACTTTTGAAAATAGAACATTGTAGCAACTTATGATCATCAACCTAAAGTCTCGACTTTGCTCGGGATGAGCAAAGGATAAGCTTTGGGGAGTTTGTTTACAGCTGTTATATACCAATTCCAACCATCAATATAACTCAATTATGTGAAGGAAATATCATTTCTTGTACACATTACCTTTTATTTAACCTATTTCCACTTGTACTTGGAGAAAATAGTGCATGCAGGTATTTTATGCAGAACTGAAGTGAAACAAGCGGATGGATCCTATAAATTAAAATCATAGCCAATCAAGCGTGGACAAGTGGCACCACATGGATCAAATGGTCCACAAACAGAAGTATCTGAGGCCATCCAACGTTGTAGCACTATATAATGGAATGGGACCCTCCTATCAGTCATCTGGAAGAGGAACTGGCCGTTTGGAGCCACGACCAGGTCGGACGAACCACTAGGCTGGCCGACCCCTTCCTGGTGCCAAACCCGGTCAAACTCCACATGTTTGCTCCTCCTGCCTTGAAGAAGTCAGTGGTGACTGATTCGCGCGCTTTTGGTGGCGGGAACAAACCCTTCTCCAGGCTATAAATAGGACCCCTCACCCCTCACTTTAACACACACCACTTGAGCATCATTCTATTGTATACACTAGTTCTCTTAGTCCTTAGTGGAGTTAGGCTATAGAGGGGAGAGCCTCTAGTCCCAAATTCAAGTTGGGAAATGTATGGCTCATGTATCTTTTATTATATTTGTGACTCTATGCATAATAAATATATTATATTTAGTCTTCTTTTATTAATATACTTGGATGAAGCGTTTCTTGTTTGATTGTGGATTCCATTTATGTGGTAGGAATAGTCTTTATGGTCACGCCTTAATGTCATTATACTGTCACCATAAACACTATAAACCCCCACTATAGTCTAAGTAGTTATGATATGATCATGTTAATATAAATAACTTATGCTATGTCTCAACATTGGTTCAACTATGATTTAGTTCTTTGCTTTAGGATGGCTTGTGCCGCAGCTCCTAAGGTATTTACTTAATATGCTAGCATTGTGCTAGGATAGTTAAGTAGCGTTGGATGTCTCGTAGACCCATGGATTAAAGATGTAGGAAGTAGGTGGTGACAACCCTATCCGTCCTTTATAATCCTCCACGTTCGGCTATGCCACAGGCTCTTGGCGAGAGTCATACTAGTATTGCTAGGGGTAAACCCGTGCCCGATATGTTGAACAACTTCGCATAAGGATTCCCCATTGACATGCTCTTTAGTATCTAACCTAGGCTATGTATATGTATATTAGAAGCATTGTAGGAGCAACTCCCCAACTCTTAGTATAACCTCCATTAGTACCCATTTACCCTTTAGAATAGATTTCTTAGGTGTGTGTCATACTACCCATATATTATCAAATTACCCTTGTCTTTGTAATTGGTTAGTATCCCATAACTTGATCATAAGAGCAGTGATTACTTTACTCCATTGCCTTCCTTTGGGATAAATACGATAACCATGGGAATACTCTTGGATGAAATGCTACATGACAGTTTTCGTGCGCTTGCGGACCTCATCTCTTTTGAGAGATGATTTGTGATGTATGAAACGTCAACAAGCTTTTCTTGCGCCTGACCTTCAGGAAGGATGTTGTCTTTCAAGTAGCTCCATACCTCCGAGATTTATGCATCGAAGCTTACTTGAGCTTCTGGATTTTGCGTGCTTGGTTGCTCAGAGCTTCCTGTAGCGCCTACGATCCTTGGTGGGCACCATGGTAATAGGGCCACCGGTACCGCCAGCTTCGGGGTGCTGGTCTCGCCCCCTTCACTCAGTTCGGCAGGCTGAGCGGCAGGTGCTGGTAGTCTCCTTACAAAAACTTCGTAGGGAGCTTGAGCTCCAGTTGAAGCTTTCGTTGAGAGGTTGTCAGCTTCGGCGTTGTCGATACGTTGTACATGGCAGAGGTCCAAGACGTGGAAGTCCTTCGGAGCTTCTGGACTTCGAGTAAATAAGCAACATGTTGAGGGTTGTTGCAACTGCATTCGCTTTTGACATGTTTGATGATGAGACGTGAGTCACCCTTCACCAGCAGCTGCTGAACGCCGTATGATAGCACCACCTTGAGTCCGAAGATGAGAGCTTCGTACTGCGCCATGTGATTGGTTGCCTTGAAGTCAAGGCACACAATGTACTTGACCTTCTCCCCTGTTGGAGCAGGGAGGAGAATTCCAGATCTGGCCCCCTGCTTCTGCATGGAGCCGCTGAAGTTGAGAGTCCAGTGAGGCTCAATGAAGACCGCGACCTTAGGTTCTGGCTTTTGCTCACTGAGGCCCCCTAGAGTTGATGAAGAAGGTGTCCACTGTGCCACGAAGTCAGCCAGCACCTGACTCTCGAGGCATGTCGAGGCAGGAATTCGAGATCGAATTTTGCCAGCTTTGCAGCCCACTTGGCGATATTTCTAGTAGAATTTGGATTATGTAAAATTGCACGCTATGGATAGGAGGTTACCACTGATATCTTGTGGGTCTGGAAGTAATGACGTAGCTTCCTTGCGGCAATAAAGAGTGCGTAGAGCACCTTATGCATCTCAATGTACTGAGTCTTGGCGTCTTGGAGTACTTTGCTAATGAAGTACACTTGCCGCTGGACAGTTTGGACCCTCCCGGAGGGGTTCGAAGCTTCTTCTTCATCAACTTGGACCCTCTTGGAGGGGTCCAGATCATCTTCCTGATGAACCTGGACCCTCCCGGTGAGAGCCGGATCCTCTTCTTAATGAGTAGTAGAAACTCCTTCACATGAGAGAGGTTGATCCACAGGCAACTCACCTTTAGGATCCGTGCCTGGCGGCTGGGACCCATACTCGCCTTCAGATAGCTCCAGACCCTCCCAGGGGGGTCTAAACTCCTGAGCTCAATATGGCTCTGGTCTTTCCGAAATATAAAGCTGAAGAGGCTCATCAGGTTCTGGAGCTACCAAAACTGGTAGTGCGGTGAGGAACTGTTTGAACTCTTGAAACGCCTTCTCAGCTTCCTGAGACCAATGAAATGGCCCGGACTTCCTCAACAACTTGAAGAAGGGAAGTGCCCGCATTGCCAACCTTGAGATGAACCGGCTTAGCTATGCTAGACAACCAGCAAGCTTCTGGAAGTCCTTGATACGGGTTGGAGGCCGAATCTCTTCAATGGCCTTGATCTTTGTCAGATTTGTCTAGATTCCTTGGTGAGTCACCAAGAAACAAAGGAGCTTCCCGGAGCTAACCCCGAAGACACACTTGTCTGGGTTGAGCTTTGTGTGCGTCAAGCGCAACTTGTTGAAGATGTCTTGAAGGTTGTCAACGAGTGATTCCTTCTTCTTCACCTTGACAATGGTGTCATCGACGTAGACCTCCACCAAGTCCCTGATGAGCTCTCCAAATGTTTTGTGCATGGCTCGCACAAAAGTTGAAGCATCATTCTTGAGACCAAAAGGCATGACAGTATAATAGTAGAACCCATCTACTATAATGAAGGTAGTATGCTTTTGATCTTCTGTAGACATTTGAATCTGATGATATCCAGAGTATGCATCTAGAAAACACAGTAGTTCACACTTGGAGGTGGAATCCACTATCTGATCTATTCTAGATTATGGAAATGGGTCTTTTGGACATGCCTTATTGAGTGTGGTGTAGTCGATGCACATACAAAGCTTCCCGCTGGCCTTTGGTACAACAACTAGGTTTGCCAGCCATCATGGATGATGAACCTCTCGAATAAATCTAGCGTCGAGCAGCTTTTTGACTTCTTGTCTGATTAAGTTTAGCCTCTCAACTGATTGCTTCTGGGGCTTCTATTGCACAGGCCATGCATCAGGGTATATCTCTAGGCTGTGCTCGATCACCTCCCTGGGGATCCCAAGCATTTGTGATGGTTGCCATGCAAACACGTTGACATTTGCCCGTAGGAAAGTGACGAGCGCGAGTTCCTATTTGTCAGTCAAACCCCCCGATATACGGTTGGTCTGATTGACATCAGAAGCAATTTAGACGACTTTGACGGGATTGTCGGTGTCACCGCTTGGTTGCACACGAGGTGCAGAAGTTGAGCCATGCTGGCGCGAGCTCGGAGGTTGAGCAGCTTGCTCCTTGCTAGATTCTTCTTTTTGGGCTGTAGGAAGCGCATGAAGTTCCTCTAACACAGTTACCCCGGGAGTGCGGTCCCCTTGGATTCGGAGGACGCCTGACGGAGTTGGCATCTTCAACAGCAGATAGCTGTAATGAGCTATGGCCATAAACCTATACAGGGCTGACATACCTAGTATGGCGTTGAAGGGAAGGCTGATGTGTGCCACATCAAAGACCAGCTTCTCGGACCTATAGTTGTCCCTGGTCCCAAAGGTTACCAGAAGAGTAACCGATCCGAGATTTGTGATGGCACCTGAACCTACTCCGGAGAACGGACGTGATGGCCGGAGGTCCGAGATGTGGAGCTGGAGCTTCACAAAAGCTATGAAGCTGAGGAGGTTGAGCGCCGCACCTCCATCCACCCGAACATGATAGAGTTGTATGTAGTTGATAGTCAGGGAGACCATCTAAGGCAACTGTCCAACTACGGTTATATTCTTCGGGCAGTACGAAGCATCGAAGGTGATGGCAGTGTCCATCCACTTCCGATGAGGCTCCGTCTTGGCAGTAGAAGCTGCAGCAGCCATCCCCGATGCATAGTCTTGAGGATGCGCTGGGAGGTGATGTCCCAGGACCCCCCATATATCATATGGAGAGTCCTCCAACGCTCATTATCAGAGATGTCTGAGTCATCATAAACAGTATTGTAGCCCGCCTTTAACGCCTTCTTGGCGTCTTGGAAGCCTAGCTCCTGATCAGACGAATCTTCCCTGACTTTTTGCTTTCCTTCCCGTTGGCAGAAAGGAGCTTCTTCTTGGCGCTTGTTGTTGCGTTCAACAGGAATTTTTACCTCATGGCAGTCTTCGAGATTTTGGGTGTTCGACTTATGAATTGGACACCACATCTTTTCGCTGTCACTGTTTTAAGACGATGGTCTTGGTCGTTTTTTGGGGCGTGGCCCCCGACCACCAGGAGCTGCTGCTGTGGCAGTAGTAGGTTTACAGGCAACCAACTTCTTCTTGTCGTGGGACTTCTTCTTCTTTTTTCCACTGCTGGAGGCAGTAGCTTCAGCTTTGGAGGAAGATTTACCAGCCTCCGTTGCTGGTTTGGAGTGCATTTCACGGCTCTCTGCAGCCCAAGCGCATTTGTCTGCCAGGCTGAAGAGCTTTGTGATGCTGCTGACATTTTTGGTTGCCAGCTTCTCCAGCATCTTCTTATCCCGAATCTCCTGCCAAAATGCAACAACGACAGAAGCATTGGAGATAGAAGGGATTGTATTCTGTACCTAAGAAAACTGCTAGATGAAAGATTGCAACGACTCTCCCGACTTCTGTTGTACAACAAATAGGTCCAGCTCGGTGCCAGGTCGGGTGTAGGAGCTCTCAAAGTTGGCAGTGAACTGGTGGCAGAGTTCCTTCCAACTGTGGATGGAATTAGGAGGTAGACTCGTAAACCAAGACCTTGCAGTACCCGTTAGAGCCACAGGGAAATGGTTGGCCATCACGACCTCATTGCCTCCAGCTATGAGGATAATAGTGGAGTAAATCTGAAGAAATTTGATGGGGTTGACTGTCCTGTTGTGTTTCTCCGGAAGATGAGGTTGGAACTTGGATGGCCACTCGACCATGCAAAGATGCATGGCCAGAGTCGAACAACTGCCCCCACTCCCAGAGGAGAAGGGTTTTCACGAGCAGTTCGCCTCTTGCGAGCACGCTCGATGTGAATGCGACAACCCTGCCTCATGTAACGGCGGTCAAGCTCCGACCGGAGGTCCCGCGTCAGGAGCCTTGATGCCGTATGAGTGTTGCGAGCCCCATACACTACAGGAATTTGTCAATGGGGCATTGGCAATATGAGCATTGGTTGCTTAAAGAAACCGACACCCTTATCCTAAAAGTGTCGGTCAACCGACGCCTTTAGCCGACGAAATAAATCATACGCCTTTAACCTGTAAATGCGTCGGGGCCGACGCATTTAACCATTATGTGTGTCGGTTTCCAGGAGCCGACACTCTTAGAGCTAAATGCGTCGGCTAGAGGAACAACGCATTTATTGCACTTAAAAGCGTTGGTTCCGCCACACTGACGCACTTAAAGCGACGCGTGGCAAGCATACCGAGTGCCACTTTGAGCGTCGGTATAGCCGAAATCGACGCTCTTAATCCACTTAAGTGCGTCGGTGGAGAAGGACCGACACATTTACATCGCCACGTGGGCAGCATACAGAAGGCGACTATGGGCATCGGTTTACCCGAAACCGATGCACATAACATATGTTTTTTTTAAGAAACATCCTATTTCCTCTCACTCCGCGGCTGGGGATCCTCCATTATACAGCCAAAACAGTAGACAATTATACAGCCACAATAGATATATTCACAAACACATTCACAAACAGTTCAAACACAGCAATGTACGAAAGTTTTCAAACGCTTCAAACACAAGCACAATAATATGGAAATGAGTAAACGAAATTCAAATGTCGTCGTGGGATACTCCAGTCGCATGTCCTGCGCTCCCATCTCTTCCACTCACACCTCCGTCGTTGATGTTAAGGAAAGCATCACAACCTTCAGGTGTTCCATGATGAGATCCCTGCAATAAACAAATAAAAGAGAAACTTAATAATGTAACATGTTAACTTCGACTAACTTAATAACATAACTTAATCAAAGAGAAGCATGTTGGTTTCGACTAAAACTTATCAAAGCTCTCTCATTTCCTCTCCTCTCCCTTTCTCCCTTGCCCTCACTCGCTCTCCCACTCTCTCTATCTTTTCCCCTCTCCCTCTATCTCCTTCTCTCTAGCTCCCTCTCTATGTATCTCTTTTCTCTCTCTATCTCTCCCTCTCTCCCTCTATGTATTTCTCTCCCTCTCTATCTGTCACTTCTTTTCTCTCTCTATCTCCCCCTCTCTCGTAGATTGCTCTTCTACATTATGATATCGTGTGACAGATGCATTCAAGTTGTTGGCACGTGAAAATTATTTGCTAGAGAAGTTAGTGATCTCTTTAGCTGCAAATGCTTCTGCAATACAACCCTCAACTCTTGCCTTGTTGCGCACTGTAGCTCTATGTTTCTTCAATTTTCTTTCTTGGCTATAGATCCACCAGAATTGTGCAGGACCTGCTACCAACGCTTCATAAGATAAATGCACAGCAAATGTTGCATAACATTCATAAATCCAGGCGGGAACACTTTTTCCATCTTATATACAAGCACAATAATTTCTTTCTCCCACCATCGCATCATCTTTTTCGACACTTCCTTAGCACAAATATGTCTATAAAAGTAGCTAAGTTCAGCAAAAATCTTCCACAAATCAGGTTTGAAATAGCCACAGAACATTACCGGTATAAGTCTCTCCATCATAATGTGGTAATCATGGCTTTTCAACCCATTCAGTTTACCAGTGTTGAGATTAACACATCGTTTTATGTTAGCTGCATAGTGTTCTGGAAACTTTAGTGTTTTCAACCAACTAAGTATTTGCTTTTTTTCTTCTGGTCTAACACAGTATGGAGCTCGTGGCCTACTTTCATTTACACTTGCATTTGTTATGACCTCAAGCCCAGGGCGATCACAAATATCAGCTAAGTCTTTCCTCGCAATCAAATTATCTTTTGTTCGACCGGTAAAATCAAAACACATGCTTATGATGCTTTCAGCGACATCACGCTCCTGATGCATCAAATCTATGTTGTGCGGTAAAAGCAACGCCTTTGCATATGGTAGCTCCCAAAGAAAAGAAATATGAGTCCAGTTATGTTCTGTACCATACCCTTCGAAACCACCTTCAGCGGACTCTTTTGACTTTGCATACCAATGCCATTTCTTCTTCGCTTGTCAATCGACGAGGGGGTCCTTCTGTAACACTTTTGCCTTTTCGGAATGATCGTGTATCACTCCTAAAAGGGTGATTTTTGAAGGAAGGAATCGTCGATGGCAATCAAAGAAGCTATCAACCTAAAGGCATCAGTGTCAGCCATACATATGGGGCAACACAATTTTCCATGGACACAACAACTAGCCCAAATGTCATATGCCAACAAATCATGTATAGACCATAGATACGCGGCACGTAAAGTGAATTCACATTTTAGATGACTGTCGTAAGCCTTGCCACCTTGCCATAACTCTTTCAACTCCTCAATCAACGGATGCATAAACACATTGATTTTCGTCCCAAGATGTTTAGGACCAGGAATGATGGCCGCGAGGAATATGTATCCTTCTTTCATGCACATGTTGGGAGGGAGATTGTAAGGCATCATAAAAACAGGCCAACAAGAGTATGGATTGTTACTTGTGCTGAAAGGAGTGAAACCATCCGTTGACAACCCAAGACTAACATTTCTTGGATCTTTACCAAACTCCGGATCGAAACGGTCTAGAGCTTGCCATGCTGCGCCATTTGAAGGATGCACCATAATATCTTTGTCATCGCTCTCACGTAACCCTTCTGAATGCCACCTCATCTGCTTCGCTGTTTCCTGAGAAAGAAACAACCATTTAAGTCTGGATGTGATAGGCATGTACCGAAGCTGTTTAACCGGTACCTTTGTACTTATTTCCTCTCCATCATCATTCAAAACCATCACATGTCTAGATGCTTTGCAATGCATACAATGAGTATCGTCCTGGTGTTCCTTCCAAAACAACATGCAATTGTTCTCACACGGATCAATTTTCTCATAACTCATGCCCAAACCTTCCAAAATATTCTTTGAGTGATATATGTCTTCTGGCATCTTATGTTTTGACGGAAGGAGATCATTGATCAACTTCAAGATACCATTGTAGTAAATTGTTGCAAATTGAACTAAGACTTCAACCCCATAAGTCGTGTGACTGCCTGCAGAATGGTCACATTGGTGCCCTCATACACTTTTTCATCCGCGGTGGGAAGAAGCCAGTAAAACTTCTTCACCTCCTCTTGCAGTGACATCTCTTCATACTCTCGATCAACATACGACATCATCTCATCCATCAAATCTTCATTTCTCATTTTCGCCAGACTCACTAGCATGATCCATCTCTCCATGCTCACGCCACACTAGATAGTCTGGCATAAATCTGTGCTTACAAAGGTGCAACATCATTTCAGACCTCTTCAAACGTTGACGATTCTGGCACATGCTACACAAACACTTCACAAAACGAGCACCACTAGGAAATTCTTGGTTCATAAACACATTTGCATTTTGTGCCTATTCCAAATTGTGCACACCATCTGAACTCCACCGATCATACAGCATCTTACGGTCGTCACCCATTTTTTAGCTTATACCTTCAAAGCAGAAATATCATTATTAGTTTTTTTTGTATTATGTGACGGTCACTACAATTAGGAAGATACGTCCTAAACCCACCCAATAGTGGTTGAGTGGGGCGTGCTTATGACGACACGCGTAGTCCGGATCCAGACGAAATTTTGGCAGCATAACCCTGCTGTTCTCCACTGCACGCCCGAAAATGGTGCAGCAGAGAACATCAGGGTTATACCGTCGAAATCTCGTCCAGATCCAGACTCGCGTCTCATCACAAGCCCCCCCTCTGATCCACTCCCAGTCTGTCCAAAAAGGGACAATTATGAACCTTCACGTCTCACCTGCCAATAGCATGTGATATGTGACGATTTGAAACGGGTAATCAAATTCTATAGGTTGTGTTGCTCATTTTCATTTTCTAATCATTTACGAGATATTAAATAACAAGACAGAGGAGTAAAGTTGCTCAGAGTCAAAAGTTCTAAGACCGGATCCACCGTTCAGACATGATTAATTGGTCATCCTCATTGTCGTTGTACGCATCTGTGCTCGTCTTAACACATACTTCACAACTAGAATCATTTTTCACTACAGGCCTCTAAAGCTACCAAAATTATAAAGATATTTACTATATTACAAACATAAAATTATTCATCATATTGCAAATGCCAAAAAGAAGCAATCACATGCATGATACGAACTTTTAATCCATTTAGATGAAAAACTATAAGCCTTTTTAATTCATATCTAAAAGAAGTAATCACATGATATAAACTTGAACATGCAACTTCACATGATATGACATGATATGAATCACATTCAATTCATATAGCATAATGGATATGAATCACATTCACGAGTTACCAACTATATAATATGAATCACATTCACGAGTTAACTCTAATCACATGATATGATAAAGCATTACTTTCACAAGTTAGCAACTATACGATATAACATTCAACTCTAGTCACGTATTTGTAATGAACCTAATATTTTACCTTCACTTAGAGTCAAACCGGATGGAAGGGGTCGGGATGACGGGGGCACCGGCCGCGAGGAGGCGCCGACGCAGGGGTGGACAGGGGTGCCGGACGACGGACGAAATGGGCGCTAGCGAGCGAGGGTGACGGAGACGCTGGATTGGGGGGTAGATGGGGGCCAGACAGGGGAGGCGGAGGGGACATTGGCTGACCAACGGGCAGGAGCGCCGGAGAGGCGGCGGGCTGGCTGCGGCGGCGGGCAGGGGTGCGGGCGAGAAGGCGTGCGGGCGACCGGGAGAATGAAGCGTACGTGAGAGAAGAGAAGAGGCAAAGGGATTAGGTTTCGAGTCGGGCCTACTTAAGAGCATCGGTTTTTCCATGGCCGACGCTCTTAGAGCCTGAGCCCGTCGAGCCTGTCGTATGAGCATTGGTTTAACCGACGCATTTAATATAGGTGTCAGTTTGGCCGACACATTTAATATGTGTGTCGGTTGGCTCAAGAAAACCGAAGGCTCTAACTTTTGGGTGTCGGTTCCCTTAAATCGATACCCCTAGACGCGTTAAATACGTAGGGGTTGACGCATATAGATAAATTGACACCCTATTCATCGTTTCCTGTAGTGATAGGGAAGCGACGTCACTTGCTAGGATGGCGCACGTCTCGAGTAGGTGCCTGCTTCGATTGGGAAAGACCTTGGTTGTTGATTGCATTGGCTACGGCTGCAACCAAACGCTCAGCATCTACGCGCCATTGCTCCATCGAGCCAGGAGGAGCTCCTGGCGCTGGAGGACGCTACAACAGAGTTCGCGCTGCATTCAGCGCATTCTCCGGGTTGTTCGTAAATACAGTGACCGATGTGAAGGCACCAAACTGTTGTCCAGTGTTATTTGTGGGTGCAGGTGGTGGGAGGGGTGCAACAACGCCCGTCGGAACAACAGCGTTGGCTGGCTGCTACACGTTAGAAGGACTTCCTCTAGCAGGCTATTCAGCCAATCCGTTGGACGAAGCAGCGGCGGAATTCACCATTTGAGATCTTGAAAAGCAGAATGCACCCCCCTACCTGGCGTGCCGAATGTCGAAGTATAGCAACGACACTTCCCCTGATACTACTAAAATGTAGTCTGTGGAGGTTTGTATTCGGTTGGGACGTGAAGCGAAATCAATCACAAGATGGTGACACGAGAGATTTACGTGGTTTGGGCCACCTGAGTGTAGTACCTGTGAGACCTATGTGTGCTGAATAAATTGGATTTGACGATAAAAGTTTTGAATACTACCAAAACACCTTTTTAACAAGGTCCAACTCTAGGTCCGAGCTCCTACAAGGTCCGACGATAGGTACGGCTTGTTTTGGGAAGCTCCTGCAAGGCCCGATGCAAGGTCCGACTTATTTTGACTAGGTCCGACTTCTTTGTCTAGGTCCGAAAAATTTTGGATAGGTCCGACTTATTATGAATAGATCCGACTTGTTGTGGCTAGGTTCGACATGTTTTTTTTAGGCCCGACGCAAGGTACGTCTAGCTTTGGTTAGCTCCGACGCTAGCTAGGTCCGACTAGTTTTGGTAAGATCCTGCGTTAGGTCCTACTATATTTGATAAGTTTCGGCGCTAGGTCCTGCTAGCTTTGGTAAGCTCTGGTTCAAGGTCCGGTTAGCTTTGGCAAGGTTTGGAGCTTGATCGCAGTGGTTCTGCTTTTAACTTGCAATGTTTCGAACTTCTTTTTTGGATTATGGAAAGTTTTCTTAGTATTATTTTACTAAGTTTTGGTTGTGTTTTGGTTGTTATGGTTGGTATATTTTTGCTAAGGTTTGCAGCATGCTTATGTGAGGCGCTCACATAAGATGTTGTGATTTTGGAACTAACCTGAGTCAAGTTGAGGACTTGTGCTCAGAAGTATCGATTGTTTATTCACGTGCAGGTGTTGCTTGAGTTCAAGGCATGGATGGTGACGGGATACAGTGAACTAGTCTTAGGGAGAAGAAGAGGTTCAACAACCAAGTTCAGGAGAAACTGTGGTTGAGTTGATCAGGAAGTCACGCAGCATGTTTGAATCAAGAACAATGCATATGAAGGTATCATGGACGCCGTTGAAAGGTGTATGCACGTGTGTAAGAAGTGCATGGACGTGGCTACATAGCTTCGAGGCGTGATGAAGAGAAGTGGACGTAAAGAATTGGTCGGAAAGGTCCAACCGACTTGGTTATGGACTCAGGCTGCAGCTGGGTCGAGTTTGACTCAAATATGGAAAGATTCGAGCTGGTTATGATAGGATTTCGTGTACGAAGTTGAGTTGTTTTAGGAGTGTGGTTTACGTTCCTACGATGTTTGTAAGTCTTAAGATTGCTTCTATCTGCGTGTAGAAGAGTCTTGAGCAGTTATGGAAAGTTTTGAGTCGTGAATTTGAGTAGGATTAGAGTCCTAGTGAGGATTAGGTTGGCCATTGGGCTGGTTATAAAAGCAAGGGAGGCCAGAGCTCGTTGTAGAAGACTTTTGGGATATTCCTCTTGTGTTCTATTAAATAAAATTCGTAGTTGAAAGGAACTTTTGTGCCTTGTTCGTCTGACTTGTTTTTTCATGTCTTTCTCGTCGAATTTCTGCACAACACTACCTTGCTTTGGTGGTTTTATCATAACTCGAGTTTTACGAATCACATTGACATTATTATTGTTGGGTTGTTTTCACAACTTGATTTTCTGTCATATGTAAAAATTTCACGGTCATTGGATTTGTGGTTTTGGATCTACACGAGATTCATTGCAGTGTTTACAGATCTGGTTTTTCTCAAGTAGAACAGATTGACCTTCATTCAATCTTTCGATCGTAACTTCAGTTTTTCTCAATGGTTTTTCATGATTCTTATTTTCATGTCTTCATGACTTGATTTTCCACAATCTATACTGGTTTTGTCATGATTGATCACGTTTAGTTAGTCATACACACAAATTCTTTAACAGATCAATTTTCTACTGAGGGTTTTTGTTGCTTCCGCTGAAAAAGTTTTAATCTACATTTCACCCCCCTCTGGTAGATTTTCACGTGCTCTTTGATCCTACAATTGGTATCAGAGCCACGGTGCTTTAATCTTTGTGATTTGCATGTGTTTTGACTAATCGACATGAAGAAATACTCCATAACACCTTGTGTGTCAGTGGCATGGATTTTCAGGTTTGGAAGGCACGCATGGAGGCTTTTATCCAGGCGCAGGGCTTTGCAACATGGGAAAAGGTGTACAAGCCTTATGACGTGCCACCAAACGATCAAGTCATGGCTACGAAGCTGAGAGATGTCAACAACAACAACAAGGCTCGAAACTTGATCATACAAGGATTAACTCAAAGCGACTTTGACCATGTCACACACCTCCGATCTGCGTATGATGTGTGGAAAGCACTTGTGACTACCATGAAGGATCCAACATGATCAAGGAGGTATGGAAAGATATGTTCTATAAACAATATATGCGCTTTGAGAAGCAACCAGTTGAGTCTATCGACGATTTATTTGCTCACTTTAATAAAATTCTTAGCAACTTGCGTAGTGTCAACGTTAATTTTTCAGATGCTAAGAATGCTAGGAAATTACTAAGTGCATAAAACATGTCAATTTGGAAGATGAAATTTACATCTATTCGTGAATCTACTGTCATGAGTACACTTACTTTAGATGTTCTATATTCTAAATTGAAAAATCATGAAATTGACATAATCCCACGCAAGAACCGCAACAAGTCTCTTGCATTTGTTTCTCAATGTGACATGCCTAGCTCCGCCCAATCTTCATCTTGTGAAACACTTGCTTTGTTGTCCTCTCTAACCCTTAAACAGATTGAAGAGTTTCCACGGGAAGAACTTGCACACATCTCTACTCGGTTCTCAAAAGAATTGCAAAATGTGAGAACGATAAGGAGAGTGTCGGTACCCTAGAAACCGTACACCCCTTGAGGTTACAAAGATCTCAAAGGAAAGCCATCTACTTGGTTTGAAGACCCTCAGAGGCCCACTTGTCAGACATGACCGGACCCGCTTCTCCAACATGGTTAATCCCTGGGTCGCCACGTGTACAACCAAACCGGAGCTACCGCCCACAAGGGGGAAGCACCGGGCCACGTACCGAAACGGAACATCCGGACTTAACCCCAGACCGATAGAAGCTCCAGACCAGACACGTGTCTGGAAACCCCGGAGCTACCTGCTTCCCACAGCAAGCTCCGGAGCTGCCACGTGTCCAATCGTCGGACCTGCCAGCCTCTAACCTCCGGAAGACCTTGTAACGGCTCCAAATCTTCAAAGGAGAGCTAAGGACTTCAAGACCCGATTAAGTGTCATTAATTCCATATTAATGACACTTAAACGGACAATCTTAACACCACTAACGGCGTTGTCGGAGCCCATTACAGGATCATTAAGAGCAATTAAGCGTGTGTCAATACTAGTAACCGCCGGGACCACATGTCGGGCCAGGCTAACTTGTAATGGCCTGCCCTTGAACTATAAAAGGACAGGCCGACGATACACGCGGGGGGGGGGGGGGGGGATGTTGACGAACGAGCTCATGCACCCCATACACTCGTGACAAGCTCTTACTGCTAATACAACACCAACACTCCCGTGGAGTAGGGTATTTCGCTCAGGCGGCCCGAACCACGTAAATTCTTGTGTCTCCTGTGCCAAACTCCAATTCACCTTCTTGAATCTCCGTGCGCCCACACCGAACATCAAACTCCCCTATCACTTTAGTAGTGTAGGGAGATCTGCCGGCTCCAACCGCCGACAGTTGGCGCGCCAGGTAGGGGTGCCTGAGTTTTTCGAGAATGGTGAACTCCGCTGCTGGATCATCCAACGGACAACCTGCTGCTCAGGCTGTTGGGGGCAATCCCTCCAACAGGCAGCCTCCAGCAGGAGCCTCAGCACCAGCAGGAGCCACACTCCCACCACCACCATCTTCTCCAGCAAATCGTGTTGGGCAACGTGATGGTGTGCCGGCGTCGCTTACTGCATCGGCAAATCATGACAATCCGGAACACGCGCTCCATGCAGCGCATGCTCTTCTTCAACGCCCACCACCTCCGGATGCATCTCGAGATGCACTGGAGCAGTGGAGGGCCGATGTGGAGCATTTGGTCGCAGCAGCGGCCGAACGCCTCAACAACCAGGGTCCTCCTCCTTCGGGACGAGCCCTGTCGCAGCGGTGGACTTTGTCTGGAAGACTTGGTCTGCACGCCTCCAATAGCAGGAGACGTGCTGCATCTCAACAAGTGACGTCATTGCACTCCGGGGCTCAACGCACTCACACGGTATCCAGGCTTTCGACTCATGACCTCCGGGCGGAGCTTGATCGCCGATACCGCCAGCAGGATGGCCGTGTCCATATTGAGCGTGCCCGTGAAAGATGGGAAGCTCAGGAACTTTCTACTCTTGAAGGAGTAGGAGGAGGCTGTTCAGCCCTAGCCATGCACCTGCGCATGGTTAGATGGCCACAGAAGTTCCGGCCTCACCTGCCGGAAAAATTCAACGGGACTGTCAAACCCGCTGAATTCCTTCAGATATACTCCACTGCAATCTTGGCAGCTGGAGGAAACGAGGCCGTGATGGCCAATTATTTTCCAGTGGCCCTAACTGGGACCGCTAGGTATTGGTTTATGAGCCTTCCACCCAACTCTATCAACAGTTGGGAGGAGCTGTGCCGTCAGTTCACTGCCAACTTCGGGAGTTCATACACCCGACCAGGCACCAAACTGGACCTTTTTGCGGTCGTGCAAAAAGGGGGAGAATCTTTGCAGTCATTCATTCAAAGGTTCTCTCAGGTACGAAACACTATCCCTTCTATCTCTAGCGCCTCTGTCATTTTGGCATTTAGACGGGGCTTACGGAACAAGAAGATGTTGGAGAAGTTGGCGATCAAGGAGATCACCAGCGTCACGGAACTCTTCAGCTTGGCAGATAAATGTGCCAGAGCTGCGGAGGGCCGTGAAATGCACTCCAAACCAGCCGCGGAGGATCACAAGAAACCCTCCAAAGAAGAAGCCGCTACCTCCGGGAGTGGCAGGAAGAAAAATAAGACCAACGGCAAGAAAAAGCTGTCGGCCGGCACATCCAACGTTGTAGCTGCTGCATCTCCGGGTGGCCGGGGGCCACGCCCCGAGAAGCGACCTCGACCGTCTTCTGAAGACAGTGGCAAACCCAAAGTGTGGTGTCCCATTCACAAGACGGGCAGCCACAGTTTGGAAGACTGCCGGGAGGTCCAAAACCTTGTCGAGCGCTACAGCAAGCGCCGGGAAGAATCTCCTTTCCGACAGAGGGAAGGAAAGCAAAAGGTCGACGAAGCTCCGGCTGAAGAAGAGTTAGGGTTCCAGGATCCCAAAAAGGTCCTGAAGGCCGTCTACACCTCCGTCGACGATGATTCTGACGTCTCTGACAATGAGCGTCGGAAGACCATGAACACCATTTTCGGTGGGTCATGGGATATCACCTCTCGTCGCGTCATCAAGACTATGCGGCGGGATATGGCCGCTGTAGCCCCTACAGTCCGGCCGGAACCTCATCGAAAGTGGATGGACACCTCCATCACTTTTGATGCCTCTGATTGCCCGCGGAGCATGGTTGGAGCAGGTCAGCTACCTTTGATGGTATCTCCTACCATCAATAACATCCAGCTCCACCATGTCATGGTAGACGGAGGTTCGGGGCTTAACCTCATCAGCTTTGAAGCTTTCACTAAGCTTCAGCTCCGACCTTCGGATCTTCAGCCCTCTCAACCTTTCTCCGGAGTAGGTCCGGGGGCCATTACTCCACTCGGAGCTATTACTCTCCCCGTTAGCATCAGGACCTGGGAGAAGTATCGCAGCGAGAAGTTGGTCTTCGACGTCGCTCAGATCAACTTACCATTCAATGCCATCTTGGGTAGACCTGCCCTGTACAAATTCATGGCAGCTGCTCATTATGGATACCTGGTGTTGAAGATGCCAACACCAGTAGGCGTTCTACGGATCCGCGGAGATCGCACTGTCGGAGTAACTGCTCTGGAGGAACTCCACGCACTCACCACGGGGCAAGAGGAGGACTCCAGATAAGAGCAAACTCCGGAACCCCCGAGCATTCGTCAACGAGGCCCGACCTCTGCACCCCATGTGCAGCCAAGCGGCGACACCGACATTCCCGTCAAAGTCGTCCAAATTGGTTCCGATGCCGCTCAAACCACCCGTATATCGGGAGGGTTGAACGACAAATAGGAACTCGCGCTCATCACTTTCCTCCGGGCTAACGTTGGCGTGTTTGCTTGGCAACCGTCACAAATGCCTAGGATCCCCAGGGAAGTGATTGAGCACAATCTGAAGATCTACCCCGATGCCCGGCCTGTGCATCAGACGCCTCGGAAGCAATCCGTAGAGCGACAGAACTTCATCCGACAAGAAGTGAAGAAGCTACTCGAAGCCGGATTCATCCGAGAAGTCTTCCATCCAAAATGGCTGGCGAACCCAGACGTTGTGCCCAAGGCCGGCGGGAAGCTTCGGATGTCTAGGGAGGATGAAGAGCATACTTCATTCATCACAGTAGATGGATTCTACTGTTACACAGCCATGCCATTTGGTCTCAAGGATGCAGCTTCAACTTTTGTACGAGCTATGTACAAAACTTTTGAAGAACTCATCAGAGACGTAGTGGAAGTGTACGTCGATGACATCATGGTCAAGGTCAGAAACAAGGAGTCACTCCTAGACACCTTGCAGGCTGTCTTCGACAAACTGCGGGCCACCCGCACGAAGCTAAACCCTGACAAGTGCGTGTTTGGGGTTAGCTCCGGAAAACTTCTTGGTTTCCTGGTAAGTCGTCGGGGCATAGAAGCTAATCCGGCGAAGATAAAAGCCATTGAAGACATGCGGCCACCAACCCGCATCAAAGACGTCCAAAAGTTAACTGGATGTCTAGCAGCCCTCAGCCGGTTCATATCAAGACTGGCGGAACGGGCACTTCCCTTCTTCAAGTTATTGAGGAAGTCCAGACCATTCCAATGGTCCGAAGAAGCAGAGAAGGCATTCCAGGAGCTGAAATAGTTCCTCACCACCCTACCAATTCTGGTAGCTCCGAACCCTGGTGAGCCTTTGTTGCTTTACATTTCAGCTACTGACGAAGTCGTTAGTATGGTTCTGGTTGCGGAGAGACCGGAACTACCCCACACTCAGGAATCCAGACCCCTTCGGGAGGGTCCAGAGGTTCCTGAAAGCGAGTCTGGGTCCCAGCTCCCAGATTCAAACCCACAAGAAGTCACTTCAGGAGACCTAGGCCCCTCCAGGGAGGGTCCGGGTCATTTCTGAAGAAGCTTCGGGTTCCTCCAGCCAGAACCCGGAGGTCCCCGAAGAGAATCTGGACCCCTCCGAGAGGGTCCGGGTCAATGAAGAGGAAGCACCAGACCCCTCCGGGAGGGTTCGGACCATTCAACGCCCGGTATCCTTCATCAGTGAAGTATTACACGATGCCAAGACTCGATACCTAGAGGTGCATAAGCTGCTCTATGCAGTTCTTATTGCCTCCAGGAAGCTTCGACATTACTTCCAAGCTCACAAAGTCTCGGTGGTGACCTCCTACCCACTACGAGCAATCCTGCATAATCCCAATTCAACTGGGAATATTGCAAAGTGAGCAGCGGAATTGGCTGAATTTGATCTTGAATTTATTTCAAGACAGGCAGTCAAGAGTCAAGCGTTGGCAGATTTTGTGGCAGAATGGACTCCCTCTCCATCAAATCCTGGGGGCCCCAGTGAGCAGAAGACGGAGCACCAAGCTCCAACCTTCACCGAGCCTCACTGGACCCTCTACATCGACGGCTCCATGCAGAAGCAGGGGGCCGGAGCTGGAATCCTTCTTCTTGCACCAACTGGGGAGAAGGTAAAATACATGGTACACCTGGACTTCAAGGCAACCAACAACATGGCGGAGTATGAAGCGCTCATCTACGGGCTAAAGGTGGCACTGTCATATGGTGTCAAGCAACTGCTGGTCAAAGGAGATTCACAACTCATCATCAAGCAGGTGAAGGGCGAATGCTCCTGCAATAATCTCCAGCTAGCTGCTTACCTCCTTGAAGTCCAGAGGCTTCAGAAGGACTTTGAAGTCCTAGACCTCCACCATGTTCAGCGTGCCCATAACGCTGAAGCTGACGAACTCTCGACTAAAGCATCAACCGAAGTTCCGGCTCCTGACAGAACCTTTGTTCGGAGGTTGTCAAAGCCAACATCTCAGCCTACCGACCTGAGCGAAGGGGGCGAGATCAGCATCCCGAAGCTGACGGTCCCGATGGCCCTGTTACCAGGGCATCCATCAAGGGTCGTAGGTGCTGCCGGAAGCTCCGAGCAACCCAGCACGCAAGACTCAAATGCTCAAGTTAGTTTCGATGCATGGATCTCGGAGATCTAGAACTACTTGAAAGACAACATCCTTCCTAACGATGATGTATCCGCTGACCGGGTAGTCAGATTGGCTAAAAGATACACGTTGGTAGAAGGGGATCTCTACCGGCGCGGTGCCAACGGCATCCTAATGCAGTGCATCACAAGGGAAGAAGGCTGCAAGCTTCTCGCAGAAATCCATGGAGGCGAGTGTGGGAACCACGCATCTTCCCACACGCTGGTCGGAAAAGCCTTTAGGCATGGCTTCTACTGGCCTACAGTGCTCCAGGATGCCACTGAGCTGGTGAAGAAATGTGAAGCATGCCAATTTCATGCAAAGCAAATTCATACACCGGCTCAGCCCTTACAAATGATACCTCCTACATGGCCCTTCGCTGTGTGGGGGATGGACATCTTGGGACCCTTCCCAAGAGCCGTCGGAGGCTACAAGTTCCTGTATGTCGCCATCGACAAGTTCACCAAGTGGCCGGAAGCGACTCCAGTTGTGACGATCAACAAGCAATCTGCTATCAACTTTCTGCAATCCATTGTAAGCAGATTTGGAGTCCCAAACAAAATCATCACTGATAATGGGACTCAATTCACAAGCTCCGCATTCCAAGGATATTGCGAAGACCTCGGCATACAAGTTTGCTACGCCTCCGTAGCTCATCCAGCCAGCAATGGCCAAGCCGAGAGAGCAAATGCAGAAATCCTTAAAGGACTCAAAACGCGCATCTATGAGCGCTTGAAAAAACACGGAGCCAACTGGATCGAAGACCTTCCGCCCACTCTGTGGGCCAACAGGACTTCTCCAAACCGATCAACCGGAGAAACACCCTTCTTTCTGGTGTACAGAGCCGAAGCAATCCTTCCTCCGGAAATCACCTTGGGTTCGCTCCGGGTCCGGACCTTCGACGAAGCCGCGCAGGACCAGCTCCGGCATGAAGACCTAGACCTCCTCGAGGAGGGAAGGTGCCAAGCAGCTGTTCGGAATGCCTAATATCGCCAAGCTCTACGGCGTTATCACCAGCGGCATGTACACAACCGACAGCTCGAGGAAGGCGATCTGGTGCTACGGAGAATACTATCCAGAGAAGGGTTAAACAAACTCTCCCCCGGTTGGGAGGGGCCCTTCCGAGTGATCAAAGTATCCCGTCCCGGAAGCGTTCGCTTGGCTACCGAGGATGGGACACCTCTCCCAAATCCTTGGAACATCGAGCACCTCCGTAAGTTCTACACTTAATACCACGGAGGTGAGTCTTGAGTAACTTGGGGTGTATGTTATAGAGTTATTATACAGAGTCGGGTAGTTCCTCCGGGAGAGCAGCTGGACCTTTCCTGAAAGGCCCGCAAAGCTCATGCAGCACTTGTCACAGTCTCAGGACTAAAAGTGCAGCTAACTACCCTGGGTCAAACGAGAAACCAAACACACTTAGCCTGGTTCCGTACCCTAAGAGTGTACTTGTTTCCCCTGTACCCCGGACCTATAATGAAAGACATCTTCATGTGAAATAAACTCCACGTGCATTTATTTTGTACAGGCTCAACATTTTTATTTTTCTCTTTCTTGTCTATAACTAAGACGTGCAATTCTTAAGAAATTTTAGTTCAACCGGTTTATATACGATTCGAGTTGTATTGTCAGTTCTTTTGGATTCAAATATCATTCATGGCCAACTCGCCTGAAAGCCGCCAAGCCAATCTAGGGCCGGAGTGTGCTATCGACTTAGCCTGGTCAAGCACCCTAAGTACGCCACTCTACCTACACCCCGGCAGGCCGAAGTAAGGCGGGTCCATGGACAGTTGAACCTAGAAGAAAAGACAACGCATTCGGTTGTATTTAAAATCGCGTTCAACTTAAAGTTTTCTTGAGAATCGTAAGCCGCGACGAAATTATAGACAAGGAACGAATTTTACTATTTTTCTTGACTTAAGTGTGCAGGAAAAATAAAGTCTACGTTGATGGAGAAAAGCCGGAGCTAACTAAGCTTCGACTCCCCAAAGTGGGCCAACCGTCGATGCTGAATAAAAGATGGTGAGAAGACCCCGTAAATGGAGTCTGCTGCCAACAAGCCAAGTGTTGGCAAAGGTCACTGCCGGAGCTACTCAGTTCTGACACCCCGGAGGACTAACTATCGATGCTCTACGTGTTGATAGAGGCTATTGCCGGAGCTACCAAGCTCCAGCGATGGAAAATGCTGGAGCTTCTAAGCTTCGACAACCTCAGGGGACCTTCACTATCGAAGACTTCGGATCTAAATGCTACAAGTTCGGAGCAAATGAGTCTTCAACAAAACACAATATCCTTTTGGTACATGTTCACAATCAAATTGTGTACATCTACC
Organism: Tuctoria greenei; assembly: GCA_036927565.1. NCBI lineage: Eukaryota > Viridiplantae > Streptophyta > Magnoliopsida > Poales > Poaceae > Tuctoria > Tuctoria greenei. The sequence continues at coordinate 136,819,946 of JAYESD010000006.1, forward strand.
AGGGGGCCAAGTGAAGATAAAGATGTTGAAGACAAAAAGTGAAATTCGCAAAAATTTTGGGGATTTCATTCATCTGGAGACAGGAGATTACATCTGGAGACAAGGGATTACAAAATTGAGGAAGAAGAAGAGAAAATACAAGTGAGAGCTAAAGAGATGGTCCTAGACCCTATGGAAGAACTCGGCGACTTTCTGGGCGACCTCCGATACGCTGGCTCGGGTAGCTTCGCCTTCTCCTTCGACGGGGCCTTCAAGCACCGGGCCCAGAGGAAATTGGGAGTTCCGGCTGGTGTAGCATGTCAGCACATACTCTGTGACGTTCCTCGCCAGGGATTGCCCCTCAACCTCCAGTTGGTCCGTGATGACATCGCCCACCTTGGAGAGCTTGCTACCTGCTGCGCTCAACGCCTGCAGCGCAAGGTCCGGCTCCGGCTCCGGATCATCTGGGCGCATGGGGCTGAAACCCATCGGCGTCAGCGCGTCGTTGGCCTTGCCCAGGAACTCCCAAATCTGTAGCGAGTCTGCCGTCCTTAAGCTCTTCATCTCTTCCAGGGATCTCCTGGCCGCCGTCAGTTCGGAATTCTCACAGGCGAGGTGCTCAACTTCTTTGGCGTTTTGTTGAATCTTTGCAGCAACCCGCCTCTCGAGTCTTCCGAGCTCCTCCTCCCGGAGGTGGATCTTGTTCCGGCGATCGACCAGGTCCTTCTCCCTAGCTTCCACTTTTTTCTCCCGGGCAACAAGGGCACACTCGTATTCGTAGAGTTCCTGCCCCCGCATCCAGGTCTTCTCCTCTTCCTCTTGGCAGCGCTCTTCCAATTTCTTGGCGCGCTCCTCGAGGCCCTTGTCAGCCAGAGCTACTTTTTCGGCGAGCTCCTCTTCCCTCCTCAAGACGTCATCCCGCAGCTCCAGGAGTTTCTGCTCTTCATCCTCGAGCCATCTCTCCCTCTCTTCAAGTGCCTCTTGGCGCTTGATGAGTGCGGTGTTAATGGCCTCAAGCTGTTCGTGCCTAGCATCGGCCGCGTTATTGGCAGCTTTGGCCTGATCATAGATCTCCCGGGATTGAGCGTCGAGGGCATGAGTCATGCTCTCCCTGTCATCCAGCAGCTTGCCCCAGTACTCCAGGCGGATCTTCTCCCGATTGATCCACTCCTTGTCATCCACTAGCCTCGACTGCGCCAGCTTGGTCTCGAAGTAGAGCCGGTTACGCCACCGCCTAAGGGTTTGGCGCTCCTCTTCAAGAGCCTTGCTGTCGTGGAAGAAGGCCAGTTGGACTTGACGCAGACTGGAGCAGGCGTTGTCGATAGACATCGACAGCGGGATGGGCTCCAGACCTGCTGGGGTCTCCTCCACTGGTTCCAGCGGGTCTTCACATACAAAAATTGGGTCCCACTCTACGAGAGTGGACCCCTGAGCTTCCAAGGCACTAGGGCCGTCCTCCGGGATGGCCTCAGTCGCCATCGAAGAAGGCCCCGCCGCCAAGTCTTCATTCGCCCCCTCGGGCAGGGGGCCAGCGACTTCGCTTGGGCACTCCGGCTCTACCGCAGGTACCTCCGACGTCGTCGCTTCCGGAGCAGGAGCTGCTACTGGCTCCGGTCTGGCCACCTCTTCCGAAAGAGGCTCGAGCTCCATCGCCTCTTTGACCAACGGCTCAAGAGCCGGAGGATCTTCAACTTCGACCGGCCCTGAGGCCGGAGCTCCAACAATAACCGGCTCAGTGGCCGGCACTTCGGAGGTAACCGGCTCAAGTGCCGGAACTACCTCGACTTCCGGCTCGCATGTCGGAGCTTCAGTCACCTCCGGCTCAACCGCCGGGGCTTCAGCACTTTCCGGCTCCGAGGCCAGGACTACTACTTCCTCCGGCTCAACAGCCGGAGCTTCCATCACTGCAGCACCAAGACCCGAAGCTTCAACCTCTGGGACAGGTGCCGCTGGCGTGTCTTCACTCTCGTGGTCCGACGCTACCACGGGAACTTCTGGGGACGAGTCGAGGTCCATGACCACGACAGCCGGCACCGGAGCTGTCGCAGCCTCAGCCACCACCTGGGGCGGCACCGGGACAGGAGCAGAAGCTCCCACGGCCTCAGACATCGTGGCTGAGAGTGGAGCTTCACTCCCCTTCTTGGGGACGCTACAGATGATGGACGAAGAAAATTAACAAACAATCGCTACAATTAAAAAGTTAACCAAGGTAAAGATTAAAAATTACCTTGGAAGGCTTCCGCACCAGCTTGCGCGGAACCTTTTTCCTGGACGTTCCGGGCTGGCCACAGTCGGCGTAAAAGCTCCAGAAGGCCCCCCGGAACTTGTCGCAGCTACGGGCATTTCCCGGGTTGAGGCTCTCCTCGATCGGGAGGAACCCCTAGACCTGGAGGCTCCCACCGTCCCAGGTGCCGGAGTCGTGCGCCCGAAGCTAGCACCCCAGGAGGGTTCCACCACGGGGTCAGACGCGCTTCGGGAGGATCCCACTGCAGGAACGGTATCGTTCCGGAAGGACCACACTACGGGGACAGTCGCCACGGTGGCAGGAGATCTTCCCCTCTGGGGAGAAGGAACTGAGGCGGAAGTAGCGGGCCTGACGGGCCTTCCGTCGGCGTGTTGCAGCTTCCTCTTCTGGCTCTCCGGCTCATCCGCCAGCTCCTTGCCCTTGCCGATGACCTCGACCCTCGGCTGTGGGGCAGGGACGGAGCCATCTTCGGGCATTCCGGGGATCGCCACCCAGGTGGTTGATCTTCTCTCGACGACACCAAGGTCGTCAAGTGCGTGCATCGTCCGCCGGAGCTCCCTGCTGAACTCTACTTCCACGTTCAGAGGGAGAAAGGCCGACGGCGGAGTCAAGTCATCACCGTCGACGTCGATGCCGTGCTGGAATTTCTTGAGGTGGAACTCCAAGGTCTTCCCCACCATGTTGGACTTCAACCCGGTCTCAACCCGGTCCTCGTCCATCACGCTATTGAGGGCCCAGGCGAGCTTCTCCCTCCTCTTCAGCGGCGCCCACCTATTCGCCAAGAAATTGCAGAATACCGCCTGAGGAGTCAATCCTCCCTCCACACATTGGCGAATCCTGGTCAAGGCGGGGTTGAAAGCTACCGCCAACACCGGAACCTCACTCCAGATCGTCGTGTCGATGCCAGGCAGACCGTCGGGCAGCTCCAACCGCTCATGCTCCTCCACCCTGACGACTATCCAATCTTTCTTCCAGTCATCCCACTTCCCGGAAGGAAACGACTGGAGGTACTTGAATGGGCACTTCTTGCGCTTCACGAAGTAGTAGAAGCCAAGGTACTCATTGCTCCGGCCGGTGGTGTGGACGGTGAAGAAGGTCCGGAAGAGTTCAATGCAGGGGGGATGCCCACCCACATCTCACAGAAGTGGACAAAGATAGACACGAGGAGAATGGAGTGAGGGCCAAGGTGGTATGGCTGAAGACCATAGAAGTCTAGCAGCATCAAGAAGAAGGAAGAAAAAGGTGGGATCAACTCCACCATGGCGTACGAAGAAAAGTACACCATTTCGCCGGCACGATCCTTCTTGAAGGGGAGCTCTCCGCCGGCACGGACCAAATGGTTGAAGAAGTCCGAGGACCACCCCATGAGGGCCCGAACCTTCTTCAAATCACCGTCGATCTTCAAGCGACTCTCACGCAGACCCAACTCCATCGCGGCACAGCTAGGCAAGAGAAGAGGAGCGAAGCACGAGTTGGGAGTTTGAGCGCAAGATCAGATGAGAGGCATAAAGAACTCCCGACGGTGCGCGTTTTCCTTCTTAAGTAAGCCCATGCAATGCTTGGATGGAAACCGTAGGGAAGTCGAAGATACCACTCAAAAATTTAACCCAGCCGATGACAAGAGGGCCCGAGACCACCCCGACGATCAAGTCGAGGCTCTTACCCAGGCGAACGGTTGTCATCACACGGCGGGAAACCCAAAGGCGGCGGCCTGACAGGGCGCGCGGAACCGATACGGTTTTCGTATCGGGAGCCGGCGACCTTCAATTGCGTGAGATCCGCACGTCAAAGATCTCATCTGCCGCCTGAGGTGTGCCACGCGGCGGGATCTAACTATACATCCCTGCCAATGGTACCTTTGAAGACCCTTGAAGACTCAGTTCAAGAGTTGCAAGGATGGACCCACCTCCGACGGAATGACTTCACCCCAGTAATCTTCCTCGGAGGTAGGTCCAGGGGGCCACTGTCGGTACCCTAGAAACCGTACACCCCTTGAGGTTACAAAGATCTCAAAGGAAAGCCATCTACTTGGTTTGAAGACCCTCGGAGGCCCACTTGTCAGACATGACCGGACCCGCTTCTCCAACATGGTTAATCCCTGGGTCGCCACGTGTACAACCAAACCGGAGCTACCGCCCACAAGGGGGAAGCTCCGGGCCACGTACTGAAATGGCACCTCCGGACTTAACCCCAGACCGATAGAAGCTCCGGACCAGACACGTGTCTGGTAGCCCCGGAGCTACCTGCTTCCCACAGCAAGCTCCGGAGCTGCCACGTGTCCAATCGTCGGACCTGCCAGCCTCTAACCTCCGGAAGACCTTGTAACGACTCCGGATCTTCAAAGGAGAGCTAAGGACTTCAAGACCCGATTAAGTGTCATTAATGCCATATTAATGACACTTAAACGGACGATCTTAACACCAGTAACGATGCTGTCTGAGCCCGTTACAGGATCATTAAGAGCAATTAAGCGTGTGTCAATACTAGTAACCGCCGGGGCCACATGTCGGGTCAGGCTAACTTGTAACGGCCTGCCCTTGAACTAGAAAAGGACAGGCCGACGATACACGCGGGGGGGGGGGGGGGGGGGGGGGGGGGGGACGTTGACGAACGAGCTCACGCACCCCATACACTCGTGACAAGATCTTACTGCTAATACAACACTAACACTCCCGTGGAGTAGGGTATTACGCTCAGGCGGCCCGAACCACGTAAATTCTTGTGTCTCCTGTGCCAAACTCCAATTCACCTTCTTGAATCTTCGCGCGCCCACATCGAACATCAAACTCCCCTATCACTTTAGCAGTGTAGGGAGATTTGCCGGCTCCAACCGCCGACAGAGAGGAAGTGCCAAACCTCAATGATGCTTCAAATGTTGTAAGATAGGACATATTCGCATGGATTTCCCAAACCTTTCAGGTAGTACTTCCCGTGATGAAAAGCAAACAAGGACGAAGCACTCCTCTGCAAACAACAACAAGAAAAAGAAGGGTTTTACAGGACGCCAATTGGTGAATAGTTTTATCTTTGCACTTCAAGAACTTGGCTCGAGCGATGTGGACATCAGAAGTGGCGAAGATGAGGATGATTTGGCAAACTTGTGCTCCATGGCATGGAAATCAAGATCAAGTATGGAGGAGGCAGAACACAACAGCGACAATGAAGAGGTATGTCTACTTGCGAAGAAATGTGTGATGCTATTTCTCGTGCCACTGTTATAGTTAAGAAAAAGGACAAAAAGCTTAGGGACAATGCTGTTAAAATTGAGTCACTAGAATTTGAAATTAATCGTTTGAAATCTTTAATTCCTAGTGATGATTCTTGCTCCTCATGTGATTTAATATATGAACAATTGTCCTCTCTAAGAAGTGCACACACCTCCACACTAGATAAACATGAAATTGAAAAGAACAAAAAGCTTGCTGAACTTAATGATAAAAACTTGAAAGATACTTGTTGTTCCACAATTGATTTGCATTGTTCTACTTGTGATGATATTGATAAGAAACTACAAGATGCTATGAATGAAATTACTATATTGAACAATGCTTTACGTTCACATGAAGTTAAATATTCTTCAAATTTCAAATTAAAAGGAAAAACTTCATGTCAAAATGGCCTTGATCTGTCAAATAAACTTGATGACATGCCTAGGACATTAGATCGGTTTTGTAATGCAACTAAGAACCTAAACTTGCTGTTGAATTCCTCTAAATCTTGCAATGATAAATCTGGTTCTAGTTTTGATTCTCATGCTAATGCTAAGGCACATACACCTAAAATTTTAAAGTCATTAGGAAGTGATTTGATTCAAATAGTTCCTAAACAAAAAGAAGTGATTTTCAAATCTGAAGGAGTGTTGTCTCATTCGGTTTCAAATAAAAATGTTGCTTGCTCATCTAGACATGAACACAAAGTTAAATTTCATTGTACCTACTGTGTTAGAGATGGTCATGTCATAGATTTTCATTATAGACTAGCTAAATAATAGAAAAATGAAAGAATGATTGCTACATCTCATAACTTTCATGCAAAATTTGTTGCACATACTAAACCGAATGATAGCAACGTGCAACCTAATGTTATCAGTCAAAAACATTCAAAGTATACCTCCGGAGCTTCAGTTTTTACCTTTGGACCTTCTGTTGTTACCTCTGGACCTTCTGTTTTTTGCCTCCGGAGCTAATGATTTTCGTGCTACACAGGTAACAACTCATAGTTCAGTAGTTAAGAATAAAAAATCTCAATCTTTGACTTATAAACCTGTTGTTTTATCTCAGCTTTCGCGTGATATTCCTGCTGGACATCAAGTGACTTAGCACTGGATTCCTAAATGCCTATTGACTAACCCCAGTATTGATTCATCGATGTATTGTGCTTTTATTTAGGTTACATGTTTGAGAAAGGAGAACATTTGGATTGTGGATTCAGGTTGCTCATGCCACATGACTGGTAACAAGGAATGGTTCTCCTCCCTCTCTTTTGTGTCACGTGTAGAGAATGTTACATTTTCTGATAATTCTTCAACTCCTATAATTGCTAAAGGTTTTGTTAAAGTAAATGATCACTACACATTGAAATATGTGGCACTTTTTAAAAATTTGAAATACAACTTGCTTTCTGTTTCACAATTGCTAGATGAAAATTTGGAAGTTATTTTCACTAAAAAAGCTGCAAAGTTGTAGATTCAAATAGTGAGCTTATTTTTAACATGTCTGGTTCGTAAGACTGTTTAAAGCTGATTTTGATATGTCTTCCTCTAACCATAGGTGTCTAGTTGCTAATGATTCAAACAACTTATCTTTTTGGCATCGTAGACTTGGTCACATAGGCTTTGATCATCTAACGCGTGTTAGTGCTCTTGATCGCATAGTTTTGCGATCCAAACTCTCACGCTCATTCTGCTTTTGTTGCTTCTTTTGAACCCAAACATATAGCACACGCACTCACTAATGAATCTTGGATTATTGCCATGAAAGAAGAGTTAGAAAATTTTAAAAAAAATAATGTTTGGAAACTTGTACCTCCACCTCAAGGTCATTCTCTAATCGGAACTAAATGGGTGTTTAAAAATAAACAAAGCGAGGATGGGGTTGTGGTTAGGAATAAGGCTAGGTTGGTTGCTCAAGGTTTCACACAAATTGAAGGTCTAGATTTTTATGAAGCTTTTGCTCGAATTGCTAGATTATAAGCCATAAGAATTTTGTTAGCTTTTGTTGCATCTAAAGGTTTCAAGTTATATCAAATGGATGTTAAAGGTGCTTTTCTTAATGGCTACATAGACGAGGAGGTTTATGTCAAGCAACCACCTGGTTTTGAAAATCCAGATTTTCCTAATCATGTTTACAAACTGTCCAAACCTTGTATAGTCTCAAACAAGTCCCTAGAGCATGGTATGATAGGTTAAAAACATTCTTACTTGAAAAGGGGTTTACCATGGGCAAGGTCGATAAAACTCTTTCTGTGCTTAAGCATGGCAATGACTCATTATTTGTTCATGTGACGCCCGGTTCTGAAAACTGAACCAAGCTAACGCATATGTGTGCCCAGGATGTTCATCACACATATACGAGTGCAATCACAAACGATATACAGATAATTACCACGGAACAAGATTAATTATCAAATTTTATTACACAAACCGGATTATCCTCGAATACAAGCTCCAATGAATATTAATGACAAGTTCAACTAATGCAGCGGAAATAAACTAATTAAGCAAACTAAGCAACTATGCAGCATAAGCGACAGGGTATGTATGCGCAGCTCCAATCAACATCACAGGCAAAGCTGACGGTAGACACGGCCTAGAACTCCGCATTATCATCATTAAACTCATAATTCTGACCTGCAACTGTGGGGGGGGGGGGGATTGCAAGAGTGAGTACATGTCGTACTCAGCAAGTGTGGAATGTATGACATGTGGCTGATTCAAATTACGACAATAATAATGGCAAAGTGCTGAAAAGTACAGTAAAACATTTGAAAAGCAATGTATATATTATATGTATGTGAAATAAACCAATCATAATCACGAGTAATACCATAATACCAAACTGAATTCATTACCATCATCAATAAGTCCAGACTTCACCATTGCCAATAACCATATTCAATACCAGAAATTAAATCCATAACTGTTACCAAACCATAACCATTCCAATACCAAATTCCCTCTAATCATGGAAGTTGTCCAGGTGCTCATAACCGGGAGCACGGCTATCATGATAGTTTTATTTAACTTTGCAGAGTTTGTACCTCTTTACCCACGTAATCGTGATTTCATCACCTTTCGGCGACTAAGAACCTCCCTTATGCCCATGACCCGTCGGTCACATTACACACTTCCGTTGGTGTGTGGCCAAGAGATCACAGAATAGCCTTTACAAAGGGATTACTACCCTATTTAGACCCCACTGAGGTTTCACCGGTGGCGATGTCTCCCGCGGAGCACATCTTCAACCAAGGGCCCTCTCTTGAGCCATTCGGATCCCAGGGTAGTCCCACCAATCATCAACAAACCCAATCCGACTACCCCTTCCCCGAGCATCCACAATGGTCCAAACAGCGCTAGCAAAGCCCTAATTAATCAGCTACGCCGCACCCATACTTGGCCTCGTGGTGGCACTGTAGTCCTGGCTTATTCTTGCATGAACCGGTCCTTAGATCTAAAGCAAGCAAACCACCATAACATCCAACCCATCCACATACCAGGCTTGCTTAGATCACCCATTACCATATCATATTTAACCAGTTCATGTTAACCATAATCTCATCCATGCATAATTAAATTGAGTGGTATAGTTATTCCCATCCCAGTTGATTAAGCGAAGCAAAAAGGTGAAAGCCCTTCCTGACTCTCTACCATATATTCCAGGTGACAAGGGAGGTTAAACAAATCTAGTAAACTTCCTACCATAGGATTCCCATCAAATTGACACAGCATGCAGTTTTACAAACAAAACATTTATTTCAAAACAGGATCAATATGCTTCAAGGACACTTGCCTTGCTCTTGCTATTGATTAGGGTCAAAGCCTTCAAACTCTTGGTGTTGTAGACCTCCGCGGCACTCTCTATCGCAAATCCGTCTAATCCACACAATAAACACACAAGGCAAGAAACACAATCAAAGAGTGCACAAATATTACTCAATATGACATGATATGCATGATTGATGCAAATGCAAGTTAGAACTCGTTACTAGATTGCTTTTAATGATCACTAACTAGTTCTAATAGATTTTAACAAGTTTATACAGGTTTGGGGTCGATTAGATCAAATTTTAGAATTAATTCAACACAATTTAACCAGAAAGATCGGACTAGTCCACTAGGGGCCGGACAAGTCCTCACTCTACGAGATCAGCGGATTAGGGTTTTCTAGATCGACGTGAATTTGGAGATTAGGGGTTGAATTCACATAAGGAAAAGAAAATAGAAGGTATACCAGGTGTTTAGAACTCCAATGAATCAAGAAACTTGGAGGTAACACTTGGATCTTGAAGATCTAGGGTTGGTGATGAACTTGGAGATGAATTGGTGGTGAAGGACGAAACTTGGTGGAGATCTTGATCCTTCTTCGTTTCCTCCTCTTCTTCCTCTTTCTTGGGATCTTCTCCTCCCTCCTTGATGGTGGCTCCCACGAACTAGGGTTTGGGTGGGTGGAAAAGTGGCAAATAGATGTCAAACCAAGGGGTGGGGCTGTTTATATAGAGGTGGAGGCTAGGGTTAGATAGATTTCGAGTTTTGGGATGAGTAGAGGCCGGTTTAGAGTCCCACATGGGCTCTAAAAGAGTTAGGCACGACGTCCCTAGGCCCACTTAACGTGAAACCCAAGAAACAAGTCGTAAAACAAAAGATCAACTCGGAGTCACGAAATATCGGACAAGTCCGGACAGGACCGGACTAGTCCGAAGTCGTCCAGAGAGAAAATCGGACAAGTCTGGCGAAAAATCGGACAAGTCCGAATTTGAACAGAGAGGAAAACGGACAAGTCCGCTGGAACACCGGACTAGTCCGGAAAAGTCCAGGGACTTAGCAAATTTTCAAGGATTCATGGAATATCGGACTAGTCCGCACAAAATCGGGCAAGTCCGAAAGTTTCCAGAGCCAAAATCGGACTAGTCCGCAGCAAAAACAGACAAGTCCGTTTTTAGTCAGAGAGAAATCGGACTAGTCCTCAGTATAATCGGACTAGTCCGCACTTTCCTGCGTTTTAAGTGCGGTTTTGTTCCAAATCAATTTTAAATGCTCCGAATCAATTTTAAACTCGTTCCTCTTGTTGTGGGCTAACGTTAAACATGTATATGAGTGCATGTAGGGCATGATGCATGAACATGAGGGTGTTACAAACCTACCCCCCTTAAAATGAATCTCGCCCTTGAGATTCGACGCGGCAGAGAAGAGATAGGGAAATTCCTTCTTGAGATCATACTCCAATTCCCACGTCGCTTCTTTTTCGGTGTGGTGCTTCCATTGAGCTTTACACCATCTAATGACCTTGTTCCTTGTGACCCTCTCCTTAGTTTCCAAGATTTTGACCGGTTGCTCGGCATACGTCAAATCTTCCTCTAGTTCCAATTCTTCCATTGGCACTTGTTCTTCCGGTACTCTCAAACACTTCTTGAGCTGGGAAACATGAAAGACATCATGTACATCTGAAAGATGAGCTGGCATCTCCAACTTATACACTACTTCTCTTTTGTCCAAAATCTTGAATGGTCCAATATAACGAGGTGCGAGCTTGCCCCTTATGTTAAACCTCTTATGACCCCTCATTGGTGACACCTTGAGGTAAACAAAATCTCCTATTTCAAAGGCTAATTTCCTTCTCCTATTATCCGCATAGCCTTTTTGCCTTGATTGGGCAGCCCTCAAGTTTTCACGAATTATTTGGACTTGCTTTTCGGCTTCTTGCAACACGTCCGGACCAAATACTTGAGTTTCTCCTGCCTCATTCCAGAATAAAGGTGTCCTACACTTCCTCCCATAAAGTGCTTCATATGGTGACATTTTCAAACTTGCTTGGTAACTATTGTTGTATGAAAACTCCGCGTATGGCAAGCTTTTGTCCCAACTTTTCCCATTCTTTAAAGCACAAGCTCTTAACATGTCCTCCAAAATATGATTGGTCCTCTCGGTTTGTCCGTCCGTTTGAGGATGATATGCTGAACTAAAATTCAACCTCGTTCCCAAAGCTTCATGCAATTTTTGCCAAAATCTGGAGGTAAATTGAGAACCTCTAACCGAGACTATCTTCTTAGGGACTCCATGTTGACACACAATATGCTCCATGTATATTTCGGCCAATCGTGCAGCTGTATACTTGGTCTTCATAGGGACAAAATGAGCTGACTTGGTTAAGCGATCCACAATTACCCAAATTGAGTCATACCCGGACTGAGTACGTGGTAACCCAACTATGAAGTCCATTCCAATTTCTTCCCACTTCCATTCCGGAATCTTCAACGGTTGCAATAACCCAGCTGGCCTTTGGTGTTCTGCTTTTACTCGTTGGCACACATCACACAATGCGACATATTCGGCTATGTCCTTTTTCATGCTGGCCCACCAATAGCATGTCTTCAAGTCCTTGTACATCTTTGTACACCCGGGATGAATTGAGTACGGCGAGTCATGTGCCTCCTTTAATATTGTCTCCCGAATATGCTTTACATTAGGCACAACGATCCTCTTTCCAAGCCATAAGGTACCATATTCATCTTCATCAAATCTGAATTCTCTCCCTTCTTCGATTCTTTCCTTGATTTCCTTGATCTCCTCATCTGTGGTATGTGCTTCTCGAATTTCTTTCTCCAAGGTCGGATTTAACTCCATCATCTCCGTCTCATTTACAAACCCGAGGTTCAGCCGTTCAAACTCCTTACATAACTCAGACGGTAACTCTCGAACTGTAAGTTGATGGCTTACTCCCTTTCTACTCAAAGCATCGGCCACTACATTGGCTTTTCCCGGATGATAGTTGATCCCCAAATCATAATCTTTGATGAGCTCCAACCATCTTTGTTGCCTCAAGTTCAGATCCGTTTGTGTGAAAATATACTTCAAACTCTTATGGTCCGTGTAAATTTCACACCTATGTCCAAGAATATAGTGTATCCAAATCTTCAATGCATGTACCACGGCTGCTAGTTCAAGATCATGCGTGGGGTAATTCTGCTCATGTTTCTTCAATTGTCTTGACGCATAGGCGACCACTTGACCTTCTTGCATCAATACACATCCAAGTCCTTGTCTTGATGCATCACAATAGATGTCAAAACTCTTGCTTACATCCGGCAATACCAAAACTGGGGCTGTTGTCAACCTCTTCTTCAACTCCTCAAAACTGTTTTGACAAGCTTCAGTCCATTGGAACGCCTTTCCCTTCATTAGCAACTCCGTCATAGGCTTGGCTATCTTGGAAAAATCCTTGATAAACCGACGGTAATATCCAGCCATCCCAAGAAAACTCCTTATTTCCTTGACATTTTACGGTGGCTCCCACTTCAACACGTCTCTCACTTTTCCGGGGTCAACCGATACTCCTCCTCCTGAGATTATATGACCCAAAAATGGCACCTCTTTCAACCAAAACTGACACTTGTTGAACTTGGCATACAATTGATGCTCCCTCAATTTTTGCAGCGTAAGCCTCAAGTGTTCCTCATGTTCCTTCTCATCCTTCGAGTAGATCATAATATGATCAATGAACACCATGACAAACTTATCCAAGTACTCCATGAAGACCTTATTCATGAGGTACATAAAGTAGGTAGACGCATTTGTCAATCCAAAAGACATCACGGTGTACTCATAAGATCCATACCGCGTCATAAAAGCTGTCTTGGGTATGTCTGATGGTCTAACCTTCATTTGAAAGTATCCCAACCTCAAATCAATCTTGGAAAATACACAGGCACCTTTCATCTGATCAAACAAATCCTCTATACGGGGCAAGGTGTACTTGTTCTTGATGGTTACCTCGTTGAGAGCTCGGTAATCCACGCACATCCTTTGGGATCCATCCTTCTTGTCCACAAACAGCACAGGCGCTCCCCAAGGTGAAGAACTAGGGCGAATAAAACCCTTCTCTAGTTGCTCTTGAATTTGCTTCTTGAGCTCCGCTAATTCCAAAGGAGGCATCCTATACGGCCTCTTAGCTATAGGTGCAGTTCCAGGTATTAAATCAATAACAAACTCAATGTCTTGATCGGGTGGCATAACTGGCAACTCGTCCGGAAAAACATCCAAAAATTCACACACCACCGGAATCTCCTCAATTGCGACACCGTCCATATGATTCAGCTCCAATTGCTTCAGTGCGGTTTGAGATGCTTCAAATTCTACGGTGATCCCTTCCTCATTGGTCAACTTCACCGTCTTCGTGGCACACTCAATAACTCCATTGTGCTTCCTCAACCAGTCCATACCAAGTATAATGTCCAATCCTTGAGAATCCAAAACAATGAGGTTGGCGGAGAAGTCTACCCCCCTTATTCTAAGGCTTACTTTTGGACATACTATATTTGTCCTCATCTCTCATCCAGGAGACTTAACCAATAGAGTAAACTTCATATGAGAGACAGGCAAACTATACTTGGCAACATACTTCGATGCAACGAATGAATGTGATGCTCCAGAATCAAATAACATAGTCGCGGGGTTGGAGTTGGCGAGAAACATACCAATGACCACGTCATCTGCTTGTTGAGCATCCTCCTTAGAGACGTGGTTCACGTTGCCACGAGCAAAGTTTTGCTGTCCACGGCTTCCTTGTGGCTGTCCTCCATTGGGTCTTAGGTTTTGCCTCGGCGCATTGCTTCCTTGACCAAGGTCTGACTTAGGACATTGATGCGCAAAGTGTCCAGCTTCTCCACAAGTATAACACTTCTTAACCCCACCAGAATTATTGGGACGAGCTTGGTTTTGAGCATTGGCTCCAGGAAAATCAGCACGAGGTGCATAAGGCATTGGAGGCCTAGGTGCTTGCATAACAGGGCGCTGCTGCACAAACTGAGTTGGGTGGTGCATAACCAGGGCGCTGAGCAGGAATAGAGGAGCTGTAATGAGGCGCATTGGGCGGCGCAAAGCGAGGGCGCACATTACTTCCTTGTTGCTGTCCTTGATATGGTGCCTTCCTCTTGATTTCTTGCTCCATCTTAGGGATCTTGTTCTCGACCACAATTGCTTTGTCCACAAATTTCTGAAAATTGGCATAATCGCAGTTGAGTAGTTGCACTTGGATCTCATTGTTCAAGCCCCTCATGAACAAGTATTGCTTCCGGCTGTCCCGACTAACATCCTCAGGCGCATACCTTGAGAGTTGAGTGAATTTATTGAGATATTCACTCACGCTTGATCTTCCTTGCCTTAAATTCTCAAATTCTTGCCTCTTCAAGAGCATAACACCTTCCGGTACATAATGAGAACAAAAATTCTCCTTGAATTCCGCCCAGGTAATTCTCTCTTGGTTCTCATGAGCATTGCAATAAGAATCCCACCAATCTGCAGCTGCTCCAACGAGTTGATGAGAAGCAAATAGCACCTTCTCCCGGTCACTGCATTGGAAAATGGCTAGCTTCTTCTCCACGGACTTGAGCCAATCATCAGCATCCATAGGGTCAGCAGCTTGAGCAAAGGTTGGTGGCCTAGTCCTCATAAACTCTCCCAATCGGTTATGAGGAGGTGGGGGTGGCGGTGGAGGCATGTCGGGCTGATTGTTGATATTGCCAGCCTGCAGCTGTTCCATAGTCTGTATCATGGTCTACATGAGCTGGTTTTGCATGGCCAATAGCTGCTCGATGTTGATACCTCCCTAAGTAGATCCTTGCCCATTGTTGTTCTGAGGCACTCCATTGTTCTCCTCTTCATCATTGCCATCCCTCTGGTTGCGAGTCCTCACCATCTGAAGAAAAGCAGTAGGTAAGAATTAGAAAACGTCCCCAACTATATGCATCAAGGGATATGAAGCTAACCAACTAGCTATACTAGCCTAGGTGGACATGGCAATGCTAAAGCATCCCAAAATCCTCTATTAAGCACACAAGCAACCAATATATATAGCAAACAGCACTCCAAGCAAAAACACATCGATTCCTGAGTGCTCCTTTGTGCTCTAAAGTGTCCATTCTATCTAGGCTGCATCCGACGGTCAACCTGTGGCTCTGATACAAATCTGTGACACCCGGTTCCGAAAACTGAACCAAGCTAACGCATATGTGTGCCCAGGATGTTCATCACACATATATGAGTGCAATCACAAACGATATACAGATAATTACCACAGAACAAGATTAATTATCAAATTTTATTACACAAACTGGATTATCCTCGAATACAAGCTCCAATGAATATTAATGACAAGTTCAACTAATGCAGCGAATATAAACTAATTAAGCAAACTAAGCAACTATACAGCATAAGCGACAGGGTATGTATGCGCAGCTCCAATCAACACCACAGGCAAAGCTGACGGTAGACACGGCCTAGAACTCCGCATTATCGCCATTAAACACATAATTCTGACCTGCAACTGTGGGGGGGATTGCAAGAGTGAGTACATGTAGTACTCAGCAAGTGTGGAAAGTATGACATGTGGCTGATTCAAATGACGACAATAATAATGGCAAAGTGCTGAAATGTATAGTAAAACATTTGAAAAGCAATATATATATTATATGTATGTGAAATAAACCAATCATAATCACGAGTAATACCATAATACCAAACTGAATTCATTACCATCATCAATAAGTCCATACTTCACCATTGCCAATAACCATATTCAATACCAGAAATTAAATCCATAACTGTTACCAAACCATAACCATTCCAATACCAAATTCCCTCTAATCATGGAAGTTGTCCAGGTGCTCATAACCGGGAGCACGGCTATCATGATAGTTTTATTTAACTCTGCAGAGTTTGTACCTCTTTACCCACGTGTTCGTGATTTCGCCACCTTTCGGCAACTAAGAACCTCCCTTATGCCCATGACCCGTCGGTCACATTACACACTTCCGTTGGTGTGTGGCCATGAAAGGCGGCCTAGAGGGGGGTGAATAGGCGATAATCGATAATTTAAACTTAAATCGGAGTTCTGAAAACAGAGAAGTCGAACTTGTCTGACTTCTAGTCGGACTTGTCTGACCTAAGTCGGACAAGTCTGACCTGGGTCGGATAAGTCCGAGCTTACCTGCACGATCAGACCAAAAATCCAATTTTTAAGCGATCTAGTGAGAGATATCGATCCCTAGCAGTTCTACACGAAGTATGGAGTAGAAAGAAAGCTGAGGGAGAGATAGCATGCGGAAAAACACTAGAATCAAAACTTGTGAGAACGAAAGAACAACAAGAGACAAATGATTTTATCCCGAGGTTCGGAACCACAAAGGATCCTACGTCTCCGTTGAGGAGTCCACAAGGGACCAGGCCTTCTCTAGCCTTCCCCTCACGAGTTGCCCCAAGGGCCAACTCCCAATCTTCCACTATCACAAAGATTGTTACAAACTCCCCAATTACAAGAGATCACAAAGAAATCGCGGGGCGACGCCTAACCGTCTAGGGGAGAACCCCAAGAGCAACAAACACGCAATCACGAAGAAACTTAGCGAATCACACATTGCTCAACCCCTCAACAAACCGTTTCTCCCAATCCTCACAAAGCACTCTTCACTCTCCCAAAAATTCGAATTTGGGCTCTAGAGGTGAAGAACAAGTGGAGAGAGGTTCTTGAGTTCAAATGGGCGTTCAGAACTGTTTAGGGGTGTTAGGCATAGTTGGTGGGTCGAAACCACCACCTATTTATACTCCAAAAAGTCATTAGAGCCGTTTGACACATCCCGCGTCGGACATGTCTGACACAATGTCGGACATGCCTGACCTCAAAGGTCAGGCCTTTCACTTTAGACTTGTCTGACCAAACCCACTTCAGACATGTCTGACATACAATCTCGGACATGTCTGAAATTCTGCAGATAGAACTCGGACAAGTCTGACTCTCTGGGACTTAGAAAATTTTCCTCAGTCCCTGGGAACAGATCCATCTCGGACATGTCCGACCCCCAGGTTCGGACAAGTCCAAAACTTCACTGGAACTCTCACTGGAACTCTTCCAGTGCCAATTCGGACAAGTCTGACTTACAGATTCGGACATGTCTGAATTCCAACAGGGGAAATTCGGACATGTCTGACATTACAAGTCAGACATGTCCGCCCAAGCCACAAAGGCCCTACTAAAATCTTCTACTAAGGGGTTGAGCACCCGAATGACTCACTAAGTGTCTACGCGTTGTGTCCCTCTTAATAGTACGGTTTTTCCTACGACTCAAGGAGAAAATAGAAAACCCTATTTCTATTCTTCTTCGCCACAACGTTTCTCCTTTTGCCGTCTTTCTTCAAAGCTCCATTCCGTACTCCGGATCTGCGCTCATGCTCAACCAAGATCATTAGCACTTTAATGGTTCATCATCAATCCACCAAAACCCACAAGGGACCTAGACGCACTTACAATCTCCCCCTTTTTGGTGATTGATGACAACCAACTAAAGTCTTCGACAAAAAAATAAGATTTGATAGAAGTTTTTAGTCTCAAGTGTATATGAGCTTTTTGAATAACAATAAAAACAACTCATATACACTCAATCGTCGTGGGGTGCCTATATGCTCGTGTGTGTGCAACAATGTGATAAATATGAAGAAATGCACATGAGATCAATGAAGCATCATAATGATCATCATAAGGCATCAATAAACATCATTAAGCATTAACATCAATAAACATTATTAAGCATTAACAGCCATAAACGAGTAACAAATAAGTACAAGACACACGACGATAGAAAATATGATTAGATACATGTCCATGTCCAAGAAAAGGCACTAGAGACAAATACTTCTCCCCCTTTGGCATCAAGGCACCAAAAAGGAGAAAAGTGGACACTAAGACCTAGTCTACTCGGTGTCTTCCTCGTCGTCGTCGCTGTCATCGTCGCCGCTCTCCTCCTCGTAGTCGCTCTCCTCTCCGGAGTCACCGGGAGCTGCAGGAGGTGCTGAGGAAGAGGCGCCGGTGAAGAACGCCATTTCCGCCTTGGTGAGCTCCGGAAACTCCGGTGGCTCCTCGTCTGAGCTGGCGTCGTCGACTGGAGGAAGCTGGAGGTGCCCCCTGATGGCCGCGAGGTCCCTCTGGTTCCTCTTTGCCAAGCGATGAGTCGACCGACAGACGGTGAAGATTGACTTCAGGATTTTGAGTAGTCCTGAGGAGCAAGATGGCTGCTGCTGGGGCACGGAGGATGAGCTGGGAGGCTGAGCAGACTTCCTCCTCGAGGAGCTGGGTCCTCCCTCTGCTGGTGCCGGTGCAGCTGCGCGAATCGGGCGGTGAAGCTTGGAAGGCTTCTGAGGCACAAGGCGCCTGTGAGGCACATCCTTCACAAACTTCTTCCTGGACACCGTCTCAATTAGCTTCATCAGGTATGGGGCATAGCAGCAAGACCTAGCCGGTGTCTCCGAGGCGAGGTAAATCTCCTCGTAGATGTAGTCAAAGGCATTGAATTGCTGCTCCCCTGCCAAGAGCTGGATCAGATTTCTACTGCTGTGATTGATCCTGTTGGCATACCCATCCTTTGGCGAGAGGGTCTTTCTGATTAGACGGTTCACCACGGCATGGAATGGCTTGAGGCCGTGGATATGAGGAGGGTCGGCTGGATACCCATCCTCATAGAAACTCTCCATCTCCAGGAGGTTCACTATATCCATCTCATGGATCTTCAGTGAGTGCTGCAGGTTGTTCTCCATCCCGAGAATGCGGGCAAACTCCTCATAGCTGACTTCGTACTTCACCCCATTGGTCATCCAGGTAAAGTCGAGCTTGTCGATCCAATAGAAAACTGTGGCATAGAATTGGAGGATGACTTCCTTGTTCCATGGGTATTGGAGACCCATGATCTCGCTGACTCCGTGGTGCTCGCAAGCGTCGAGCACCCCCTTGAAGAGAAGGTAGCAGTCCTTCTTCTTCAATGCAGCCTTCCAATCAACCCATTGCATCTCCGTGACTGGGTTCTTCTTGGTCATGAGGACTGACCGGTAGTAATCCATGTGGAAGAAGCACCAGAAACGGGGATCCTTGCTCTCCCTTGGCTGGTCATAACAACGCACATCTCTCATGTGCACGGTGTCGTGGATGTTCCTCCGGTAGTTTACCCTATCGGCCGTGCGTCGAGTGTCACCCACTGGAGAGTGCACGACCAACGGTCCGATCTCTTGCTGCTCTTGGGAGCTCGAGCTGCCCCCCTGACCACTGTGAATGGTGAGTTGACTGCTTGCGGGTCGCTTGACGGTCACTTTCTATGGTCGCTTTGATGGTTGAGCCGAAGAATCGGGACCCGCGGGCTCCTTGCCTCTTTTGTCGTGACCCATAGCTAGAAAAAGATACAAGGATAGGAAAGAGTAAAGGCAAGAGAGATAAAGTAATTAACTTGATAGTTTCGATAGAAATTAGGCCTCAGAGTTATACAGGATTGGACATGTCTGACTGGAAAGTCAGACTTGTCTGACTCAGGAATTTCGGACATGTCCGAATTTCAGAGTCAGACTTGTCCGACCTATACAGAACTGACCCTAATTGCTAAGGAAACTAAGCAAATCAATTTTTCTACCGACCAAACTTTGCAACAAGGTTGTAAACATGCCTAGGAACAATTTCAAGGGCATAAATTTGCAATCTTGCCGCTAGATTTAGAATTGAGAGGAAAGATGCGGAAAAATACCTTCGGATGGAGAAAAGGATTGAAGAACTCCGAAGGGGATGTGAATCCTCCAACTCCGAGGGATATTTTCCCTCATGAACTCCTCACAAGAGCCTCAAAAGCAATGTGGATTGCCTTGAGAGGTTTGAGAGAGATGGAGATTAGGGTTTGAAGTGAGGAGAGAGAGAGGGGATGGAAACCGTCGGACTCTTTGAAGGGGTTCAGACTTCCCACGTCGGACATGTCCGAATTTGACTTCGGACAAGTCCGAGATCTCTCTGCAGACTTAAAACCCACTTCGGACATGTCTAACTTTTGTCAGACTTGTCCGACTCCCCCTGAGTGTATGCAATGTGCAAACACTTGGGGATCTAAAGAAGGGAATATATGGACATATTTGGACAAGATTTTGCAAATATCTTTGACAAAAATGATCAGTAAGCAACCAACACTCAAACTACGATCATTTTCACCAAAGAGAAGTTTAGAACATAGTTTTCAAGAAAAATAGATGAGATTTTCGAAAAACACACAACATTTTGAAGTTGAAAACTAATAGCAATCATATGTGCACGACTCAAGCAATGTTTCGAGAATCCAAGATATTTAGCTCACTCCTTAGGTCACAAAAGCGTCTCTCATCAAGGGGTTTGGTGAAGATATCCGCTAATTGCTTCTCACTTCTAACATGAGAGATAACGATATCTCCCTTGATAGAGTGGTCTCATAGGAAATGGTGACGGATGTCTATGTGCTTGGTTCTAGAATGCTCTACGGGGTTGTGAGCAATCTTGATGGCACTCTCATTGTCACATAGGAGAGGAATATGGTTCAGATTGTAACCATAATCCCTAAGAGTTTGTCGCATCCAAAGAAGCTGCGCACAGCAACTTCCGGCTGCAACGTACTCCGCTTTGGCTGTGGAAAGGGCAATGGAGTTTTGTTTCTTGGAAGACCACGCAACCAAGGACCTACCAAGAAATTGGCATGTCCCGGATGTGCTCTTCCTATCTACCCTACAGCCTGCATAATCCGCATCAGAATAACCAACGAGATCAAACTTGGATCCTTTAGGGTACCAAAGACCTAGATTAGGAGTGTGAACTAAATACCTAAGGATTGTCTTAACTGCTGTCAAGTGACACTCTTTTGGAGCGGCTTGGAATCGAGCACACATGCACACACTAAGCATAATGTCGGGTCTAGAAGCACAAAGATAAAGCAAAGAGCCAATCATAGAACGGTATACCTTTTGGTCCACGCTCGCTCCTTCTCCGTTTAGTCCTAAATGCCCGTTTGTTCCCATAGGTGTCTTGATGGGCTTCGCCTTCTCCATGCCAAACTTCTTGAGAATGTCATGAGTGTACTTGGTTTGGCATATGAAGGTCCCTTCCTTGAGTTGCTTTACTTGGAAACCTAGGAAAAACTTCAACTCCCCCATCATAGACATCTCAAATCTCTCCGTCATGATTTTGGAAAACTCATCACAAAAATTCTTGTTAGTAGAACCAAATATGATATCGTCAACATAAATTTGGCATACGAATAAGTCATTATCAAAATGCTTAGTGAAGAGAGTATAATCGGCTTTCCCAATCTTAAAACCATTTTGAGTGAGAAAATCCCTAAGGCACTCATACCAAGCTCTAGGTGCTTGTTTGAGGCCATAGAGAGCCTTACACAACTTGTAGACGTGATCGGGATGCTCTTCATCTTCAAATCCGGGCGGTTGCTCCACATACACTTCCTCCTTGATTGGACCGTTGAGGAATGCACTTTTCACATCCATTTGATATAACTTGAAATCATGGTGAGTAGCAGAAGCCAATAATATGCGAATAGATTCAAGCCTAGCTACGGGAGCAAAGGTTTCATCAAAATCCAAACCTTCGACTTGAGGATATCCTTTTGCTACGAATCTTGCCTTGTTTCTTGTTACCACCCCGTGTTCATCTTGTTTGTTGCGGAGCACCCACTTGGTTCCAACAACATTTGCATTTGGTCTCCTCACGAGTTCCCACACCTTGTTCCTCTTGAAGTTGTTGAGCTCTTCTTGCATCGCCATTAACCAATCCGGGTCTTGTAGAGCTTCTTCTACTTTCCGTGGCTCTAGAGAGGAAACAAAGGAATAGTGTTCACAAAAGTTAGCCATACGTGAGCGAGTAGTTACACCTTTGGAGATGTCTCCAAGTATGTTGTCAACGGGATGGTCCCGTTGAATGCTTTGATGAACTCTTAGGTGTGGTGGTTGAGCTTCTCGATCATTGTCTTCATCTTGATCATTTTCTTGATCTCCCCCTTGATCCAAGCCTCCTCCTTGATTTTGACCTTGTTGAGATTCATCTTGAGGATCTTGATCTTGTTCATGTGGGAGATTTGCATCTTCTTCGCTTGCTTGAAGATCATTTGGATCATGTGGTCGCACATCTCCAAGTGCCATTCTCCTAAGTGCTTCTTGTGGAGTCTCCTCTTGGTCTAGCACACACTTATCAACTTGCTCCACTTGAGAGCCATTAGTTTCATCAAACACAACGTCATGTGCTACTTCAACAATCCCGGAGGACTTGTTGAAGACACGATAGGCGTAGGTGTTTGAGTCATAGCCAAGCAAGAAACTTTCATCGGATTTCGAAGCGAACTTCGAATTCCTAGGCTTCTTGTTGAGAATATAGCACTTGCTCCCGAAAACACGAAAGTATGAGATGTTGGGTTTGTTACCGGTTAGGAGTTCGTATGAGGTCTTCTTCAAGAGTCAATGAAGATACAACCGGTTTATGGCATGGCAAGTGGTGTTAACCGCTTCCGCCCAAAACCGGTTGGACGTCTTGTACTCATCAAGCATCGTCCTTGACATCTCAATTAGAGTCCTATTCTTCCTCTCCGCTACTCCATTTTGTTGAGGGGAGTAGGGAGCGGAGAACTCATGCTTGATTCCTTCTTCATCCAAGAAGTCTTCAACTTGAGTGTTCTTGAACTCCGTCCCGTTGTTGCTCCTAATCTTCTTGATTCTTAAGGAGAACTCGTTTTGAGCTCTCCTCAAGAACTTCTTGAGAACTCCATGGGTTTCACCTTTGTCATGCAAGAAAAATACCCACGTGAAGCGAGAAAAATCATCAACAATAACTAGACCATACTTGTTACCGCCAATGCTAATGTAGGCGATCGGTCCGAATAGGTCCATGTGTAGTAGCTCCAATGGTCTTGAGGTTGTCATGATGTTCTTGGACAGATGTTGAGCTCCTACTTGCTTTCCGGCTTGACATGCGCTACATGGTCTATCTTTCTCAAAGACAACATCTTTTAGTCCACGGATATGATCCCCCTTAAGAAGTTTTTGCAAGTTTCTCATCCCAACATGAGCTAGCCTTCGGTGCCATAGCCATCCCATGTTAGTTTTCGCCATTAAGCACGTATCAAGTTGAGCTTTATCCGTGGAGAAATCCACAAGGTAAAGCTTTCCCTTGAGTACGCCCTTAAAGGCGTTTGAGTTGTTGCATCTTCTTGAGACGATCACACCGTTGTTAGTGAAAAGACAATCATAACCATTATCACATAATTGAGAAATAGACAAGAGGTTGTAATCAAGTGAATCAACATTAAGCACATTAGAAAGAGTGTGTTTTGAGGAGATAGCAATTTTACCGGTGCCAAGGATTTTCCCTTGGCTATTATCCCCAAAGAAGATTCCTTCACTAGGATCTTCATTCTCCTTGTACTCTACAAACATCTTCCTCTCTCCGGTCATATGATTAGTGCATCCACTGTCAAGAACCCAATTTGATCCACCGGAGGAGTATGCCTACAAAAGAGTTATGCCTTTCCTTTAGGTACCCAAACGGAGTTGGGTCCTTTGATGTTATTCACAAGACATTTGGGCACCCACACGCAAGGCATTGGGCTCTTGCGGAGTGGCCCAACATATCAGCATAAGTCTTGCCAAATTTGTTCCTCAATAACACATAAGAAGCATCAAAGTCATGGAACAAAGGATGAGGTTCATTTTTAGGCATATAAGATGTTGAGACAATGTTCTTTCCTTTATCTTGAGCGGATGAACCTTCCTTGACAAAAATAATCAAGTCTTTGTTATTCTTGGGGGCTTTGGCATTTTGTCTCCGCTCCCGAGAATAACCAAGACCATCCTTGACATGAGGAGGTCTCACATTGGTATATGCACTACGTGCATAGGCCACCTTCTCCTTGTCAAAGATGCCACCTTTCGGTGCTTGCTTGTTTTGTGCCAAGTTAAGTTCATCCTTAAGTTTTAGGATCAAGCTTGAGCACATGCAAGTGTGAACTTCCTCGGATGAAATATTTTGAGAAGATGAGCTCTTTGAGGAAGAAGGTGCATTGATCTTAAGTGACTCAACCTTTGTCTCTAGAATCTTGTTAACCTTTGTCGAGTTAACAAGTTCATCCTTGAGCTCAACTGTCTTGTCCTTAAGATTTGAGCATGCTTCCTTGCTCATGTCAAGGTCATGCTCCAATGCATTGCTTCTTTCTCTCTCGCGCTCGAGGAGCTCCTCAAGCTCTTGACATCTCTCCAGTTTTTGGATGAGCATGCCCTCTTGACGCTCAAGGAGATCCTCCTTCTCGGAGATTTCATCCATAAAAAAGTTCATCTTTCTCATGGAACTCTTACTTAAGCCTTTAAACATGGATTCAAGTTCACTATCACTATCAAGTTCATCACAAGAAGTTATAGAGGGAGTGGGTTTAGATTTGACCTTTTTCCTTCCCTCCTTTGCCATGAAACATGTGGACTTGAAATCATCAAGGTTGGGGAAGAGCTTGCTTGCACTTGAGCTCTTTTCGATGGCAATGGTTGCCACCTTCTCTTCATCGTCGGAAGATGAATCTTCATTTGAGTCCCATTCTCTTCCAAGGTGGGCATGTCCCGATGGCTTCTTCTTCTTGAAGAGCTTCTTATCTTGGGTCTTGCCCTCCTTCTTCTTGCTTTCATTGTATGGGCATTCCGCAATGAAGTGCCCATGTTCACCACACTTGTAGCAAGTCTTCTTCTTTAGTTTCTCCTTGCTCTTGCCTTCTTGGTGATAGCCTCCCTTCTTCCTTCTCATCATCCTTCTAAACTTATTGACCAAGAAAGCTTCTTCCTCATTGGAGTCCATGCTCTCATCACCACTTGCATCTTCATTGTAGGATGTGGAAGTTGCTTTGAGGGCTATGTCTTTCTTCTTTGATGAGGCAAGCTTTTGGAGATCGTTGTAGAACATAGCTTCCTTCTCCATCATCTCATTGTTGATTATCCTCCCAAGCACTTCTTCCGGACTCATCTTGGTGTAGTCGGGGCTTTCACGGATCAAGGAGCAAAGAGCGATGTTTCGAGGCATGAATGCCCAAAGCATCCTCTTCACCACTTCATGGTCCATCCATCGAGTGCTTCCATAGGCACGAATCTTGTTCACGAGCACCTTGAGGCGGTTGTACATGTCTTGGGGCGACTCACCATCCATGATGGTAAATCTCCCAAGCTCTCCTTCGATCATCTCAATCTTCGCCTCCCGGATGACTCGATTGCCCTCGTGCGCCGTCTTGAGTGTATCCCAAATATCTTTGGCCACTTCCAAACCTTCAACTCGGTTGAATTCATCCCGAGTCAAAGATGAGGTTATGACTCCCATGGTTTGAGCATTGCGATGAAGTAGGATAGCTTGTTGTGGAGTGACGTCTTCCTCATTCCTTGGCATATGAACTCCGGTTTGTACAATCTGCCACAAACTAGGATTCAAAGGGATTAAATGAATCTTCATATTGTGTTTCCACATTGAATAGTCATTTCCATCGAATTGAGGAGGTTTGCCAAGTGGAATAGACAAATAGTGATTGTTAGCATGAAGACGATCATAATCAAAGTGATTTTGAGTATAGTCATCGTTACTCTTCTCCTTCTCTTTGTTGATCTTGGGTTGTTTCCCTAGCTTCTCCCGAAGCTTCGCCTTGAGTTGGCGAGTTTCTTCGTCGTCCTTCGGATCATCAAGAAGAACGTCGTAGTTCTTGTCAATTGAGCTTTCACCCTCGACATATCAGGTATCATCCTTGTTCCTTTCTTCCGCCATCGATTCTCCGAGATGTTAGTCTCTTCCGAAGAAACCTGCTTTGATACCAATTGAAAGGCGGCCTATAGGGGGGTGAATAGGCGATAATCGATAATTTAAACTTAAATCAGAGTTCTGAAAACAGAGAAGTCGGACTTGTCTGACTTCTAGTCGGACTTGTCTGACCTAAGTCGGACAAGTTTGACCTGGGTTGGATAAGTCCGAGCTTACCTGCACGATCAGACCAAAAATCCAATTTTTAAGCGATCTAGTGAGAGATATCGATCCCTAGCAGTTCTACACGAAGTATGGAGTAGAAAGAAAGCTGAGGGAGAGATATCACGCGAAAAAAACACTAGAATCAAAACTTGTGAGAACGAAAGAACAAAAAGAGACAAACAATTTTATCCCGAGGTTCGGAACCACAAAGGATCCTACGTCCCCGTTGAGGAGTCCACAAGGGACCAGGCCTTCTCTAGCCTTCCCCTCACGAGTTGCCCCAAGGGCCAACTCCCGATCTTCCACTATCACAAAGATTTTTACAAACTCCCCGATTACAAGAGATCACAAAGAAATCGCGGGGCGGCGCCTAACCGTCTAGGGGAGAACCCCAAGAGCAACAAACACGCAATCACGAAGAAACTTAGAGAATCACACGTTGCTCAACCCCTCAACAAACCGTTTCTCCCAATCCTCACAAAGCACTCTTCACTCTCCCAAAAATTCGAATTTGGTCTCTAGAGGTGAAGAACAAGTGGATAGAGGTTCTTGAGTTCAAATGGGCGTTCAGAACTGTTTAGGGGTGTTAGGCATAGTTGGTGGGTCGAAACCACCACCTATTTATACTCCAAAAAGTCATTAGAGCCGTTTGACACATCCCGCGTCGGACATGTCTGACACAATGTCGGACATGTCTGACCTCAAAGGTCAGGCCTTTCACTTCAGACTTGTCTGACCAAACCCACTTCAGACATGTCTGACATACAATCTCAGACATGTCTGAAATTCTGCAGATAGAACTCAGACAAGTCTGACTCTCTGGGACTTAGAAAATTTTCCTCAGTCCCTGGGAACAGATCCATCTCGGACATGTCCGACCCCCAGGTTCGGACAAGTCCGAAACTTCACTGGAACTCTCACTGGAACTCTTCCAGTGCCAATTCGGACAAGTCTGACTTACAGATTCGGACATGTCCGAATTCCAACAGGGGAAATTCGGACATGTCTGACATTACAAGTCAGACAAGTCCGCCCAAGCCACAAAGGCCCTACTAAAATCTTCTACTAAGGGGTTGAGCACCCGAATGACTCACTAAGTGTCTACGCGTCGTGTCCCTCTTAATAGTACGGTTTTTCCTACGACTCAAGGAGAAAATAGAAAACCCTATTTCTATTCTTCTTCGCCACAACTTTTCTCCTTTTGCCGTCTTTCTTCAAAGCTCCATTCCGTACTCCGGATCTGCGCTCATGCTCAACCAAGTTCATTAGCACTTTAATGGTTCATCACCAATCCACCAAAACCCACAAGGGACCTAGATGCACTTACAGGCCAAGAGATCACAAAATAGCGTTTACAAAGGGATTACTAGCCTATTTAGACCCCACTGAGGTTTCACCAGTGGCGATGTCTCCCGCAGAGCACATCTTCAACCAAGGGCCCCCTCTTGAGCCATTCGGATCCCAGGGTAGTCCCACCAATCATCAACAAAGCCAATCCGACTACCCCTTCCCCGAGCATCCACAATGGTCCAAACAGCGCTAGTAATTAATCAGCTACGCCACACCCATACTTGCCCTCGTGGTGGCACTGTAGTCTTGGCTTATTCTCGCATGAACCGGTCCTTAGATCTAAAGCAAGCAAACCACCATAACATCCAACCCATCCACATACCAGGCTTGCTTAGATCACCCATTACCATATCATATTTAACCAGTTCATGTTAACCATAATCTCATCCATGCATAATTAAATTGAGTGGTATAGTTATTCCCATCCCAGTTGATTAAGCGAAGCAAAAAGGTGAAAGCCCTTCCCGACTCTCTACCATATATTCCAGGTGACAAGGGTGGTTAAACAAATCTAGTAAACTTCTTACCATATGATTCCCATCAAATTGACACAGCATGCAGTTTTACAAACAAAACATTTATTTCAAAACAGGATCAATATGCTTCAAGGACACTTGCCTTGCTCTTGCTGTTGATTAGGGTCAAAGCCTTCAAACTCTTGGTGCTATAGATCCTCCGTGGCACTCTCTAGCGCAAATCCGTCTAATCCACACAATAAACACACAAGGCAAGAAACACAATCAAAGAGTGCACAAATATTACTCAATATGACATGATATGCATGATTGATGCAAATGCAAGTTAGAACTCGTTACTAGATTGCTTTTAATGATCACTAACTAGTTCTAATAGATTTTAACAAGTTTATACAGGTTTGGGGTCGATTAGATCAGATTTTAGAATTAATTCAACACAATTTAACCAGAAAGATCGGACTAGTCCGCTAGGGGCCAGACAAGTCCGCACTCTGCGAGATTAGCGGATTAGGGTTTTCTAGATCGACGTGAATTTGGAGATTAGGGGTTGAATTCACATAAGGAAAAGAGAATAGAAGGTATATCAGGTGTTTAGAACTCCAATGAATCGAGAAACTTGGAGGTAGCACTTGGATCTTGAAGATCTAGGGTTGGTGATGAACTTAGAGATGAATTGGTGGTGAAGGACGAAACTTGGTGGAGATCTTGATCCTTCTTCGTTTCCTCCTCTTCTTCCTCTTGCTTGGGATCTTCTCCTCCCTCCTTGATGGTGGCTCCCACGAACTAGGGTTTGGGTGGGTGGAAAAGTGGCAAATATATGTCAAACCAAGGGGTGGGGCTGTTTATATAGAGGTGGAGGCTAGGGTTAGATGGATTTCGAGTTTTGGGATGAGTAGAGGCTGGTTTAGAGTCCCACATGGGCTCTAAAAGAGTTAGGAACGACGTCCCTAGGCCCACTTAACGTGAAACCCAAGAAACAAGTCGTAAAACAAAAGATCAACTCGGAGTCGCGAAATATCGGACAAGTCCGGACAGGACCTGACTAGTCCGAAGTCGTACAGAGAGAAAATCGGACAAGTCTGGCCAAAAATCGGACAAGTCTGAATTTGAACAGAGAGGAAAACGGACAAGTCCGCTGGAACACCGAACTAGTCCGGAAAAGTCCAGGGACTTAGCAAATTTTCAAGGATTCATGGAATATCGGACTAGTCCGCACAAAATCGGACAAGTCCGAAAGTTTCCAGAGCCAAAATCGGACTAGTCCGCAGCAAAAACGGACAAGTCCGTTTTTAGTCAGAGAGAAATCGGACTAGTCAGTATAATCAGACTAGTCCGCACTTTCCTGCGTTTTAAGTGCGGTTTTCTTCCAAATCAATTTTAAATGCTCCAAATCAATTTTAAACTCGTTCCTCTTGTTGCGGGCTAATGTTAAACATGTATATGAGTGCATGTAGGGCATGATGCATGAAAATGAGGGTGTTACAGTTCAAGTGTATGTGGATGATATTATATTTGGTTGTGCTTCTAATAATCTTGTGTTTAAGTTTTCAGCTATGATGAGTTCAGAATTTGAGATGAGTATGATGGGAGAACTCACATTCTTTTTGGGGCTGCAAATCAAGAAAATCAAGGAAGGTACCTTTGTGCATCAAACGAAGTATACAAGAGACCTTCTCAAGCGCTTTAACATGGACAAAAGCAAGCCTCTTCGGACACCAATGGGTACAGCAACGACACTTGAACTTGATGAAGATGGTGACCCAGTCAATCAAAAAGGATATCGAAGCATGATTGGATCACTTTTGTACCTCACACCATCAAGACCGGACATACAATTCAATGTATGTCTTTGTGCACGGTTTCAAGCTTCCCCACGTGCTTCACATCGTCAAGCCGTCAAAAGGATTCTCAGGTACTTACATGGAACTCAAGAATTTGACATTTTTCTTACTTCTTCCTCAACCATTACTTTGAAAGCCTTTTCGGATGCTGATTTTGGGTGTTGTAGGATTGATAGGAAAAGTACTTCGGGTGCTTGCATTTTCCTGGTAATTAACTTTTTGCTTGGTCCTCTAGAAAACAAAACTCAGTTGTACAATCCAGAGCCGAATCTGAATATGTAGCTGCTGCTAGCGCTTGCTCACAAATTCATTGGATTGTTCAAATACTTAAGGACTATGGGGCTGGTCAAGATAGTGTTCCACTATTTTGTGATAACACTAGTTCCATTTGCATTGCTAAAAACTCCGTGCAACACTCTAGAACAAAGCACATTGACATTAGGTATCACTTTCTCCGTGATAAATTTGAAAAAGGAAACATTGTGCTTCAACATGTAGATACCGAACAACAATTGGCTGATATTTTTACAAAACCTTTGGATTTCACTCGTTTTTGTTTCATTCATAGTGAAATAGGGGTTATGAATCCTCATGGCTTAAATTGAGGGGGAGTTTTTTTTTGAAACTTGGGAAGTCTATGTGTGAATCTGAAATTAAATTAATATGAGCATAGTATTTCATACATATATGACTTCGTGGTTCCTTTTACATGCTGAAAGTTCTTAATACATTACTCATGTTATACATTTTGTAGTTTTTGCCATGCCTAGTAATTGGAATAATTACTTACACTAAATCTAGTAATGCTCGAAATTTCTTGCTGTTTTGAACTTGTTGCATGCTCACAAGTGCTTTTAGTAATGAATAATTAATCAAGTAATCAACCCACATGTTGAGCTTTTATGATCAAATAAAAATGAGAAAAGATCAAGAGAATATGCATGCATCGCACTTCTTCTTTTGAGATGGCTTATCATTGCACTTAGATATGAACTTGGAAGAAGTTGTGTATGACTAAAATCATGTCCTTAACCTTCTGATTGTCAAATGACATAGGCTTGGCTTGGTTGGTTAGAATAAGGCAGATGTGCATATGATCTCTTGCAAATTTCATATGATCAAAATTTGTGATTGAAAAATTGCAGCAACAAGTGTCATGCTTTCAGGTTTTGAAATAGTTAAGTTTGTGAGATCATGACTTGCTTAAATTGAAAATTGCATTTGATCTCTAGCATGGTTTACACTACTTTATGTATCTCATTGTTGTGATAGTGTAAGTTACCTGATAGTATGGCCTGGATGAGATTTGTTTTATATGTATATGTTATAACATGCTCTTAAAAAATTAAAATTTCTCTTTTGTACCTTGTTGAATACATTGTCAAAGGGGTAGAAGTATGCAAGGGGGAGAAATATGTATAGGGGGAGAAATTTATTTCTATCTCATTTGTTTTTCAAAAAGATGGAGAAATTGTTTTCAAAACTTTTCATGTGAATAAGCCAATGTT
Organism: Tuctoria greenei; assembly: GCA_036927565.1. Lineage (NCBI taxonomy): Eukaryota > Viridiplantae > Streptophyta > Magnoliopsida > Poales > Poaceae > Tuctoria > Tuctoria greenei. The sequence continues at coordinate 136,851,365 of JAYESD010000006.1, forward strand.
CGGATTCTAAGTGGTGTTGCAATTGCATTCATCAAGGGAGAGATTGTGAGACCTATGCATGTTGAATATATTAGCATTGACGATAAAAGTTTTGAATACTAGCAAAACAGCTGTTTAACAAGGTCTGACTCTAGGTCCGAGCTCCTATAAGGTCCGACGATAGTTCCAACTTGTTTTGGGTAGCTCCTGCAAGGTCCGATGCAAGGTCTGACTAATTTTGACTAGGTTTGACTTCTTTGTCTAGGTCCGACTTATTTTGGATAGGTCCGACTTATTTTGGATAGGTACGACTTGTTGTGGCTAGGTTTGACTTGTTTTTGCTAGGTTGGACGCAAGGTTCGTCTAGCTTTGGTTAGCTCCAGCGCTAGCTAGGTCCGACTAGTTTTTTTAACCTCTGGTGTTAGGTTCAACTAGCTTTGGTAAGTTCTGACGCTAGGTCGTGCTAGCTTTGGTAAGCTCCGGTTCAAGGTCTGGTTAGCTTTGGCAAGGTTCGGAGCTTGATCGCAGTGGTTCTGCTTTTAACTTGCAATGTTTCGAACTTGCTTTTTGGAATATCGAAAGTTTGCTTTGTATTTTTTACTAAATTTTTTGGTGTGCTTTGGTGGTTATGGTTGATATCTTTTTGCTAAGGTTTGCAACTTGCTCATGTGAGTTGCTTATGTGAGGTGTTGTGATTTTGGAACTAACGTGAGTCAAGTCGAGGACTTGTGCTCGGAAGTATAGGTTGTTTATTCATGTGCAGGTGTTGCTTGAGTGCAAGACAAGGCTGGTGACAGGATCCATTGAACTAGTCTTAGGGAGAATATGAGGTTCAACAACCAAGTTCGGGAGAAATTGTGGTTGAGTTGATCGGGAGGTCGTGCAACATGTTTGAATCAAGAACAATACATATGAAGGAATCATGGACGTCACTGGAAGGTGTTTGCACATGTGAAAGGAGTGCATGGACGTGGCTACATGGTTCCGAGGCATGATGTAGAGAAGTGGACGTAAAGAATTGGTCGGAAAGGTCCAAACCACTTGGTTATGTACTCGAGTTTGACTCAAATATGAAAAGATTTAAGTTGGTTATTATAGGATTTTGTGTGGGTCATGAAGTTTAGTTGTTTTAGGAATGTGGGATACGTTCCTATTGTGTTTTGATGTCTTAAGAATGTTTCTATCTGCGTATAGAAGAGTCTTGAGCAGTTATGGAAAGTTTTGAATCGTGAATTGAGTAGGATTAGAGTCTTAGTTAGGATTGGGTTGGACTCTGGGCTGGTTATAAAAGCAAGGGAGGCCAGAGCTCATTGTAGATGACTTTTGGGTTGTTCCTCTTGTTTTCTATAAAAATAAAAGTCATAGTTGAAAGGAACTTTTGTGCCTGGTTCGTTGGACTTGTTTTCTGCAAGTCTTTCTCGTCGAGTTTCTGCACAGTACTACCTTGCTTCGATGGTTTTATCATAACTCGGGTTTTACAGATCCAATTGACGTGATTCTTTTTGGGTTGTCTTAACAACTTGATTTTATATCATATTTTTAAATTTTACGATCATTGGATTTGTGTTTTTGGATCTACACGAGTTTCATTGCAGTGTTACAGATCTGGTTTTTCCCGGGTAGAACAGATTGACCTTTGTTTAATTTTTTGATCGTAACTTGAGTTTTTCTTGACGGTTTTCGTGATTCTAGTTGTCAAGTCTTAGTGACTTGATTCTCCACAATCTATACTGGTTTTGTCACGATTGATCATGTTTATATTAGTCGAACACATGAATTATTTAACAGATCAATTTTCTACTGAGGGGTTTTCGTTGCTTACGCTGAAAAAGTTTTAATCTACCATTCACCTCCCTCTGGTAGCTTTTCACGTGCTCTTCGACCCTAAAGTACCCTACTCTACTGGGATGTGTGTTGATTGTATGAGCGTGTGTGGGCTTGTATACATGTGAGATTGCTTGAGTTCTATCGTGCAGCGCAACCTTTTTATATGCCAAGGATTGGTTGTTACAGTGCACCGTGGCCCGACATGTGGCCCCTGGATGTAATAAACCACTTATACATGATCTACAGTGTTATGGATGGTTATAACGGTGATAACGCGCCTTAATAGCAGCGCTACCGGTCTTGATAGCCTCCTGATTATGTCATTAATGTTGCATTAATGACACGTTAACCAGGTCTTGTAACGATCGATTGATTGCCCTTGAATGTCCATGTCGTTGGAGATCCCGTAGTCTTCTCGTTGCTGACGTAGGTTCAGAGCATGATATGTGGAAGATCCGGAGCTTCCCTCTATTGGGCGATAGGTCTGGTGCTAGTGGACACATGGCAGTGGTGGAGATTCCTGAGGAGAGAGGTAGGTCCGGCTTTGCAAGATACGTGGTAGCACCGGAGCTACCCAAACGAGGGAGGTAGGTCCGTCACTTATTGACATGTGGCAACACTGGAGCTACCCTAAGGGCGGGAGTAGGTCCAGTATTACAGGATGCCTATATCCTTCGAACGTCAGCCACCTTGATGTAGGAACTCTGTGACTTTATTTGCAGTACCATGGGGTACCTGGTACGCAGGGTACCGATAGGCACAAAGTATTTGTAGTGGTGTAGAGGAACAAATTTGGCATGACTCTACTCTCCAGTGGAGCAACTCTACTCCAAAATGCTGGGGTGGAGCAAGTCTGACGTGGGGTGGAGTAGTTAAGTAGTGGTGTTTGGTTGAAAAAATTGCAGTCAGCTCTGAAAACATAGGTTTTGGGGTACAATGTCATTTTATCCTTAATTTATTTTACTTGGTTTACTTTATATATTTTTTGTTTGATCTACCATGCACTGAAGAGAGAGAACACAATAAAAACAAAATATGCATTCGTTACATCACCGACCTCTTCCTTTCCATAAGTTTTTTGGCAGCATGTTTGTACTTTCAGCATGTCCATCCACTTGAAGCAGCAATTATCTATACTTGTATAGAAATCTTAAAAAATTTACAAAGGTGCCCACTACAGGAAAGAATGAATAGGGTGTCGTTTTTAATAGACGTGTCAGCCCCGACGCATTTAACGCGTCTAAGGGTGTCGATTTATGGTAACCGACACCCATAAGTTAGAGGTGTCGGTTTCCTTGAAGAAACCGACGCACATAGTAAATGTGTCGGCCGAACCGACACATATATTAAATGCGTCCGCCTAATCGACGCTCTTAATCAAGCCCCACCCGAGACTCAAAGCGGGCCTGGCTGGCTCAGCCTCTAAGACCGTCGACCAGGGCCAAACCAACACCCTTAAGTGGGCCCAGCTCGCTCAGGCTCTAAGAGCGTCGGCCAGGGCCAAACTGACGCTCTTAAGCGGGCCTGACTGAAGTCCTAAACCCTTCTGCGGCTCTTCTCTTCTCACGCACGTGCAGTTTAGTCTCGACACTTTCTCGCCTGCGCCTTGTGCGCTGCCGCTGCCAGCCTGCCGCCTCACCAGTGCCTCCACCCGCCGCCCCATCGCCGGCGCCCCTCACCCGCGCCCCCGCCCCTTGCGAGCGCCCCTCGCCCGCGCCCGCGCCCCCGCCCACCGCCCTACCCGCGCCCCCGCTCACCGGCGCCTCTGCCCTCTGGTCCGGCCCCTGTCCAGCGCCCCCTGGTCCGACCCCCCTCCGGGGCCCCCCATCCGGCACCCCTCCGCATCCCCCATCCAGCCCTCTTCGGCGCCCCGTTCGCTCCTCCTCAGTGCATAAGGTAAAATGAAGTCATATATTTGAACATTATGTGTGATCTTTGTTTGGTGCATGAGTTTGTATATGTGATGTTCTATGTGTGAACTTAATTCATAGCTAATGTGGATATGTAAGTTTAATTATTAGTTAATTCTCAAATTATATGCAAATTTACATGTTTAACTTGTATATGTGAGCATGATTAATAGTTTATAAATATGTGAGCATGATTAATAATTTCTAAATTTATGTGTGATCTTTTTTTGGTGCATAAGTTTGTATATGTGATGTTCTATGTGTGAGCTTAATTCATAGCTAATTTGGATATGTGTGAGCTTAATTCACAGCTAATGTGGATATGTAAGATTAATTAATAGTTAATTCTCAAATTATATGCAAATTTACATGTTTAACTTATATATGTGAGCATGATTAATAGTTTCTAAATATATGAGCATGACTTATAATTTCTAAATTTAACTTGTATGAATAGGTAATTTAACTTTTATGTATATGTGAGCATGTTTAAGTTTTAGTAGTCTCTAAATATGTGTGACTTGTTAGTGTGAATAGGTATAAGCTGAATAATGGGTGACGACCGTAAGGTGATGTATCATGGATGGATTTTAGATGGTGTGTACACTTTAGAATGGGCACAAATCGCAAATTTGTTCATGAACCAATCATTTCCTAGTGGTGCTCGTTTTGTGAAATGTCCGTGTAGCAGGTGCCAGAATCGTCGACGTTTGGAGAGGTCTGAAATGATGCTGCACCTTTATAAGCACGGATTTATGCCAGACTATCTAGTGTGGCATGAGCATGGAGAGATGGATCATGCTAGTGAGTCAGACGAAAATGAGAATGAAGATCATATTGATGAGATGATGGCGGATGTTGGTCAAGAGTACGAAGAGCAGTCACTACAAGAGGAGGTTAAGAAGTTTTACAAGCTTCTTGCCGCCGCGGATGAAATAGTATATGAGGGCACCAATGTGACCGTTCTACAGGTGGTCACGCGACTTATGGGGTTGAAGTCTAAGTTCAATTTTGCAAACAATTGCTACAATGGTATCCTGAAGTTGATCAATGATCTCCTTCCGTCAAAACATAAGATGTCGGAAGACATATATCACTCAAAGAATATTTTGGAAGGTCTAGGCATGAGTTATGAGAAAATTGATGTGTGCGAGAATAATTGCATGTTGTTTTGGAAGGAACAACAGAGCGATATTCATTGTATGCATTGCAAAGCATCTAGACAAGTGAAGGTTTTAAATGATGATGGAGTGGAAATAAGTACAAAGGTACCGGTTAAACAATTTTGGTACATGCCTATCACGTCCAGGCTTAAACGGTTGTTCCTTTCTCAAGAAACAGCGAAGCAGATGAGGTGGCATTCAGAAGGGTTACGTGAGAGCGATGACAAAAATATTATGGTGCATCCTTCTGATGGCGTGGCCCTGCAAGCTCTAGACCATTTCGATCTGGAGTTTGGTAAAGATCCAAGAAATGTTCGTCTTGGGTTGTCAATAGATGGTTTCACTCCTTTCAGCACAAGTAACAATCCATACTCTTGTTGGCCTGTTTTTATCATTCCTTACAATCTCCCTCCCAACATGTGCATGGAAGAAGGATACATATTCCTCGCGGCCATCATTCTTGGTCCTAAACATCCTGGGACGAAAATCATTGTGTTTATGCAATCGTTGATTGAGGAGTTGAAAGAGTTATGGCAAGGTGTCAAGCCATACGACAGTCATCTGAAATGTGAATTTACTTTACGTGTCGCGTATCTTTGGTCTATACATGATTTGTTGGCATATGGCATTTGGGTTGGTTGGTGTGTCCATGGAAAATTTTGTTGCCCCATATGTATGGCTGACACCGATGTCTTCAGATTGAAGTATGGAAGAAAAGTCAGCCTTTTTGATTGCCATCGATGATTCCTTCCTTCAAACCACCCTTTTAGGAGTGATACAGGATCATTCCGAAAAGGCAAAAGTGTTATAGAAGGACCCTCTCGTCGATTGACAAGCGAACAAAAAACGGCACATCATGCAAAGTTAAAAGAGTCCGTTGAAGGGGGTTTCGAAGGGTATGGTACAGAACACAACTGGTTTCATATTTCTTTTCTTTGGGAGCTACGATATGCAAAGGCGTTGCTTTTACCGCACAACTTAGATTTGATGCACCAAGAACGTAATGTCACTGAAAGCATCATAAGCATGTGTTTTGATTTTATCTGTCAAACCAAAAATAATTTGAGTGCGAGGAAAGACTTAGCTGATATTTGCGATCGTCCTGGGCTTGAGGTTATAACAAATGCAAGCGGAAATGAAAGTAGGCCACGAGCTCCATACTGTGTTAGACCAGAAGAAAAAAAGCAAATACTTAGTTGGTTAAAAACACTGAAGTTTTCCAGACCGCTATGCAGCTAACATAAAACGATGTGTTAATCTCAACACTGGTAAACTGAATGGGTTGAAGAGCCATGATTACCACATTATGATGGAGAGACTTATACCGGTAATGTTCCGTGGCTATTTCAAATCTGATTTGTGGAAGATTTTTGCTGAACTTAGCTACTTTTATAGACATATTTGTGCTAAGGAAGTGTCAAAAAAGATGATGCGGCGGTGGGAGAAAGAAATTGTTGTGCTTGTATGTAAGATGGAAAAAGTGTTCCCGTCTGGATTTATGAATGTTATGCAACTTTGTTGGTGCATTTACCTTATGAAGCATTGGTAGCAGGTCCTGCACAATTCAGGTGGATGTATAGCCAAGAAAGAGAATCGAAGAAACTTAGAGCTGCAGTGCGCAACAAGGCAAGAGTTGCGGGTTGTATTGCAGAAGCATTTGCAGCTAAAGAGATTACAAACTTCTCTAGCAAATATTTTTCACGTGCCAACAACGTGAATGCATCTATCACTCGATATCATAATGTTGAAGAGCAATCTACGAGTGAGCTTAAGAATTTTCAATGGAAGAGTAAAGGTATTGGGGCCGCTAATTCTCATTATATTTCAGCACAATAGAGGAACTACACCATGCTTTACATATTTTTCAACATGGAGAAGGTGTTACCATATTTTGAAATGTTTGACAACTTGTATTGGAAATCTTCACAAAAACCTACACAAAGTTAATTGGATAAGATGCGTCAACATGGCATAAACGGTGGGAAAAGCTTTGTGGACTGGTTCCGTAAACATGTAATTTCCTAACTGTTTTTTCTTGCAGTATTAGTTCAAATGTTTATCATAAGATGCTAACTTTGTTTATTTATGTAGTGTATGAAAGATGTCAACATCTCCGATGACTTGCGATAGATGTCGCATGGTCAATTGAGAGCAACAGAATTTAGCAAGTACAATATCAACGAATATTGTTTTTGGACGGCAAGTTTAGAAGCAAGTCGTCCACTTGCTGCCACTACACACAGTGGACTAATGATAACTGCCGCAGAGGGTAGTGGAAAAGTGACAAAATACTATAGTGTTCTTAAAAAATAATAGAGTACATTCTTGGTGGTCCAAAAACACTTCAACTTGTCATTTTCGACTGTGAATGGTTTGATCCAACGTCGGGCACACGAGTTGATGATTTTGGAATAGTGCAGGTCAACCACAAGTAACGATACACGACCCATAACAACAATGTTGTACTTGTGAATCAAGTGGTACAAGTGTATTTATTAAGTTATCCTCATCCAAGTTTGAAAAATTGGTGGGTCGTGTATACAGTTAACCCTGAAGTGCACCCTCATCGTTATGATGAGTATATAGATATTCAAGAAGATGGTGGTATTATCTATCAAAATGAAGTCGAGGAAGCAGAAAACTTTATGATATATTGTGGAATTGGACTCACAAAAATAGCTAGTGATACGCTAGAATTGATGTCTGAAGAACAAGTTGGCCCTTCAAGAAAACGTGTTCGGCAATCACAAAGGATTATGGAAAAGAAGAAAAGGATTATTGGAGAAGAGGAGAGATATGATGAAGAAGAGATGGAAGAGAGTGAAGAGGAAGAGATGGAAGAAGAGATACGTGAATATCTTAATGCACGCGTGACAAAAGCAGATTTTGATGCTAGTGATTTTTTATTTATATTATACGCATTTAGATTTTTATTATTAATGTATACATTCTTTACTTATTATCTAATGTTGTATACTAATCATTTCTATAAAAATGTGCGCAGATGTTTAAGCTTTTGCCAAGTTTGGCAAAGAAGAAGAGCAAGAAGGGTAGTGGATCTTCGTCCTCCACTCCCAGTTCTGCTTCGAGCCAGCCAGACCCGTTTCAGCTACTTTTTGTTTACATACATTTAAATATTAATATTAATTGTCTATTGTTTCTTACTTCTTTACATACTTTTTCATTTATATTTTTAGGGTATTACTTACAGTGGACAGAGGAAGAGGCAGTTTTTGAGTTGTGTGGTAGAGACGACGTCGAGCGAGCTTGCACGAGGTCTGACACAGGTGGCAGATCATTGCCCGATGTACGAGGAGTTGTACGGGGAGGAACCAGAGACTATCAGGCATACGTCGGAGCAGGAAGGTGGCTCAGGAGGAGTCTCTGGATGAGCCTCAGGAGGAGGCTCAGGAAGAGGCTCGGGAGGGGGTTCAAGAGGAGGCTCAGATACTGTTGGGCGGTGGACCCCTTCTGATGGTGGTAATGAGGGGGATGATGAGGACGATGGTGAAGAGCCTGAGGATCCCGAGCGAGATGCCAGGATTGCAAGAAGGGCAGAGCTAGAAGAGTTAGGACACCTCGATCGATGCCCTTTTAGGTAATATATCTTATTAATTAATAAGTTCATTATATCTTTTCAATTAAATAATTTTATGTACTTTTTATGTACAGGCTGCGGAGGCACCTTTTATGTGGTGTAAGTAAAAGCCTGGACGAGCGGGCAATTATAAGGCCAAATGGTACTAGGTGTTGGGTCGAGCTTGGTTGGAGTGAAAAGGGGCATCAACGAGTTGTTAACACCAAATTGGGAAACATTGTCCGGTTTTGCTACCCCGGGATGGTTTTAGTGGATGGTCAAAGGATTGCGGCGCATCATTGGGTTCACTATGCGCTTCAAGAGTATGACGATTCGGGCACATATCAGGATATAGTTTGGGAGATCTTTTGAGTAAGTTTGTTTTGATTGTTTCCATTACATTGCATCTTATTTTGATTGACATTAATTGTTACTTCTATGCAGGGTAGGTTTCGTTTGGAGGAGGGTGTGAGTCAAGCATATGCTTGTTTAGTTTTTCATAATTCAGCAAAAAGATGTGTCAAGAACTCCTTCTCTAAGGCACGGATCAAAGCTGTGACCGTCTATTATAAGACAGTGATGTTCCAGCCCATGACAAACAAAGAAGCAACCAAAATACACCTCACTAGGGAGGAGTACTTGCTGTGTCATGTGGACTGGATTTGTGTGAATATGGAGGCTTGGGAGTGGTTATGCGGGTATTGGGGTTCAGCTGAGTTCAAAAATATTTCTGATAGGCACTTAAAAAACAGGAAGAGCAAGCTAGGAAAGCACTTCTTTGGGCTGGATGGTTATATTCGGATGGAACAAAGGATGGTATGAATTCTTACATTCATATTTAGATTGCTTCAATTAATTGTATTGATTAAATTATTGAATTTTGATATTACAGATAGCTGAAACTGGTACGCCTCCTACGTTTTTTGAGGTTTATCTTAAGGGGCACAAAGGTCCAGACTCGAATCGCCCGGAGGTGTTATGTGACGAGGCATCAACGCAGAAATTGGTACGTATGTTGATTCTTTGTTGCTTTTATCCATCAACCCAATTTATCTTGTATTACATTAATCTGTTAACTAAATGTATCACAACAAAAGTATGTGGAGTTTTTTAAGAAGGATCATGGACGTGATTCAGATTATTTGAGAGAGCCGTTGGATTTCGCTGCGGCGTACAATGCTGGCAGTGGTCTACTGCTTGGGAGGTATGTGTAAAGATAATGATTATTTATATGTTAATGAATGTCGATTCTTCACACTTGTATTTTTTGTAGACTTGGGTTAGGCAATAGGTATGTCGAGCGTGAGGCTTATGCTAGACGATGGACATCCAATGTTAGTGGTAGTCGATTTCAATCTTCTACAGAGGCTGAATTACGAGAAGAATTGAGACGCACCAAGGAGGAGATGCAACAACAACAGCAACAGACGCAGATGCTGCTGCAACAACAACAGCAACAAACACAGATGATGCAGCAACAGATGCATTATTTGTATATGTCTCAGGTAACATGTAATTTTCTTATTTGAAAATATTATTCGATTTACAAATGTATCTACCCAAGATATCACAACTAATTTACTTGATGCAGTTCATGGGTCAAGGTAGCTCCAGTTCTTAGTTTGGTCCTCGACCAATGCATCCAGCACTACAGATTGGCTCCCTCTCACATGTAAAATTGCTTATCTTATTGACTTGAGTTATATAATGCAATATCGTAACAGTTTGTGTTGCAGGGTCCCGAGAGTGGTCAACCGTGTGTCCCACAACCTTACGGATTCATGTCACCGTTGGCTTCTGGATTGCAGTAAAATAATCCAGGTAAACTGTAATTTTTGCATTTGACCACTGAAAGTGCATCTAGGATCCCCGTGGGTTTTGGATGATTGATGATGACAATTAAGTAACTACTAAGCTCAGTGATCTTAAGTACAGGTGTGGACTCAAGTGGAAACATAAACCCTCAAAAAGGAAAAGGATGAAAACGGCGATGTCGACTCGAAAAGAAGAAACTAGGGTTTCTAGCGTGTCAAGTTTAGACTAGCCATATAAGTATGAGGATGTGTGTGTAAAGTGCATTGAGATCAAGTTGGGAGCTCAAAGCGGTTTAGAGATCAAAACCTATTGAGAGAAGAGTGTTAGAGTAGTCTTGCAGGAGTGGCTGGACTAGTCCATGCTGGTGGCCGGACTAGTCTGCTCCTGGCCAGACTAGTCCGTTTTCAGGCGGACCAGAAGGGTCTGACTGACTTCGGACTAGTCCGTAGGGGATCGGACTAGTCCGAGTAGTCATGGAGTGGGTTTTCGGGACTAAGTCCCAAAACCACGGACTTGTCTGTTTTAGTCCAGACCAAGAGGTCCTGACTGAGATCGGACTAGTCCGCCTTGGGGGCCGGACTAGTCCGGATTTGAGAGAGATAGGCGCTTTAGCGACTAAGTCTGGGAGGCCGGACTAGTCCACCCTAGGGGCCAGACTAGTCCGTGGTCTGCAGACTAGTCCGTTTTCACACGGAACAAAAGGTTTTGTGTGAGATCGGACTAGTCCGGTTTGGATCGGACTAGTACATTTTGAAGTGACCGTTTAAATTTGAAGTGTGGCAGGTAGCGTGACGATTGCCATGCAGTGCGATAGTTGTCAGGGACGTCAGTGGTCCCAAAGGTCGGATTAGTCTAGGCCCAAGGCCAGACTATTCCGCCCATCTGTTGAAGTCAGCAGTATGGGCTTGGAACCTCTATAAATAGAGGACCCTTGGGATCATTTGAACCAACACTTGAGAACTTTGAAATCCTAGCGCTGCCACAGCAAACTTTTTGCCTCCAAAGGCCTCCTTATTGTCTACCTTCCCTCTAAAACTAATTCTTGTGTGGATAAGGGTTTGGTGAGGTGAAGAAGAGGAAAAACACCGCTCTAGGCTCTCGGTTTGATCTCTTGCACTTGCTGAATCTTTGTGATCTGTGGCTTGAGTCATTCTTTGTGATTTGTACTCATATTTGTGGTGGGAGCCTCAGATTGTGAGAAGCCCCAACGAATCATGTATTCACTCTTGTGATAGTGGAGAACCTAGTTAGGCCCGTGTGGTAAACCTTGTGAGAGAAGGGTTGTTGAAATCGGTCCTTCATGGACTCCTCAATGGGGACGTAGATCCTTGTGTGGGATCGAACCTCGAGATAAAATCCTTGTGTCCGTTGTGTACTTTGCTTTCACTTATCGCACATTGCTTCTAGGGTTAGCTTTACCATTTTTGTTCGTCACTCTTGTTTCATTGTGATCCTTAGCTTCATACTTGCCATATAACTTGTTAAGGTTCACTAAATCATTCTAAAACTTTTCGCATCACGAAAATCTAAATAAAACTCGTTAGAAACACTCTTTAGGCTTTCCCTGCAAGTGGACCGGAGTAATCCGCCCTTGGACTGGACTAGTCCGCCCCCTGAGTACTGATCTCGTTTTATTAAGTCATTTTAGGTCGATTAGCCTATTCACCCCCCCCCCCTCTAGGCAACTTTCAATTGGTATCAGAGCGAGGACACTCCCAAAGAGTCTAACAACTCGAAGAGAAGATGGCCGGAGTGGGGTATGACGAAGTCTCGACCAATGAGATCCAAGCAACCCAAGAGGAGATGATTGTCTACCAAGACAAATCAACGGATGACGAAGACACTCGCCAACTCAAGGCGAAACTTCAAGAGAAGTTGAAGATTCCAAAGGTTGACACTTCAACTTCCACAACGGGTGGCACGACCAACTACAACCAACAAGGCTACAACTATGAACGTCTTGTCTCCAACAACCACTACCTTTCCATCCCATTGGGGAAGCCTCCCCAATTCGATGGAACCAACTACGGGATGTGGAAGCACAACATGAAGATCCATCTCGTGTCACTCAACCCCTCTTTCTGGCAAATTGTGTTGACCGAGGTGCATATCCCGAAGAATGAAGAAGACATCACTCTAGAGCAAGTCGTGCTCCTTCACCGCAATGCCCAAGCAGCCGGAGCGATCATCTCGTCTCTCTCAAGAGATGAGTTCAATCGAGTAGATGGACTTGAGGTGGCCAAGGATATTTGGGACACCCTCAAGACGGCTCATGAAGGCAACCGAGTCGTGAAGGAAGCAAAGATTGAGCTCATTGAAGGAGAGATCGGGAGGTTTTCCATTATGGATGATGAATCTCCCCAGGAGATGTGCAACCGCCTAAAGCTACTCATCAACAAGAGTAGATCTTATGGCTGCACCAAGTGGACGGACCACGAGGTGGTGAAGAGAATGATTCGGGCATTCATGCCTAGGAACGTCTCTCTTTGCTCCATGATAGGAGAAAGCCTGGGGTTTGCTCAAATGACTCCGAAGGAGGTTCTAGGAAGGATCATCAACCACGAGATCATGGATAAGGAGGCGCTCTTCTACAACGACCTCCAAAGGTTCACCGCCTCGAAGATGAAGGATGTTGCACTCAAAGCGACATCCTCCTCAAAAGAGCAAAAAGAAGATGATGAGGAGAGTCTCGACACCGATGAGGAAGAGGCCCTCTTCATCAACAAGTTCAAGAGGATGATGAGGATAAGGAAAGGAGGATACAACCACGAGAGCAAGGGCAAAGAAAAGGCGAAGCCCAAAACAAAGAGGGCTTTCTACAATTGTGGCGAGTACGGGCACTTCATTGTGGATTGCCCAAATGAAGAGGGCAAGAAGAAGAAGGAGGGCAAGCCTCAAGAAAAGAAGTTCTTCAAGAAGAAGAGGCACTCCGGTCAGGCTCACTTGGGCAAGGAATGGGACTCTAACGATGAGTCCTCCTCTGAAGACGAGGAGAAGGTGGCAACAATAGCCATCGGGAGGAGCTCCAAGGGAAGCAAGATTTTCCCCAACCTCGACGACCACAAGCCAACTTGCCTCATGGCAAAAGAAGGAACGAGAAAGGTTACTTCTCTCTCATCCTCCTCTACATCCTCTCATGATGAATTTGATAGTGCTAGTGAAAATGAACGCATGTTTAAGGATATAAGTAAAAGCACTTTGCGTAGAATGAAATTGCTTTCGGATGAAATTTTTGAGAAGGAGGAGATCATACATAGGCAATAGGACATGCTTATCCATGAAAAGGAGAGATGTCAAGAGTTTATTGAGCTCCTTGAGCTTGAGAGAGAGAAGAGCAAGGCATTAGAGCATGAACTTGCTCTAAGCAAGAAAACATGCTCAAGTCTTGAGGAGACAACCATTGAGCTCAAGGACGAATTTGGAAACTTGTCAAAAGTTAACAAGATCCTTGAAACTCAAGTTGAGTCCCTCAAGACTAATGTATCCTCTTCCTCCAAAAGCTCACCCTCCTCAAATGTTGCATACAAAACACTCTCCACTTGCAAATGTTCTAACTTGATTCTTAAATTAAAGGATGAGCTTAAGTTGACTCAAGACAAACAAGCACCTAAGGGTGGCATATTTGACAAAGAGAAGGTGGCATATGCACGAAGTGCATACACCAACACAAGACCTCCCTATGTCAAAGATGGTCTTGGTTATACTAGAGGCAGAAAGCAAAATGCTAAAACCTCCAAGTACGGCAAAGACTTGATTGTCTTTGTCAAGGGAAGCACATCCCCAACTAAAATTGGGAAAAACATTTCAACTAGCAATGATATGCCTAAAACTTAACCACATCCTCTTTTTCATGATTTTGATGCATTGTATGTTCTAATGAGGAACAAGTATGGCAAAATCTTTGCTAAGTATGTCGGGCCACTCCGCAATAGCCCCAAGCCTTGCGTGTGGGTGCCCAAGTGCCTCACTACTAACGTCAAAGGACCCAAATCCGTTTGGGTACGAAAAAGGAAGGCATAATCTTGTTTTGTAGGCATACTCCTCCGGTGGATCCAAATGGGTGCTCGATAGTGGATGCACCAACCACATGATCGGAGAGAGAAAGATGTTCGTGGAGTATGAAGAAAACGATGATCCAAGTGAAGGGATCTTCTTTGGGGACAATAGCCAAGGGAGAATCCTTGGCTCCGGTAAAATTTCTATTTCTCCCCAACACTCTTTCTCATGTTTTGCATGTTGATTCATTAGATTATAACCTATTGTCCATATCACAACTATGTGAGAAGGGTTATAACTGTGTTTTTACTATTGAGGGTGTGAGTGTCCTTAGGAGAAGTGATGACTCAATCGCCTTTAAGGGTGTGCTCAAAGGAAAGCTCTATCTTGTGGATTTTACCGCGGATAAAGCCCAACTTGACAAATGCTTAATGGCGAAAACCAACCTTGGATGGCTTTTCACATAGAAGGCTAGCCCATGTTGGGATGAGTAACTTACAAAAGCTTCTTAAGGGCGAGCACATCTATGGCTTGAAAGATGTTGTGTTTGAAAAAGATAGGCCATGTAGCGCTTGCCAAGCGAGGAAGCAAGTGGGAGCTCAACACCCCTCCGAGAACATCATGACGACGACAAGACCTTTGGAACTGCTACACATGGACCTTTTCGGACCAATAACCTACATTAGAATTGGCGGTAACAAATATGGTCTTGTTATTGTTGATGATTTTTCTCGTTTCACTTGGGTATTTTTCTTACATGATAAGGGTGAGACTCACGGTGTCCTCAAGAGGTTCTTAAGGAGAGCTCAAAATGAGTTCGCCTCAAAAATCAAGGCTATTAGAAGTGACAACAGCACCGACTTCAAGAACACTCAAGTGGAACAGTTCTTGGATGAGGAGGGCATCACGCATGAATTTTCAGCCCCCTACTCCCCTCAACAAAACGGGGTGGCATAACAGAAGAATAGGACACTCATCGAGATGTCAAGGACGATGCTTGACGAGTACAAGACATCGGACCGGTTTTGGGCGGAGGCGGTTAACACCGCTTGCCACGCCATCAACCGATTGTACCTTCACTGCCTCCTCAAGAAGACCCCCTACAAACTTCTAGTTAGTAAGAAACCCAATGTCTCTTACTTTCGTGTTTTTGTGAGCAAATGCTATATTCTCAACAAGAATCCTAGGACTTCGAAGTTCGCTTCAAAATCCGATGAAGGTTTCTTGCTTGGTTATGATTCAAACACCCACGCCTACCGTGTCTTCAACAAATCCTCCGGGATTGTTGAAATAGCACGCGACATGGTGTTTGATGAAACTAATGGCTCCCAAGTGGAGCAAGTTGATCAAAGTGTGTTTGATCAAGAAGACTCTCCACAAGAGGCTCTTAGAAGGATGGCACTTGGAGATATTCGCCCACAAGAACAACCTCAAAACTCAAGTGACCAACCACAAGATGATGGAAGTCATCCCCCACATGATCAAGTTGAAGATGGACAAGTGGCACCTCAACATGATCAAGAAGACGAAAGTCAAGAGGGAAACATACATCAAGGGGGAGACCAAGAAGAAGAAGAGGATGATGATGACTCAAGAGTTCAACCTCCACATCCTCGTGTGCATCAAAGTATTCAACGGGATCACCCCGTTGACAACATCCTAGGATACATTACAAAAGGGGTAACCACTCGTTCTCGTGTTGCTAACTTTTGTGAACATTACTCCTTTGTCTCTTCTTTGGAGCCCCATAAGGTTGAAGACGCATTAAGAGACCCGGATTGGGTGGTGGCCATGCAAGAGGAACTCAACAACTTTGAGAGGAACAAAGTTTGGGAGCTTGTCAAGCGTCCACAAGCAAATCTTTTGGGCACCAAGTGGGTGTTCTGCAACAAGCAAGATGAGCATGGCGTGGTGACAAGGAACAAGGCACGACTTGTGGCCAAGGGATACTCACAAGTCGAAGGTTTGGATTTTGATGAAACATTTGCTCCCGTAGCTAGGCTAGAGTCAATTCGTATATTACTTGCCTTTGCTACTCAGCATGATTTTAAGATCTACCAAATGGACGTCAAGAGTGCGTTCTTAAATGGTCCAATCAAGGAGGAAGTCTATGTAGAGCAACCACTAGGTTTTGAAGACCAAGACTTCCCAAACCATATCTTCAAATTGCGTAAGGATCTCTATGGCCTCAAACAAGCTCCTAGTGCTTGGTATGAGTGCCTTAGAGATTTTTTGATTCAAAATGGTTTTAAGATAGGAAAAGCTGACTATACTCTCTTCACAAAGCACTTTAATAATGATCTCTTTGTGTGCCAAATATATGTCGATGACATCATATTTGGTTCTACTAACAAAGTGTTTTGTGATGAGTTTTCTAAGATAATAACAGAAACATTCGAGATGTCCATGATGGGGGAGTTGAAGTTCTTTTTAGGTTTCCAAGTCAAGCAACTCAAAGAAGTCACATTCATAAGTCAAACAAAGTACACTCAAGACATATTAAAGAAGTTTGACATGGACAAAGCCAAACCCATCAAGACTCCAATGGCGACTAATGGACATCTAGACCTCAACGAAGATGGTCCAAGTGTGGACCAAAATGTATATCGTTCTATGGTTGGTTCTTTGTTATATCTTTGTGCATCTAGACCCGATATTATGCTTAGTGTGTGTATGTGTGCACGTTTTCAAGCTGCACCTAAGGTGTGTCATTTGACCACTGTTAAGAGAATTCTTAGATATTTAGTTCACACACCTAGCCCAGGACTTTGGTACCCCAAAGAATCCAAGTTTAACCTTATTGGCTACTCCGATGCGGATTACGCGGGGTGCAAAGTTGATAGAAAGATCACATCCATGACATGTCAATTCTTGGGTAGATCCTTAGTGTCTTGGTCCTCAAAGAAACAAAACTCCATTGCTCTCTCCACAGCCGAAGCGGAGTATGTCGCAGCCGGAAGTTGTTGTGCACAACTTCTTTGGATGCGACAAACTCTAAGGGATTATGGTATAAACTTGCGCCATATTCCACTCCTATGTGACAATGAGAGTGCCATCAAAATAGCCCATAATCCAGTTGAGCATTCGAGGACAAAGCACATAGATATTAGACACCACTTCTTGAGAGATCATTCCTTGAAAGGGGATATAGTGATTTCCCATGTAAGAACTGAGAACCAACTAGCCGATATATTCACCAAGCCCCTAGATGAGAAGCGTTTTTGTGAGCTTAGGAGTGAGCTCAATATCTTAGATTCTCAAAATGTGGCTTGAAACATGCACATCTGAGTGTTTACCTTACACCCTATTCAAAAGAACGCATGTGTTTGAGAAATTCTTCTCTATCTCAATTTTCTCCAAAAATATTTGAAAAACTACTGACTTTGTGAGTTATGGTCATAGTTTGATTGTTGATTGCTTACTGACCATATTCATAAAGGTTTGTTGTGGCAATATGTCCAAAAGGATCAACAATAGTGGCTAAAACTCAAATATATATGTTTTTAGCCTTGTAGGACTGGACTAGTCCGCCCTATGGCCGGACAAGTCCAGATTCGGTCTGGTCCAGGTATGGTCTGCTGACCGAACTAGTCTGGCCCCTACACCAAACTAGTCCAGCCCCTGGGGACTTAAACCCCCACGTGGTGGCCGACCCCTCCTCTTCCTCCCATCTGCTTTTCTCTCTCCCATGCGTGCAACTCCACACCCATTAGGTGATTTTCACTTTTCTCTACCAAAAATAGTTTCCAATCCGTGCATTGGAATCCCCGGAGGTGTGGGAGACTTTTCCCAATCGCTCCTGACGCGATCCATCCTCGATCTCGTCGATTCGTCAAGATTCGAAGAGGTACCCCTCCTTTTTCCAAAAACCTACCTCATTCTTGATTCATAGGGTTTTTGATAGGTCCCTCTTCATTAAAGTTTTTCCTAGTATCCTTGTGATCATAGCCTAGGAGTATTGCGACTTGATTCAACGATTTCTCGAAAAACCGTTAGGGTTAGGGTTTATCTTGTGCAACCGGACTAGTCCGGTGCCAGGCGGACTAGTCTGGAGTACACAAGACAAACTCTAACTTTGGCTATTTCTCGTTATTTCTTTCGCACTATTCGACTTTCCTGACCTTCTATCTTATGCATTCTCCCTCTTTCAGCAGAAATGGCAGCTCCTCGCGGTTCAACTTCTCCACCCACTGACCCCAAGTGGGAGGCTAAGCAGCTTCGCCTTGGTGAGGAACGGGCATGGGCAGAGGTTGAGGCTGCTAAGAAGCATCTCGAGCAGCAAGAGAAAGCAAAAGCAGCAAAGAAACAACAAGCCAGGGCATCTGCTATGGCCTACAATGAAGATGAAGCAATGGCTCATGCCATTGAGGAGTCCCGCAAGGAACTTCGCAAGAAGAAGAGAGAGGAGCGCGAGGCTCACAACTCTCAGGCTGACGCAACACAAGTCTCCAAAAGGAAGAGACTTGTGACCATGGGAGAGAAAGAAAGGGGCAATGAGCAAGCCCCAGAAGAAGTTGCTGAACGCCGGATCGAGAGAGATCCGAAGAAGGGCAAGGCCTTAGCTCCTGTCAAGCCCAAGAAAAAGAAGCCCTCTGTGAAGGTTCCGGCTAAGAAGGCCAAGGGTGTGATCATAAAGGAGAAGGGGCAGGCCAAACCCATTGGTCCCTTGGAAGTACACACTCCTGAGAGGAACCCTAATCAGCAACGTGAGTTGGCTGCAAATGTCTTCCATGGGAAAGGTGCAGACAAGGCAAGGAAATTGGGGACAGAAAGAGTCTACAAGTATGAAAGGAGCACCGCCGACCCAAGGTTTTGGTGTGACTTTCATTGTGACTACTACCATCTTGTCTACCAGACGATGAAGAAGCCTATCATTGAAGCTCAATGGGTTGATTGGGACTATATGGCCCAGAAGAAACACTCTTCTTTTGATGCGGTTATTGAGGCAGCTGAGTGTCATGAGCTCAAGGGCATAATGGGATTCAAGTACAACTGGAATGTTGAGGTCATCCTGCAGTTCTACTCTACCATCTACTTCACCACTCAAGGTGATAGACGGATAATTTGAATGTCTCATGGGGAGCAATACTCAGTCACCTTTGTGAAGTTTGCCAAGATTCTCATACTTGAGGCCCATTTGGATCATGAGATCATTATTTCTAACCTAAAGGCCGTAGACAGAGATGAGTTGGCCTACATGTATCCCAGTCATGTTCAATATGATGTCGGGCATGCTCGCAACATCAAGCCCTTCTATAGCATCCTGAATCAGAATCTGAGGAAGACCATAGCACCCAAGGATGGTGATGCAGGGGTGATCCAAGGAAGCTTAGGGCACCTGCTCCTCCTTATTGATGGTGATGAGAAATTCAATCTCGTCGACTACATCTTCGACAACATGTTCAACATCTTGCATACCCCTAATCGTGCTTGTGGGTATGCGCCCTAAATCATGTGTTTCATTGAGAAGGTATTGGGTTTGACCTTTGTCAAGGATGTAACTCATCGCTCACTTGATCCTTAGACACCTCCTTCAGTGCCGCCTCCTCCGCGCTGGAAGAATGCGGAGCCTCCCTCTCACTCTACAATGCCAGCACCTCACCCCGTGGCACCTCCTTCTCCGCCTCCGCCTCAGTCGATGAGTGCTTTCTTCAAGTTCTTCAAGGCTATCTTCACCTCCTGCCAGAAGCAATAAATCCGGAATCAACAGGCACACAAGCGCCAAGAGAAGTACCTCAAGGCGGTGTGTGACAAGATTGAGGTCCCCATGTCTTCTCCGGAGGAGAGCGACGGAGAGATCACTCTGTTCCCCGACTTCACTGCCGACGAGCTCGCCCAGCTCCAAGAGGATGGGAGCTCTTCCCGGGCGGCTCCCTCGGCACGGGTCTCCGACGTCAACGACAACCAGGACATCAAGGACCCAGAGGCCACGGAAAGCGACACCGATGATGAGGTGGCTGATAGTGAGGAGGATGATGACTAGTTGATAGGCCTTGTTGTTCCCCTCTTCTTTTTCTTTTTGGTGTCTTGATGCCAAAGGGGGAGAGTTAGATGGGGAGAGTTTAATAAGACTTAGACGGGGAGAGTTAGATGTGGTTAGAGGGGGTTGTAGCACCTTATTTTGGATCCTTGGACATGTTTCACTTCTTATTGTAATATTTATGTCATTCGAATGTTTAAATTTGTGCAAGACTATGTTTTGAATGTTTAATATCAATATGATGCTTTGAATGTCTATCTTTTCATCATATTTAAATTTAATATGTCTTGTCACAAATGTTGAGCACAACACGTAGGCACCCCACCATAACGTGTGTGTGTATGAAGGACTTCCACAATCTTCTTTTATGATGCATTCATTGAGGGGGAGTTACTCATACACCCGCACGTTATGAAAACCAATATTTATACTCTTATATGTGAAGACTTAATGTGTTATTATCAATCACCAAAAAGGGGGAGATTGAAAGTGCATCTAGGATCCCCGTGGGTTTTGGATGATTGATGACGACAATTAAGTAACTAATGAGCTCAGTGATCTTAAGCACAGGTGTGGACTCAAGTGGAAACACAAACCCTCAAAAAGGAAAAGGATGAAAACGGCGATGTCGACTCGAAAAGAAGAAACTAGGGTTTCTAGCATGTCGAGTTTAGACTAGCCATATAAGTATGAGGATGTTTGTGTAAAGTGCATTGAGATCAAGTTGGGAGCTCAAAGCGGTTTAGAGATCAAAACCTATTGAGAGAAGAGTGTTAGAGTAGTCTGGCAGGAGTGACCGGACTAGTCCGTGCGGGTGGCCGGACTAGTCCGCTCCTGGCCAGACTAGTCCGTTTTCAGGCGGACCAGAAGGGTCTGACTGACTTCGGACTAGTCCGTAGTGGGACGGACTAGTCCGGGTAGTCATGGAGTGGGTTTTCGGGACTAAGTCCCAAAACCACGGACTTGTCCGTTTTAGTTTGGACCAAGAGGTCCTGACTGAGATCGGACTAGTCCGCCCTGGGGGCCGGACTAGTCCAAATTTGTGAGAGATAGGCGCTTCAGCATCTAAGTCTAGGAGGCTGGACTAGTCCGCCCTAGGGGCTGGACTAGTCTGTGGTCTCCAGACTAGTCCATTTTCACATGGAACAAAAGGTTCTGTGTGAGATCGGACTAGTCTGGTTTGGACCGGACTAGTCCGTTTTGAAGTGACCGTTTGAATTTGAAGTGTGGCAGGTAGCGTGACGATTGTCGCACAGTGCAACAGTTGTCAGGGACGTCAGTGGTCCCAAAGGCCGGACTAGTCTGGGCCCTAGGCCAGACTAGTCCGCCCATCTGCTGAAGTCAGCAGTATGGGCTGGGAACCTCTATAAATAGAGTACCCCTAGGTTCATTTGAACCAACACTTGAGAACTTTGAAACCCTAGCACTTCCACAACAAACTTTGAGCCTCCAAAAGCCTCCTTCTTGCCTACCTTCCCTCTAAAACTAATTCTTCTGTGGATTAGGGTTTGGTGAGGTGAAGAAGAGGAAGAACACTGCTCTAGGATCTCGGTTTGATCTCTTGCACTTGCTGAATCTTTGTGATCTGTGGCTTGAGTCATTCTTTGTGATTTGTAATCATATTTTTGGTGGGAGCCTCAGATTGTTAGAAGCCCCAATGGATCTTGTATTCACTCTTGTGATAGTGGAGAACCAAGTTAGGCCCATGTGGTAAACTTGGTGAGGGAAGGGTTGTTGAACCCGGTCCTTCGTGGACTCCTCAACGGGGACGCATATCCTTGTGTGGGATCGAACCTCGGGATAAAATCCTTGTGTCCCTTGTGTACTTTGCTTTCGCTTATCGCACATTGCTTCTAGGGTTAGCTTTGCCGTTTTTGTTCATCACTCTTGTTTCATTGTGATCCTTAGCTTCATACTTGCCATATAACTTGTTAAAGTTCACTAAATCATTCTAACACTTTTCGCATCACGAAAATCCAACTAAAACTTGTTAGAAACACTCTTTAGGCTTTCCCTGTAGGTGGACCGGACTAGTCCGCCCCTTGAGTATTGATCTCATTTTATTAAGTCATTTCAGGTTGATTAGACTATTCACCCCCCTCTAGGCAACTTTCAACCACTTTATTCGATTCCAAAATGATTCTATTTATAATCTCACAACTTGAAGCAATTTTCCCACCGATGCCTTTCCCTCCAATGCAGACTCACCCATCACAAGTTGGAGACGCATCGGTATGTATGACTTGTATACTTGTTACAATATTTTCATTATAACATCACATATTAATTAGCACAATATTAAGAAAAAAAGGGAAATACTAGCGGAGAGATGAAGTGAAAGAGGGAACAAGTGAGAGAGCGAGAGAGGTAGAGATAGATAGAGAGGGAAAGAAAGACATAGAGAGAGAAAAGAAGTGATAGATACTTAGATAGAGAGGGAGAGAAATATATAGAGGGGGAGAGGAAGAGATAGAGAGAAAAGAAGAGATAGATAGAGAGGGAGCTAGAGAGAAAGAGATAGAGGGAGAGGAGAGGAGATAGAGAGAGTGGGAGAGCGAGTGAGGGCGAGAGAGTTAGGGAGAGTGAGAGGAAATACGAGAGTGTTGATAAGTTTTAGTTCAAACCAACATATTTCTCTTTTTTAAAGTTATGTAATTAAGTTAGTAGAAGTTAACATGTTACGTTATTAAGTTTTTATTTTATTTGTCTATCGCAGGGATCTCGTCATGGAACACCCGAAGGTGTCGATGCTTTCTTTAACATCAACGACGGAGGTGCGAGTGGAGGAGATGGGAGCGCAGGTCGTGCGAGTGGAGGCTCCCACGGCGACATTTGAATTTCGTTTACTCATTTTCGAACTGTTGTGCTTGTGTTTCGTTGTGCTTGTGTTCGAAACGTTTGAAAACTTGTGTACGGTGCTATGTTTGAAATGTTGTTGAATTATATCTGTTGTGCTGTATAAATATTGTTATTTTGTGTGTAAAATGGAGGCTCCCCATCAGGGGAGGGAGAGAAATTAAGCATTTTTTAAAAAAAACAAGTTATGTGCGTCGGTTTAGTCTGTACCAACGCCCATAGCTGGCTACTATAGGATGCCCACGCGACACATTATATGCGTCGCTTCCACCTAACCGACGCACTTAAGTGGATTATATGCGTCGGTTTCTGGCGCACCGACGCACAAACACGCGTTCGGTGAGTTCACCACGTGTCGCTTTATGTGCGTAAGTCCCGTCGAAACCGACACATATAAGTGACTTAAGTGCGTCCGCCACGGTGGCCGACGCATTTAATCTTAAGTGCATCGGCTTCTTGAAACTGACGCACATAGACTAAAAATGCGTCGGCCCCGACACACTTGGACGTTAAAGTCGTCCAATCTACTTCGTCGGCTAAGTGCGCCGGTTGACCGACACCTTTATCTTAGGAGTGTCGGTTTTTGTAGTCAACCGACGCTCATATGGTCGACGCCCTATCGATGAATTCCTGTAGTGGCCAGGCAGCGATGACCTAGGCATGTCGGATGCAGGGCGACACAGGGATTGGATAATTTGGATCTTGCTCAATCTTGCCGACGCGCGCAGCTGTGCAGACCACGAGCACTGACGCTAAGCACCTGACAAACAAGAGAGCTATCAAACTGAGCTCACTTCGCTCACATACTGCTTTGCCCGTGTTTGCACGCATCTTCGGACGGACGGGCTGAGAAAATCATCGTTGGGTCAGGGCAGATGGATGGACGGGCGTCGGCCGACCAATGGCGCGCCAAGGTGGGCAACGAAGTGGGGCCGCAGCTCGGCAATAGCTTAATGACCGCGAGGGTCGAAGGGTGGGGGTGAGGGGCTGAAGGTTTGGACGACTACGACATCCGAAGTTTGGGGAAGAAGAAGAGGAATAGATTGTATTGAATCGTTTTTATTGTAATCGGTGGAAATTGCAGGTAAGTACTTTAGAACTCCACAACTAGGTTCATATTAGATGTTTTTGGAGCAAGAAAAAAGGGTACTCTAGGGAAATGAAGTAGAGCTCCTCAAACTTCGTAGAGTTGGACCTCCTCATGGAGTTTTGGTTTTGAGGGGTTTGGCATGATTTTGTCAGCTCTTCAGTGGAGTTTGGCTCTGGAGCCATGCCAAACACCACCTAACTCTCAACTGTAGGCACGCCGCACGCCTAAATAGATCCCCGTTCACCGTCCCCCGACCTTGTACGAAGTCGACACCGTATGGATTATGTGTATAAACTACGAACTTTGTGTTAATTTTTAAATTTTAATTACATGTGTTTTTGTGTTCATGTGCATGTATAAAATTAAGTGATGATTTGTATATCTTTGATTGTCTATCATTTAGTATAGTGAATTTTAATGTTATGTACTTATATGATGTGGTCTTTGAAATGTTTTTTTCCAAAATAAACACCTAAGTCCGTCCGATATTCATAAGTTTCTGATCCAATCCGATATATCCGAAATATCCGATACCGAATCCACCTCCAATAACATCCGATCCGAATCCATTTATGAAATTATTATATGGATATTTTTTAGATAATGATTATATGGATATGACTATAGAAAAGATTTTTATCCGTCCATATCCATTCGTTTTCATTCCTACAAAGGAGCGGAGGCAAAAAGAAAATGTAAGAGATGAAATCGGACCAAATCCAGATGAAGAAGAAGCTGGAATCACATTCCAAGGTCCGCACCAAGAAAACTCACAAAAAACGGATCAACAAAATCTAAAGGAAACAAAAACGGGAATAAACAGGGACACCCCGTTTTAAAATTTACAAGTTAAATGCTACCATTTTTTAGAAGAAAAAACATTGAAAGAGAGAGGAGTGGCCTGGGTGGAGTTGGGCTCGGCCCTGGCCCAGGAGAGAGAAAGGAGTAAGGTGGGTTTAGCGCTGGGAATGGGCGAGTCTGGACTCCGCACTCGGATCGACCCCTCCTACTAGTATTATAGCCCTGCGCTCAGATCGGCCCATATCACATCGCCAAAACTCGAGTCCGGCTCGAACTCGCTAACAGCTCGACTGCCGCGTACGGTCTTTGCCCCAAGCTCACGAGAGCTTCGGCCAATATGTAAAATGGTCTGGCTCACGTTTTGTATATCGAGCTTCGGCCAATACGTAAAGTGGGCTGGCTCACGTTCTGTATATCGAGCTTCGGCCAATACATAAAATGGGCTACTCGATTTATTGCTCAGAATACCCAGGTTCACTTTCTGTATATCAAGCCCTATGTTTGCACGTTGTTTGCTATTATATTTGCATGTAGACACAAACAAATACAAATGCACAAACCCTATATTCGCACGTCGTGTGCTATTATGCAGGCCACATTGACAGTAAACACATAAACTACTACTCAATTACACATTATTCAGAACAAAATTATATAACTCAAGAGATTAAAAGTATCAAAGTTTCAACATGTTAGAACTTGGAACTGCATGCTTTGAAAAATTACAATGCTTATGAATGACCTCAAAATCACACACCGAGTTCAAATCCTGAAAGTGTTTCCTCATGACAAAGACATTTACTTTTCTAACTCACAATCAACATGTTCTCCACTTCTCCCAGCACGATTATCTCTTTACTCTTTGAAGTTCGATATCTAGGTTTCTGAAACATCCCAGGAGGAATTTTAGATAATTGAAACAACAATCAGTATATTCAGTTTGCCAGTGCCAACGAGGAGAGTAGCCTTTAAGGACCAGCAGAAACTCACCATAAGATCATCATCTTCCATACTGGAACTATCTGTATCATAGCCCTCTAGATTTATAGAAAGTCTACGCTTTCGCATTGAACGGCGCAAATTTGCTGCAATAGACTACAAAGGATAATATTATAATCAAATGAAAGCAAGCCAACTGAGCATAACCAATAAAGTTCTTACAAAGAAAACGTGATCCTCTGTAACAAGCTGTAATGCATGAATGGGATTTAAAAAAATGTGCAGATGCATAGTTCGCTAATATCATCATGAACCCAAGAAATAATAGCTTACTAACATACTAGTGACACTTTTTTTCAACAATCAGTGTAGTACACCCTTTATAAAAGCAACAATTCCTCAGCACTAAAACTGCTGAACGGAAGGCAGAGTAGTCCAAGGATAACTATAAATTGATAACTGGCCAAATCGTGTACAACAAGGCATGATAGACCAGATTGCAGTATTATGATAATGCAAGGACTTCAATGATACTAGCATTTTTTAGTGATCACTGAATCCAAAATGACCAGCACTACAGAAACAACTTTGACAATTTGTTTAACCCTTACATGAATAGTAATGCCATCACCTTTTCATTCCACATGGAACATTTTTCCAAAACAATTCACCAATAAAGTACCTTTAGAATCAGTCCCAGAAGACTTGTGAGACAGAAAAATACTCTGCTCTTAGATGTTTTCGATTGTCTAGGTTGAACCCGCACTGAAGAAGTTATACCAAGGTACACAATTTTTATGTGATGTGTGCTTGTTCATAGAACACATAATATATGAAAAGAAATGAAATAAAAATGGCAGATATTCAATCAAAGGTTCAAAACACCATATGCATGCAGGACTTCAAATAATTGATTACTCAACAGGACAACCTAATAATTCCAACATTTGAACTCGCCAAAGAAAATGCAAAGCTCAATAGCTGGGGTGCTTCATATAAAGTTGAGATATATCTTAGCTGAATGTCAATTGCGAAGCTATCTGGTTACACCTACCGCTAAAAATACGACAAGGTCAATCCAGCACCACTCTACCACCTTACTTAGAAATAACCCCTTAAGAGAGCGCATCAAAGCTACCAAAGTGGCGAAGTCAGGATTACATGTGTATTCTTTACAAGACCAAATGGTGCATGACTATTAAAACGAAAACACCCTTTACAAGTGTCTGCATCTCAGCCTTGGATGGGAATGTAACAATGATTTGTTCATTGAAGTCATTGATTTACCTTAATGCCAATAATCAAGCCCAATTGTTGTAAGTGCTACTGTTTCACAGTGTTAGGCATTGCATCCCTTACAAAAATGAAAACACCACAATACAGTATTAGTATGAGCAGATCCAAATGTTAAGGTAGAAAACTATATCGAACCAAAAATCAATGTACCTTTAATGAAAGGTATGTATTTGTTCAAGTCAAATGGAACCTCCTTTGGTCCAAACCAATCTTTAGAGCAAACAAGAGTCTCGAGTGTTTCACTATTCATTGAAGTGCGAAGATGGTCTGTCAATCGGCCTGCTGCACTAAACGCTGACTCAGGAGCAACACTCGATGTTTGAACAGCCAAAAAATCTCTTGCCATCCTTGCAAGAGTAGGATATAGACCATAATTGCTTTTCCAGGACTGCAGGATATCAATGTTCTCCGTATTCCTATCAACAAGTTTCTCTTGCAGATACTTGCCTAACTCAGAAATTGTTGAATTCTTATCATGATTTTCAGATTGGAATTGTTCAAATTCGTCATCAATTTCTTGTGTTCCACAAACATTTGATCCAGGTTGAGACGACCCGACACCCGAAACTCGATCGCTACAATTAGAAGAACTCTCGTAGTCCTCATAAAAACTTTTCAACGAACTCATAACATTCTCTAGTCTCGACTCATAATCATCACCATATGCTTTCTTAACGCAAAACTTTAGAAACATATCCTTGTACCGAGGATCAAAGACGGTTGCAATTGTCAGAATAAGGTTTGGGTCTGCCCAATATTTCTCAAACTTACCTTTCATTTTTTGAGCTAGTTCTTGTAGAACTGAACTCCCCACATTCTCATTCAACAGCAATTTGCGAAATCCCCAAACTTCTTTCAAGTATGTGTGAGAAGAAGGTTTCCTAACATGTGAGAATGTTTGTGTAGAATTAAGAAAGGGCTCCAAAAACATTGTTATTTCTTCCGCATTTTTCCACTCTTCTAAGCTAGGACCACTGACTTTCCAAGTGTCAGCATACCTCAAGAAAGCCTCTTTTAGCTCAACCGCTTCCTTGACCATTTCAAAAGTTGAATTCCATCTTGTTGGACAGTCCAATTTCAAACCGTGCTTAGTATTCAAATTTAGACTGCTCAAAATGTCATTGAGAGCTTGAAGTCTTGACCCACTAGACTCAATGGTTCGCAACATTTCTCGAATATTTTTCAAAGCTTGTTGAATAATATTCATGCCTTCTTGCACAATAATATTCCAGATGTGCGTTGAACACCTCATGTGCATATGGCCTCCACCAAACGGGATCTTATCTGATAGTTTTAAAGTCCAAGAATCTTACAGCACTATCATTTGCTGAAGAATTATCGAGAGTGAGTGCAAAAATATTGTTGTCCAACTTCCAATCAATGCAGATTTTTTCTACCATATTTGCGATGGATCTTCCTGAATGAGGATATGTAATTTTTCTAAACCCAATTATCTTCTTCTGAAAATTGAAATCCTTGTCGATCCTATGTCCAGTTAAGAACAAATATCCCAATTTTGCGCTTGAGGTCCATATATCGCATGTGAATGAAACACGTGAATCTAACTGATCCAAATCAGATAGTATCATCTCAAAACCATTCTTAAAAACAGCAACACAATCCTCTCGTACTGTCTGATGTCCAATGGCTTTGTACTCTGGTCTCATTGAACGCATAGCCGGTACCCAAAACCGGCTTTCAATTCCGTTAAAAGCCCACTCGTTATCAATGAATAGGAGCATCAAAAGACCACGTGTTAGTTCTGGATTAAACTTGAAAGTAGCAGGATCAAACCAATCATCTATTTGAACTTGTAGTATTGACGCTCTTTCTTTATCAGTGATACTTGGACAGCTGTTTATGAGATGACGCTGAAGGTGTGAAGTTCCTGAGCCTTTGGTCTTGCTCAATGCATTTGAGCAATGTCTACAAATTACCTTACAGCCAACCTCATTAAAATGGTTCCAAACTTTAGATCTTTTCCTTGAGGAATTTGATCTTGTTCCAATAGCCTCACCGCGGCTCTCAGTTCTTCATAACAACATCAATATCATGACTTAGTTGTTGAGTCGTTGACAAAGACATTCTACCCAAAGAAAATAAGAGGTTGTTTAACTAATGGTAATCATGTGCGTAAAATGCTATATAAATAATACTTGAAAAGATCTTCTGAGCTAAAAAAGAAAATGCTCACCTAAAGGGATTGGATTGCTCTGTCCAGTGTCGGTTGTACAACTTCTTTACCTATTCTTCACCTATCACAAGATAGCAGCAGTAATAAAACTATAGGTCTGTATCCAATGCCATTCACTGTTATCTGCAAGATAGAAAACTATAGCTCTGTATCCAATGCCAAAAAAACAGGTACAATATCAGATTATACAAGAGAATTGCAGTTACCTAATGGGCATACTTGCCGAGTCTTAAGCCACTTGCTGATGCAGTGGAAGTAAAATGCATGATTACAGACACCTGTGGTGCATCATGTTAGATTCAGCTACTAAATATTCAGATATGATACACTTCAAAAAGCACATGGTAGTATACTTCAAAAGCAAAAGTAGTTTCCAGACTTGTGATTGGGGAAGAAAGGAGTCATCATGCAGATGTTTCAATGTCAAATAAGTTTTCGTAGACAACTAAAAAGAAACTTTAAATGAGCATACATCCACAAAGCCTTTTTCTCTTATAGTCAGCAAAATAATGATACATGTTTCACCTATATTTGATCAAGCAACCATATACAAGCCCCATCATGGGAGCTAATGCAACACACCTCAGACAATATTAAACAATTTATTCAATAACATGGTTAAACGAGTGAGATTACTGTTAAATTAAAGTTCCTTCTCAACGGGTAAGATTTACAGCATCTAGTTTCTACATTCAAACTGGCTGGAGTAATCTAAGATTTATTAGAATATTGTATACCACGAGGCTATCAGCTGAGGTATGAAATTTTGATGTCAGTAGGGCAAACAAAAAGGCTCCAGCAATACTGGATAGAACTAATTAATTACAGCAGCTGCATGGTGGGCTAAATCAATATAAGCAAGTTCATGTCAGTTCATCAACAAGAGAAGTGTGAAATCAGAAGGTTTGAAACAATTGGTGGTTTCTATGCTACTTTGTGCTAATCCAGTCAGTATGGAGATAATTGTAGTATGATTATGCAGTTACGCCTCAACTGACAGTAAAACAAGGAAACACTCCAAAAGTAACACTAAGGCCTAGGGTGTTGCAGCTACCTGCAGGAGCTGAGCACCAGAAGCCTCCCAAATCGAAGGCCCAGGGTGTTGCAGCTACCTGTGGGACTGAGCACTGATTCGCACCAGAAGCCTCCCAAATCAAAGGCCTAGGATGTTGCAGCTACTTGCAAGAGCTGAGCGGTTCTCCCTATTCCCATGCGGATTTCTAGACTTGATCGCCGCCGGTTCAGCCTATTCCCATGGTGGTTCCCTGCTACTAGTCTCCTGCGGTGGTCGCCGGCGTCAGATCCGGTCGTGTGAGTCCCTACTCCCTAGTTTGTGGACGAGGCCAGCAAGATCCGCCTCCCAGCGGACGCCCCTAGTGCGTGGAGGGCAAGACGCGATAGGGAGGAAGGGAGGGAGCGGAGGAGAGAGATAGGATCCTACCTCATCGGAGGGGAGCAAGAAGCCGACAGCACGGACGAGGAGTGGCCGGGCGGCGAGGCCAAGGCGCGTGCGGCCGTGCTAGCGGCGAGGAGAGGTGGACCACGCTGCGTGCGTGTGGGCAAGGAGTCGAGTTTTACACGAGTTTTACACAGGCCGTCCGTATAATATTCGATAACGGAAATCTATTCAGTCTCGGGCCGAGTTTTACGCTTGGATCGTAATAAGCTCGGCCTAAATAAAATTAACCGGTTAATAATCCCTATAAGCCTGAGGGCTGGCCCGGTCCATTCCCAGCGCTAGGTGGGTTGGTTTGGATCCTAATGGAGCTCGGCCCAACATGTAATTCATTTCTTTTATATAATCCTGGTTGTTATATTGTGTTGATTGTTGCAGATAGTGGAAGCGTTCATTGGCCGCGATTGTCTGATCTCACTTACCAAAATGCCAAGGTTTCTGGCTTGGTTTCAGAGATAGCAAGCAGTTTAACATTAATATGCTGGGAGAGCGGAGAGGGAGGCTCATGACGAACCTGGAACCACTTTGTGCAAGGGTTCTAAAGGGAAATATAATATTTTCCACATTGCGACTTCATGTCAGCAAGGAAGAAAACGAATCGTCTCATACATGGCGTGCTAACAGCAGGCAGGAAGGCGTTGGAGATGGGATTAATTCGGGGGTTGGGAAATCGGTTGTCAACAAATGTGTGGACTGACTGGTGACTATATACCCACTGGTGTTGGAAACGAACCGATTTGTAGCAAGGAAAATTGCAACAGCTATTTGGGTGTCTGGCTGATTTAAATTTGGATGATGGGAGCAGAGAGTACCAGCTAAAGTACGTGTCTTGGGGTGGAGGGTTTCACATGAGATTTTATTTCATGCCGTTCTAATCTGCACCGGCATCACACATTGAGCCTTTGTCCAATTGTGAAGCCTGTCCATTCCATGCACCTCAAGGAATGATGGACGGCATGGAAAAACACTGACTGGACATCAATTGGCCATTGATTCGTTTGATTGGGTAGTGGATACTTGCTTTCTTGTAATTGACTGAGGAACATCAAATATCCGTGTTGGGACTGAATCCCTCTTTACAGAAGTGGAGGTTGCCTCCGGCAGGCACTATAAAAAATCAACTGCGATGGAGCATTGTTCTATGCAGAAGATTTCACAGGTAAACTGGTGTGGTGGTCATGCGGGATGGAGACGGGCACACAAGCACAATAGCAATTGTCAAGTGCCCCTATGCGGACGGACAGCCGGATATGTTTGGTACCTCACATTTTTTAGAAAGATCCGATCAACGTCGGCATATATTAATAGGAAGAAAGAGCATAATGAGTGTCAATTACAACTGACAACGCGCACACAGCAGTGCACTGGAAGTACACCTACACTCCGAAATAAAACAACATGTCACAGGTTCAAAAAAGAGCAGTGAAGGCCCATTGCTCCCGCCATGCATAGTCCAGAGAGCGAGCGTATTAGCGATGTCGCCCATGAGCTGGTGAAGCGTCTTCTCCTGCTCATGGAACACAAGAGGCGATTTCATTCACACCAAAGAGTCCAGCATATGAGGAGTGCAAGGGATCGCGAACTTCTTACTCGATGTCCGGTGCCCGGAATACATAGATGCTGGAACCAGGTTGCAATATCTCCGTTGACATTCCAGCAAGCAGGGTTGACCGATTGCAGCCCAATGCTCGGGAGACTAAGGCCCAAACCTGCCGAGACACCGGGCAATCCGCAAATAGGTGTACCACCGTTTCCAGACATCCGAGACACAGAGCGCAAAAGTATTGGTTTGGCCACCCCCTTCGTTGGAGTCTATCCGCCGTCCATAGTCGATTTTGTACCATGAGCTACGTGAACTTACATTTGGGAGAAGCCCACACATCCCAAATCTTGGCCGGGTACCAGCACTGGACACCACCTTCGAAGCAACTTCTTGGCGGAGCGTGCGGAATACACTACTACAAAATGCTTCATCGTAGGCGGTTCTAAACATATTATCGCATACTGTTTTAAAAACCGCCTGTAACGAAGAGCCTGTGAAAATGATCGATTAACACAGGCGGTGGCATAACCCGCCTGTGAAGCTACATTTTCACAGGCGGTCGGTAATAAAAAACCGCCTGTGAAAATGGCTAGTGAAACAAAAAAAAATCACATGCACCGTCGGGAGTCAGAAGAGGCCGCGCAGCCTGGAGGCCGCCGCGTTGCCGGGAGCTGGAAGAGCGCCGCCAAGTGTCTGTTAGAAAATAAGAGACAATTTACTGAATAACGCTGGAAAAACACGAGAAAACAACAGCGATCGGCAGACAGACAGGACGAGAAATAACGCGTACCGATTTGAAGTCGACCGCACCGCTGTAGATCCGACGGAGAACAGCCGCTGCAGGCGTTGGTGACGACGTTGAGCCGCAGCGCCCGATCTGCTCGGTAGACGAGCCGTGGTGAAGAACGCGAGCAGTCGCGTGAAGCGCTTCCCAAAAAAACCTTATTCGCCCTCTCCCGGTGCAGGATCGCAAGTGGAGAGGTTCCGGAGACCTGCTCTCCCGATCGTCGGTGCACGCCGGTGCTCGGGATGGAGTAGACTAGAAGGCGGCGCAAGGAACGAGAACGTGGGAATGATCTGATCATGGGGTACGCTGCCGTACCGCGGACGCCCGTATTTATAGAGTCCCAGGAGGCGGTTCGTATGTGATCCGGAGAGTCTAGATCCGAACTGACTCCGCAGTCGTAGACGCGTCCGTCTCCAACGACTTGGACTCTGACTCGGTAGCCCCAAAAATTCAGAGGCCCAAAAGCCCAATTTAATTTTCTGCAAAAATATAAAATTTGGGCTCGGCTCGAGGCTCAAATTCACACGAACACACGCGCGCGCGCGTGTGCTGGGCGGGGCGGGGCGAGGCGAGGCGAGGCGTGGCGTGGCGTGGCGAGGCGAGCGAGCGAGGAGGAGGAGGAGGAGGAGGAGCGCGCGCGGGCCACCCCTCTCTTCCTCTCTTCTCTCTCACTCAAGGAGTGGAAGAGCAACCTCCCTTATATGTAGGGGTTGCTCCACTTCCACTTCCCATGTGGGACTAAATACTTAGCACCACTCCCTCTTGCCCTAATGGGCCTTTGAGATTTATTAGGAATTAATTCTGAATATTATATGGGCCAAGTCCATTTATCCAACAATCCCCCACTAGATCTCAAAGCCATTAGGAGAGAGGTCATTCTCGTTCCTTGTTTAATATACTAGTTTTTTCGGTAGAGACTGTGAAGTTGAACTTCTGCCTAGATCCTCAAGTTTCATCAGGTCACAACTTGAACAATGGACTACGCCTTGAATTGCAAGTTTTGTGTGAACTGGCTTCACCCAAAGACCATTACCAGTACTTGACTACCAGTAGTCTACCCCGCGGGCGGAGCATATGCGTCGTACTCCCTGGTCTCTTCATGAGCTTTCTAGAGATCACTCAAATCTCACAGACTGCGACGTTAGACAGTCGGAGCTCATATAGGTGTGTTTCCTTCAAGACTGCCCTGTAGGACGGCATCTTTGCTACACATAGCCAACAGAAACACATTAAGGCAATTCGCCAACCTGCCTTACAGTTTGAGAGTACAAGTGTGCATCTTCACATAGAGAGGGTATAAAGGAAGTACTCTCCTCGGTGAACCACTAGCTTGTTTTCCCATGTCCTAATTCACGGGATCTCCGATCACATAGGTTGGGTTACTACTATGGTGTCACATCAATGGGTCTCAAACCCATCTCTCTCGATGCACTTTCTATCACATTATGTGATAGACCCTTCGTAAAGGGATCTGCCAGGTTTTTGTCTGTTTGTATGTACGAAACAGTAATAACTCCGGAGTTTCTCATTTTCCTGACAGATTTTAAACGTCTCTTGATGTGTCTTGATGATTTTGCATTATCCTTAGAACTGGTCACTTTGGCAATCACCGTCTGATTGTCACAGTTCATAAGGATTGCCGGCAATGGTTTCTCAACTATAGGCAAATCCATCAAGAGCTCTCGCAGCCATTCTGCCTCCGCAGTGGCTGTCTCTAAAGCAGTGAGTTTTGCTTCCATGGTTGACCTCGTTAAAATGGTCTGTTTGCAAGACCTCCATGATATAGTGCCACCAGCTAGAGTGAACACATATTCACTCGTGGCATAGAGTTCATCAACATCAGAGATCCAGTTCGAATCACTATAACCCTCAGGCACGACCGGATGCCCAGTATAGTGAATTCCATAACTCATTGTACCTCTCAGATAGCGCATAATCCTTTCAAGTGCATGCCAATGATCTGTACCTGGGTTTGACATGAACCTGCTCAGTTTGCTTATAGCAAACGAGATATCAGGACGGGTTGCGCTAGCTAAGTACATGAGTGAACCGATCATCTGAGAATATCTGAGTTGATCTCTTGACTCTTTCTTGTTCTTTCTAAGTATCACGCTGGGACCATAGGGCGTTGGAGAAATCTTGCTATCCATAAAGCCAAACCGGCTCAAGATTTTCTCAACATAGTGGGATTGACTTAAAGTAATTCCACTCTCATCCTTATTCAGCTTAATGTTCAAAATAACATTAGCTTCTCCCAGATCTTTCATATCAAAACACTTTGAGAGAAAAGACTTGACCTCAGAAATTATATTAATGCTCGTACCAAAAATGAGTATATCATCTACATACAAGTATAACATAACGCTATCGCCCCCACCATGGCGATAGTACACGCACCGATCAGCCTCATTACTGACAAAGCCCGCAGACGTCGAAGTACTATCGAACTTCTCATGCCATTTCTTAGGTGCTTGTTTCAGGCCATACAAGGATTTCAACAATTTGCACACCTTTGTCTCTTCACCTTTTACTACGAACCCATCAGGCTGTTCCATATAAATCTTCTCTTCCAACTCTCCGTTCAGGAAAGCTATCTTTACATCCATTTGATGGATGATTAGACCATAAGAGGCAGCCAAAGAAAGTAGTACACGAATTGTCGTCATTCTGGCGACAGGTGAATAGGTGTCAAAATAGTCTTCACCTTCCTTTTGTGTATAGCCCTTTGCAACTAGTCTTGCCTTGTACTTTTCAATAGTACCGTCAAGTCTGAGCTTCTTCTTGAACACCCACTTGCAGCCTACTGGTTTGCACCCGTATGGCCGTTCAGTTAACTCCTAGGTTCCATTGGAAAGAATTGAGTCCATCTCACTATGAACTGCTTCTTTCCAGTCATCTGCATCAGGTGATGCATATGCCTCTGCTATGGATCTAGGAGTATCCTCCACAAGGTACACAATGAAATCATCACCAAAGGATTTTGCAATCCGTGATCTCTTACTCGACTAAGTTATTTCATTGTGTTCTTCCTCTGGGACATTCTCAAATGGTGTATCAAGAAACTCGGTAGTTGTGGTGGATTCAAGACAAATTTCAGAAGAGATCCTAGCAGTGCTATGCATATCTTTCATAGGAAAATTATTCTCAAAAAATGTTGCATCACGAGATTCCATAATAGTATCAACATGCATATCAGGTACCTCAGATTTAACTACTAAAAATCATTATGCGATGCTCCGATGAGCATAGCCTAGAAAGATACAATTCACTGTCTTTGGTCCCACCTTGCGTTTCTTGGTAATTGGAACATTGACTTTTGCCAAACATCCCCAAGTACGCAAGTATGAAAGTGATGGTTTTCTCCCAACCCACTCTTCATAAGAGGTTTTCTCTTTATTCTTGTTTGGAACGCGGTTTAGGACATGACATGAAGTCAATAGAGCCTCCCCCCACCATGCCTTAGATAAACCGGACGTGTCTAACATGGCATTCACCAAGTCACACAATGTGCGGTTTTTCCTCTCGGCTACACCGTTTGATTGGGGTGAATAGGGAGGCGTCCTCTCATGTATAATACCGTGTTCCGCACAAAAATCATCAAATATTTTGGGAAAATACTCACCACCACGATCTGACCTAAGACGTTTGATCTTTCTCTCTAATTGAGTTTCTACTTCAGATTTATAGATTTTAAAGTAGTCTAAAGCTTCATCTTTAGTTTGCATCAAGTAAACATAACAGAATCTAGTAGAATCGTCTATTAATGTCATAAAATATTTCTTTCCACCTTTTGTCAACATACCATTCATCTCGCATAGATCAGAATGTGTGAGTTCTAATGGTGCCAAGTTTCTCTCCTCGGCTGCCTTGTGAGGCTTTCGAGGTTGCTTTGACTGCGCACAACTATGGCACTTAGAACCTTTGACAATAGTGAATTCCGGAATTAATTTGAGACTAGATAGCCGATTCATTAAACTAAAATTAACGAGACATAAACGAGAATGCCAAACACTTGCATCATCATTAATACTGCCACAAATATGGTTTACTGACTTATTACTAAACTCTGAAAGAGAAAAGCGAAACAGGCCTCCGCATTCATAGCCTTTACCAATAAATTGTCCATGCTTAGACACAACTATTTTATTGGACTCTAAAACTACTTTAAACCCATCTCTACATAGAAGGGTAACGCTAACAAGATTCTTGTTCATAGTAGGGACATGCTGCACATTCTTCAGCTGGACAATCTTTCCCGAAGTGAACTTCAGATCGACCGTGCCAACACCACGAACAAAAGCATGTGACCCATTCCCCATTAGGACGGTGGAATCCCGGACGAACTGGTAAGAAGTAAACATGGACATGTCAGAACATACATGAACATTAGCACCCGTATCAAACCACCAAGATGGTATTTGAGAAACAGAAAGAACAGTAAAGGAATTACCGTACCCATCTGCATTGCTGGATGTCACGATGTTGACATTCTTTTTCCCTTTGCGATCTGCCCTCTCAGGACAGTTCTTGGAAATATGTCCCTGCTCCCCACAGGTGTAGCAGCAGCCATCATTGGCTTTGTTTGACTTCTTCTTCTTGAAAGCAGTAGTTTTGTTTGGCTTGAATAGAGACTTGTTCCCTTTGTTCTTGACATAGGGTTTCTGCACCATATTAGCATTGGCGCTAGATTGACCCTCACCTCCTTTCTCAGTAGCGTCCTTAGCCCGAGCCTTCTCCTCAACATCAATAGATGCTATCAGGTTTTCAACTGATATTTCCTGTCTCTTGTGTTTGAGGGATGTGGCGAAGTTCCTCCATGATGGAGGTAACTTTGCAATAATGCACCCAACCACAAACTTGTCAGGTAAAGGACACTTAAGGATATTGAGCTCTCTCGCAAGGCACTATATTTCATGAGCTTGTTCAACTACAAGACGGTTGTTAACCATCTTGTAGTCATGAAAATTCTCCATGATATACAGTTCACCACCTGCATTGGCTGCACCATACTTAGCGTTAAGTGCATCCTAGAGCTCCTTCCCATCTGTGACTGTCAGATAGACATCACAGAGTTTATTATTAAGAACACTTAAGATGCATCCTCTCAGGGCATAATTGGCTTCCTCGAACTTTGTCTGTTCTTCAACAGACAAAGGACCTTGAGGCCTGCCCTCGGTTACCCAGAAGATCTTAAGCGATTGGAGCCAGAGCGTGGCCTTATCTTGCCACCTCTTGAAGTGCACGCCAGAGAATTTCTCCGGCCTCAGTGCATTGGCCAAAGTCATCATGTTCAACTCAGGAAATTTCCTAATAAGGTTTTTGGATTGTTAGAAAATAAGAGGCAATTTACTGAATAATTCCGGAAAAACACGAGAAAAACAGTAGCGATCGGCAGACAGACGGGACGAGAAATAACGCGTACCGATTTGAAGTCGACCGCACCACTGTAGATCCGACGGAGAACAGCCGCTGCAGGCGTTGGTGACGATGTTGAGCCGCAGCACCTGATCTGCTCGGTAGACGAGCCGTGGTGAAGAACGTGAGCAGTCGCACGGAGCGCTTCCCAAAAACCCTTATTCGCCCTCTCCCGGTGCAGGATCGCAAGGGTGAGAGGTTCCGGAGACCTGCTCTCCCGATCGTCGGTGCACGCCGGCGCTCGGGATGGAGTACACTAGAATGCGGCACAAGGAACGCGAACATGGGAACGATCTGATCGTGGGGTACGCTGCCGTACCGTGGACGCCCGTATTTATAGAGTTCTAGGAGGCGGTTCGTATGTGATCCGGAGAGTCTAGATCCGAACTGACTCCGCAGTCGTAGACGCATCCGTCTCCAACGACTTGGACTCTGACTCGGTAGCCCCAAAAATTTGGAGGCCCAAAACCCAATTTAATTTTCTGCAAAAATATAAAATATGGGCTCGGCTCGAGGCTCAAATTCACACGAACACACGCGCGCGCGCGTGTGCGGGGCGGGGCGAGGCGAGGCGTGGCGTGGCGTGGCAAGGCGAGCGAGCGAGGAGGAGGAGGAGGAGGAGCGTGCGTGGGCCATCCCTCTCTTCCTCTCTTCTCTCTCACTCAAGGAGTAAAAGAGCAACCTCCCTTATATGTAGGGGTTGCTCCACTTCCACTTCTCATGTGGGACTAAACACTTAGCACCACTCCCTCTTGCCCTAATGGGCCTTTGAGATTTATTGGGAATTAATTCTGAATATTATATGGGCCAAGCCCATTTATCCAAGAGTGTCGAAAGAGGTCGCACCGCCGAGAGCCGGAGGAGCCGTGCCGCCCGAAGCCCGACGAGGCCGTGCCGCTTGTAGCCAGAGGAGCCGCGCCATCGAGAGCCCGAGGTAGACCGCGCCACCGGGAGCTCGAGGTAGACCGCGTCGGATCTGTGCCCGCGCTCACGCCGACAGGGCGCGCGCTCGCCGGGAGGCGAGCCAGAGCCGCGCCGCCGAGAGCCCGAGGTAGATTGCGCCAGATCCGCGCCCGTGCTCGCGTCGGCAGGGCTCGCGCTCGTCGGGAGGCCGCACCGGAGCCGCCGAGGTCCAGAGCAACCGAAGTCGCGCCTTAGTCGCGCCTTGAGAGAGGCCGCCGACAGCCGCGCCTTGGGAGATGCCGCCGTAAGCCGTACCTTGGGATGCTGACGGAGGATCACGGACTGAACTGTGGCTGCTGCTGTTATAGACACATCTATCGTGCGGCTTCTAAATTGAGTCATTGTATCGAT
This sequence comes from Tuctoria greenei, assembly GCA_036927565.1. Taxonomy (NCBI): domain Eukaryota; kingdom Viridiplantae; phylum Streptophyta; class Magnoliopsida; order Poales; family Poaceae; genus Tuctoria; species Tuctoria greenei. The sequence continues at coordinate 136,891,303 of JAYESD010000006.1, forward strand.
AAGCAGCGGACAGCGGAGATACGAAGTCCAAGAGTGATCCGTGGGATAAAGCAGCGGACCAATGAGGAGCCATCATTATCACATGCGGTTTGTATGTTACGACCGCCTGTGAAAATCATTATATTTTCACAGGCGGTTGTTTGTTACGGACCGGCGGTTTTTGCTACGGACCGCCTGTGGAAATCATTATATTTTTACAGGCGGTTGTTTATTACAAACCGCCTGTCAAAATATATTATCACAGACTGTTATTAACTCATTGGACATCATAGGCGGCACTTTTAATGGACCGTATGTAAAAAAAAATATAGAAGCACCTGTAAAAATGTTTTTTATAGTAGTGATATTCAATATTTGTTGAGAAGATCAGAGTGACCTCATCCTGTTGTCGAGGATCATCAACTAGTTCAACTTTCGGGTGAATGTCCCAGAGCTGCACAAACTCAGACAACACCTCCACCGTTATGTGATGTACTAGGTCCCAGATCCAGTTCTGATTGTTCAGAACATCCACCACGGTTCTCTTTTTCCTCCGACTCTGATGGTATAGCAGAGGAAGCTCGTTGACAACGGCGGCCAGCTTGCCTATTCGATGTCTAGAACGGGTGTTGCGTCCATTTCTATCTGCTACCCTCGTCGCTGTAGCAAAGAGACACTCGTCTGAGAGTCTACCGGTATCTCCATACCTATCCATTGTTTGTGGGGGGGGGGGGGGGGCGCCATTGATGCCAAAGCCACCATAGCCCAAGGGCTCGGCCAAACCTGTGCAGATCAAGTATACCAAGGCCCCCTCGGTCAGTAGGATGGCACACTCTCTTCCAACTCACTTGACTGGTTGATCTGCTGTTTGGCCAGTGAATCTCTAAATGATCTCCTCAAGGTAAAGCTCGGCACACTGGATGGGGGTGACAGAGCTCTTGTACATGTTGACGCGCAACCCCGATTAGTCGCTGAAGCCTTTCATAATTTGCATGACAGTGTCGACATCCGCTTGGATAGGGTTGACAAACACGATCATATCATTTGCATAGAGGGATACCCGTATCTTGGCTGAATGTTCTGTCAGGGGCGTGAGGAAAGCCTCTCGAGTGGCCGCCTCAAAAACACGCCGCAGTACATCAATGCCCGGAATAAAGAGGTATGGAAAGAGAGGATCTCCCTGACACAGACCCCGTCGGTGATGTATCCACTGCCCCAGGTTGCCATTGAGAGCCACTGCCGACATCGACGATGTCCAGAGAAGACATAACCAGTCAATCCATCGTCGCGGAAATCTCCTTCGCTCCATCAATTCAATCAAGAATTCCCATGAGATGGCAAATGCTTTTGAGATATCAAACTTGAACATAAGAACAGACTGTCTCCTCTGGTGATAAAGCCATGCCAAATTTTGCTCATAGAGAAAGTTATCATGTATGCAGCGCCGATGGACAAAGGCACTCTGACCATGTGTGACCAAAATATCCAGGTGTTTCTGCAGCCGAGAGGCTAAGACCTTCGTGAAAAATTTGGCAAACGAGTGAGTGAGACTTATCAGACGGAAGTCACCTCGTTTTTCAGCCACTTTGCTCTTAGGCAGTAAAGGGATAAGAGCCCCATTAAGCTTCCAAAGTTGCCCAGCTCGTAGGTTGAAAAGTCTTCGAAAAGCAGCAACCAAATCAAGTTTTATGATGTCCCAACAGTGCTGATAAAAATCTCCAATGAAACCGTCAGGCCCTGAAGCCTTTTTGGCGGGCAGCTCCGGTTCTGCAGCACGGGTAGGCTGATATCTTCCCAATAGATAAGAACTCCGCTTCCGTGCCCGATCAAGTTCATGGTCCTGCAGCACGGGTAGGCTGATATCTTCCCAATAGATAGTTGCGGTGCGCTGTTGCCTTCTCCCCACTGTGTCATGGAAGTGCTGGTGCATGATACCTGCCATATCCTCTTGAGATGAGACATAGTGGTTGCCAAGCTGTCTGAGTCGCGGCATGAACAGCTTACGGGCTCTGGTGTTAGCCCGCAAGTGAAAGAACTTTGTACACACATCACCGGCCTTAATCCAGATGACTGTCGAGGCTTGCCGACGCCTGACCTGCTCGACCGCTGCTGGGCCGAGTACCCTGGCCTTCAAGTCTCTTTGTGGCGTAAGCTCGTCAGCAGAGAGGGCTCGAGACTCTTGGGTGATGTCCAGTTGAAGAATAATGTCATTATCCATAGCAAGTTGCAGCCGTGCTTTGCCAAAGGTTGCTCAGCTCAAGGACCTGAGTGCAAAAGCCGCAGCCTGTTGGAGGGTGTTCAACGGTGAGTTTTGAGCAGCAATGGAGTCCGAAGCCTCCTGTACCTCACCCAAAAAACCCGGTACCTTAGTCCAAAAGGTCTCAAAGCGAAACATGCCCTGGCGCCGCGGTTTTTGCTGATGGCTGAGTAAAATTGAGCAGTGGTCAGAAAATGAGGAGGACAACGATTGCATAACAAAGCCCGAGAAGTTCATATCCCACTCTTTATTGCAAAAAACCATGTCGAGACGAACCATCATGGGATTGACACGTTCGTTACTCCACGTGTATCTTCTATTCTGCAGGGCAAATTCGATGAGCTCACATTGGTCAAGGGTGCATTGAAAAGAACCCATCAATCTACGGTTGATGTTATCATTATTTTGTCACTGGCCTGGTAGATAAGATTGAAGTCACCCAAGACCACCATGGAATACCATTCTCTGGCTTCATGTTGACCAGTTCTTCCAGGAACAATGCTTTGTCGTTCTCATCACAAGGACCATATATGTTAGTAACCCGAAAAGCTTTATCTACTCCTCTCGGACGTAGCATGATCGATAGAAAGAGGTTCCCTATGATAGGGTTGTGAGCCTGTATGTAGTCTGGATCCCAGGCAATCAACGCACCACCCAGCGTTCCCACTGCAGGCAACACTTTAAGGCCAGTTAGACATGGACCAAATACTTCACGCTGAATGGATGCCGAGGTGGTTGAGAGTTTAGTCTCTTGGAGACGGACTATCATTGGTGTTGTCGACGAGAGCAGATGATGAACCACCACAAGTCTTGCAGGGAGGTTCAATCCGCAGACATTCCAAGACAAAATACTAATATGGTTGTGAGCCATTGGTAGAACTAGAAGTCCGCTGAACACTGATAAGGAGCTGCCCAGCCATACACACTCGAGGAACGAACAGGCCAAACATCCACCATGATTTGATGGAACACCCACAACAGACGAAAGGTTGCTGCTTGAGAATTGAGAGCTACCTTAACCAACACTACAACTGACATTGTGAGAGAGGTACCCATAACTGGAATACTAAGCCACAAATCCAGGCACCAGGCTTGTTGAGTGTTCATGGGATTAGACATTAGCCTCCACCTCTTCTGCGGCAAGAGCCACAACCGCTTCAGTGAGAGGCACACTCTCCAGCTGAAGAGCATCGCAAATCGAAGTAATTGCCTTCTCTAGCAATGGCTTCTTGAAGATGTCCTTGTACTACGCCACTACGCCACGACTGCATCACCCGTTGGCTCGGCAGCAGCATCGAGAATGCGCATCAAGGGCTGTTGAGCATGTTGAGACACTGATATTGCAGATGGGCAGGCTGCCTGTCGAGCACTGTGCCGAGTAGGCTGAGGAGCAATCGAGCCTGCTTTCTTCTTGCGGCACCCACCTATGGCTGGCGGCTGAGATGGAGTGGCCAGGAGGGGCGGTGGAACCGTCTTGAAAAGCTTGGTCAGGACATTGGCGTTGCTCACATACTCTGGTGGCAGGAGAGCCAACAGCTCGGCGGAAGCTTGAATGCAGTTGGGGCTTTTTGGGCCCTCCTGGAAGGGCGGTCCATCACACGGGCGAGATGGGGCAGTGGGAGACGGCACTAGACCATGGACCGGGTCTTGCCAAGTGAGAGGTCCGACGGCCACAGTCTTGGTCCACCCCGACAGATCCTTGGGCATGGGGTAGGAGATGAGCTTCTGGAGGGAAGCTTTTGCCGTCCTTTCCATGCTACACAGCAACAAGGAGGGGTCAGTTCCTACATGCAGCCCATCATTGCAGGACGGTCGCAGACTGATGATAGAAGAGTGGCCATCAGGCACAGCCTTCACAGCATCTCCCAAGTTGTCTTTCACTTGGACCAGTGGCGTTTCGACAGGCCCAACCTTATTTTTCCAAACCTTGGCAGGATTCTCATGTAAAGATGCACATCCACCCTTTCATCAGAGATAGTGGGCTCTCCGTGATGTTGTGGGCTGTCATGGCCCCCTTTGTCGGGCATAATTTGTGGCCAGCTGTGAACGACAGGGGAGCTTGGAGCCTAGCTTGTCTTCATCATTGTTGATGTGTCGGCGGGCACCGGAGATCGGTGGGCGACAGTCTGAAGGGTACTGAGGGGGCCTGGCTTCTCCCTGGGCGTGGTCTGGCACCCCCGGAGTCCACATACATCTATGGTATCACGATGCACCATCGTCTATAGAGTTTGAGGAGACAGATGAGAGCCTGCAGCTGCCATCACAAGAAGAGGAATCTGGACGAACAGGTATGAAGTCGTAGTAATAGTCAAGATGGATGAAAACGTCGACACTGTTACCCTCCGACAGAACGTCTGCCTCCGGACCATTGGGTGGCCCATCCGAGACGCTTGATCGGCCAGCACTGCAAGAGAAGAACGTAACAGTCTTCACACATGGAAGAAGATTGGGGTCGTCGTCCTGCTGACAAAGTCGAACTTCTCCGCGTCAGCTTGTGCGATGGTGGCACGATCCATGGAGTCAAAGAGACAAATGTCTCCAAGTATTTGTCGGATGCCATCGGCAGATCGGGCAAACCAAGGCAACCGCTCTACCACGATGTTCACCCAATAGAGCCAAGCCGTGCCCTGAGAAGTTTCACCCAAACTCCACAGCGACATTTGAAATTCTGCACCACCGGCTTAGATCCTGTTCTGCTGGAGCACGAGGACTCATCGTGACGAGCCACAAAGACATTCCAAAGAGGAATGTGCACTTGCTGGTGAATGGTGTTGTGCACGTCGCCAGGTCCCGCGCCATGGTGACCGCCAATGATCGAGAGGAGAATGAGATGATGACGAAGACGAGCCATCTCTCCCGCCATCGTGTTTTTGATCAGGGCTGCCGCCTGACCGTTTAACGTCCTACGCCTCGGACGAAGCACAGTAGCATCCATCAGAGCAGCTGAACACCAAAAGTCGACTGTGAACAAAGAGCGTCCCTGAAGGACGTCCCAACATGGACCAATTTTGCATCATCCCCGAAGGCTGAGCGGAGAGGTGGGAAGGTCAACCAACTCTTGATGTCGGGAGCACTGTCTAGGAGTCTTGGATGAATTCGGTGCTGGTCGTAAAAGCAGGGAGGCTAGGAACACCGGTCTGCAGTGTGGCCACTATGCAGGCAGGAAACACACCGCGGAGGCTCAGGCACTGGAAGGCGAAGTAATCTCGAGCTAGGCACCAGTTGTAGTGCCCGCAGAGTGCCTTCTTAAGCAAATCCGCAGGGACCAATGCACCTCTATTTGGAGCTTTGTCCATCACGGTCTTGGCATGGTCAACCTGACGCCCACAACATTTCTGGTTGGCCAGTTTACAATCTAGTGAAAGCAGAGACTCCATGTTGCCCTCCATGACTGTCGGAGAGTTAATGTCAGTATTGCGAGGCCTCACCCGATCTTCAATTTTAAATGCCTCCGAGCAGTCACGGACAAGGGAGTGAAGGCTCTGCGGTAGTAGATCACCAATTACCTCAGGATGCGTGTCGCCGAGTTTGCGCCGCCTTCAAAGCCGCAGGAGCTGGAACCAATTCCTGAGAGACTAGAAGTTTTGGTGAATCCAGACACGGCAACTCAACCAGAGAAGCCTTGGCTAGGCAAGAATCCACCTTTAGAGTCTGAACAGAGGAGATTCGCCAGCTACTCTCCTGATTCCCGGTGTGATTGACATGGCGACAACGACCGGCGTTAAGACTATCCGCATTCGTTTCTCATAAAGCATATTCTCTACACTATCATTCTACTTTTTCAGTATCTTCCTCTAAATCCTCAAAATTTATAGCTATCCAGTATTGTCGAAGTGCGCGAATGAGACTTCCCCTGGACCTGCTTTGAGAGCAGCTGCAGAGGTTCTTTTTAGGCGGGGGCTTAGTCTCCGATAAGGTCGGGCGTATAAGGTATGGTGAGATGGTGGTTTAACGTGGTTTGCGCCGCTAGAGCGTAATACCCTACTCCACGCTGAGAGTTTTATTGCTTGTGTGTGCTTGAGTGAGTCTTAGCCTAGATCTGAGTGTGTCTGAATTGCGTATCTAGAGTCAGGGGCTACCCCTCCTTTTATAGTAAGGTCGGGGACCTTACATGTGGGGTTTGGAGCCTCGCGGGTGGCCCCGAGGTGATCTTATTTTGTACAAGATCTAAAGCTTATTGCGTACGCCGCCTCTGACCACAGCTTGCCGCATCAAACGAAAGTGGCTATGCGTAGATGTTGATGATGACAGGGAATGCCCCATTTGTCTTGTCGCCGTAAGTTACCCACTTGGCAGTGTGGGGTAGCCCTACGGTGGCATCACTGCGATGTGATTGGATGCAGCGGTACCTGACAGGGGGAGTGCGTCGTGTTATGTGTCTGTGGAAGGTGCATGCCATCAAAGCTTGACTTGAAGAAGGCGCACCGCCCATTTACTCCCGCAATCTACCCGGTTAGGCAACTTGCAGGACACGTGGCAGCATCGGAGCCCACCTCCATGTGGGAGGCCGAGTCCTTTACTGCGGGCCACGTGGCAGCCCCGGAACCCAACTCCAAAAGTAGTCAGAGGTTTGGGATAGCTGGACACGTGGCGGTTTCAGAGCCCGCCTCAGTGGGGGAGGCTAGTACGGAGCTACAGGCCACGTCGCGGCACTAGAGTCTACTCCTTTGGAAGAGTGGGGTCCCATCCTGCTGGACACATGGTAGCACAGGATCCAGTCTCTTCTGGGGAGTCGGGTCCTGTGTTGAGACCACGTGGCAGTTTCGGAGCCTGCCCTTGAGGAGGGACAAGGTTCGCACCTGATGGAAACGTAGCGCACCGGACCCAGCCTTAGCGGGGAGGTAGGGCACTTAGGCATTTTTATCCTGTGCGCGGGGGTACCCAGTCTGCTGGGTAGCGACAGTGGCCCCTGGATCCACCCCGGAGGAGGTGATGAGCCCGCAGGTGGATCCCTAACCTTGGTTTCCCGTGCTGCCTTTTGATTTTTGCCTTGGGCAGCTGAAGCAGTTGAGCGCCTTTGCCACTGCGGCTAGGCATCCACCCCTGGTTGAAAGGTCGTGGCGACGCGATCTTTCCTTACTGCAGTATCTTTATTCTCGATGGTTTTGAATGTGGCTGCTGCGCTTCCGCTGCCCGTCTTTATGGGAACCGTTGAGTCATCTTTACAGGTGGCTTACTGCTAAGGCTAGTCCTTCTAACGCGGGACCTAGGTCCTGCTGTCATTGTTGCTGCGGGTTGCACAGCGCGCGCTGGGTCTAGGCAACTCACTCGATGTGGCCACATGTCATTATGGTGAGTAAAAGTAAACCTCTACAGACAATGGAAGTTCATTCCTTACTCGCGCCCTAAAACTTGTGCCTTCGTCTTTTTCCTTGAGCGCCTGAACCATCAGCTTTTGCCAGACTCTTGCTTTGCTCTCACGACAATGGCTTCCACGCTGCCTCACTTTCGCGTTAAGTCAGAAGAGCAACTGACACCAATGAGGCGGCTGCTTGGCTGGCGCGCCATAGAGCAAAGGAAGTGGATTCACTACGGATTCCCCCTCTTCACGATTTGGTGAAGATGAGACTATCTTCTTCACCGCATACGTGGCGGCTGGGCTCGGGCTCCCAGTGTCCTCGTTCTTCCTCGCGCTGTTGGGGGAGTACAACCCGCAACTGCGTTACTATTCGCCAAACTACTTCATGATGGCAGCCTTGTTCGTCCACTTCTATGAGGCTTTCGTGGGCGTCTCGTCGACGGTGGAGCTATTTTGGTATTTTTCATGATGAAGACTACCGAAAAAAGCTGTACATCGCGCCCTTCAAGGGATCCAAGTGGGACCGCTGGAGGGAGAGCTGGGTGATCGTGAGGACTAAGGCCCATGCCCTCTTGAAGCTGCCCACGTGTGACCTGACTTTTGCGCCTACCACTGTGTGTGTTACCCGGTTCTGAAAATCAAACCAGGAGAATGCATATGTGTGCCCAGGATGTTCATCATACATACACGAGTGCATCACAAATGATAAACAGAAAATAACCACGTCTCAAATAATAAATAAGAACCTTATTACAATATTCCAATGGTTCACAAATTACAAGTCTCTAATTATTACTATTGTAGCGGAAAGATAAACTAAACTAAATAGCACGAATCCACTCTACAGGCAGTTGACGATAGCACACAACCTAGAATTCCGAATGATCCTCATGGTACTCCAAAGTATCACTTGTAACTGTTGGTAGGGAAGTTGCAAAAGTGAGTACATGTCATACTCAGCAAGTGTGGAAAAGTATGACATGTAGCTAAAACTAAGGAATGGTAATAAATGTCTAATTGATGAAAAGTGCATTAAAAATATGTAAAAAGCATCCTGCAATGTCTATGTGAATTCAAACCCATCATAACCCAAGTAATTATTATGACATGTATCCAACATCCTCAATTACAATCATACCTCATCCATTACTTTAATGAGCATCCATGTGCCAATTTCTCAACTTCATAACCAGCCATGTCCAATTATCATACCCCAAACAATAACCATGTCGGAAACCATCCCAAATCCCATTTCCAACTCTAATCATGTAGGTCATTCAGATGCTCTTAATCGAAAGCACGACTATCATGATAGTTTTAAACACTCTGCAGAGCACTAGCGAAGCCAGGTTGAAGCACCCTGGTGCACAGGCACTAGGGTCCAAAACAACATCTCCTTAATAATACCATAGGTTTAACTAAAATTTGCTTGAAAATTATGTATTTTTAAGGGCGAGGCACCAGGGTAGTATGTGGTCTGGCTTCGCCACTGCTGCAGAGGTTGTGCCACTTTACCCACAAGTTCTTGATTTTGTCTCCTTTCGGTGACTAAAGAACCTCCATCATGCCCGTGACCCATCTGTCACATTACACACTACCAATAGTGTGTGGCTAAAAGATCACAAAATAGCCTTTACAAAGGGACTACCAGCATGTTTAGACTCACTAAGGTTTCACCGGAGGTGATGTCTCACAACTGAGAACATCCATCTAAGAGCCCCCTCTTGTGCCGTTTGGATCCTAGGGCAGTCTGGCTACTAATGCGAACCTAACTGACTCTCATTCCTCGAGCCTTCCAAATGATCTGAAAAATGCTGGCAATACACCTAATTAATTGGCTAAGCCACACCCATACTTAGTCTTGTGGTGGTACTATTGTCCTGGCTTATTGTCGCATGAACTGGTCCTTAGATCTAGAGCAAGTGAAACCAACATTCCATCCAACCCATTCCACAAACCATGCTTGCTTAGATCACCCAAGTCCCATGTTATCCAAATGATCCACCATAATTTCATCACTATTAATCCACATAATTCAAGTGTTCAATAGTTCATAATTAAGCCATTTGGTTATTCCAAATCCAATTAATTAAAGCAGAGCAAAAAGGTAAAATACACTTCCTGACTCTCAACAATATAATCCAAGCGACAAGGGTGGTCGTATAAGTCTAGTAAAAACCTATCATGGGTTCCCGTCAATTTGACACCAGCATGTAGTTTTGCAAACAAAACATTCAAAAACAGGATCAAAATGTTCAAGGACACTTGCCTTGCTCTTGTGGCTGATATGGATCAATAGCTACGAAGTTCTGGTACTGAAGGTCCTTGTAAGCACCTTCTAGAGTGTTACCTTCTGTTCCGCGCGACAAATATGCAAAACTAGCATTACAATCAGTAAATGCTTACATAGTACTCAATATACCATGACATGCATGAATGATGCAATTATGATGTAATATATGTTACTAGGTTGCTATTGTTGCTTACTATCTAGTTACAATTAAGTTTTACATATTAGAGCGAGTTTTGAATCATTTTTGAAAAAACTAAGGAAGTTCCAGGAATTTCAAAACTGAAGGACTGGACTAGTCCGCACCACGGGCCGGACATGTTCGCTCTGGATCAGAAAGTTCAATGGAGTAGTTGCAACTAGAGTATAGTTCGAGTTATGTATGGAACCATAATAGACGTAGGAAAGATGGATCTAAGGTATTTACCATGAATTCAAATGTTCACTAGTCGGAGAATAGGTGAAACGCGAGAACTTGACAGTTAGGTCGATGAAGATGAAGAATTGGCAAAGAAGAACATTGACATCGAAAAATTGATGAAGAAGATCGCAGCAGCGACGATGATCTCACTTGATCCTCCTTCTTCCTTCTCCTCCTCTTCCTCTTCCTCTTCCTCCCTGTTGTTCCTTTCTATGAACTCTTCTTGATGGCGGCTCTCAATGTGACAGGGGCTAAGGGTTTCTCAAACATGGCAAATAGATGAGAGGTGGGTGGTGGGGTGTTCATATAGGGCGAGAGGTGCTAGGGTTAGGGTGGAATCTAATTATAAGGCGGTTGGAACAAGTAGAGGCCTTGGTGGTGTCCCACTTGGGCTCCTCAGGGGTGGGGCACGATGTTCTTGGGCCCAATTAAGGCAATTACCCAATAAATCATCGTGGAGGAAAAATAGAATCCGAGTTAAAACCCTACACAGCGGACTAGTCTATAGTGAGGCCGGACAAGACCGATCGGGTACAGAAAGTTCAACGAAGAAGTCTAGTGCAATGCAAGACAAGTTTGTTTAAGACCAGAAAGTCAATCGGAGAAGTCCGGTGTCGAGCTGGACAAGTCCTTAGTTTGTCCAGTATCAAATCCAGACCAAGTTTTTGGGAATTTTCAGAAGCGATCATCAGACTAATCCGTATACATGAGGACAAGTCCGGACGGGAACAAGAAACAAAACCGGATTAGTCCGTAACATCAATGGACAAGTCCGGGGGACAACAGAAATGATTTCTGGACTAATCTGTAGGAATTAGCGGAAAAGTTTGGGGGAGAACAGTAGCTAAATCGGACTTGTCTGGGGTTCAATCAAGCAAGTCCGTGCTAAGCCAGGCTATTAATTGTTGTTTTGGGTGTAATTCATTTTAATCTTGTTCCTTTTTGTGTTGCATTATGTTAGAAGTGTATGAGAATGAATGCAATTCATAATGGATGAAAATGAGGGTGTTACACTTGGGAAGAGTTTCTAAAGTTGAAGGCGGATTACATGCCCACGCTGGACATGATCAGCCTTCTCATAGGAGGGGGCCTGACCTCCCTGATGCTATTGAAGGACTTCTTCTCCCACCGCATGGCCTCCCTCCAGCAGCATGAGCACTGGGTCTGGCACTACTATGGCGAATACGACCCATGCCGGCTGGAGTCAGACTTGATTCGGATCACAACCCTCAAATGCTGGTGGGGATGCTGAAGATGGTGACCTGCAACCCGATAGATGACGAGCACGTCACCGTCCCAAATACCGGCCTACCACTCCACATGACAACTGACCTAAGTAAGGAAGTGCGGAGCAAGATGCCGAAGGTCGACAACATCGAGCCCATACAGCGATAGGCCGGAGGGTCATCGCAGGCTTTGGCCGTCTGGGGCAAGGCCACGCCGGGTGCCAGCAGGAGTCCACGCCCACCCTGCGCCCTTCAGCAGGGGTGGCGGGGAGGACCATGACGACCCTCGACAAGGGGAGGGAAAGCAGTCAGTACCGTTCCCCATGCCGGCGAGGAGCTCCGACCCCGCAGGTAGGCGTCTTGATGCACGCCCGCTGAAGATGCCTCCGCCTCTGAGAAGAAAAGCGGAGGCTGGTTCACAGGGATGGCATCATGGTCTCGCATTGCCGAGAGTCCGGAGCAGCTGGTACCTCTGTCATCGACCTGTACTCGCAGTCCCAGGCTGGAGGGGGGGGGGGCTCAAGCTGTGAGCGCCCCGACGACGGGCGAGGAGAAGCACGTTGGCAGTAGATCTGGTGGGGGCGTAGATGGCTCTACGCTGGTGGTGATGCCGATGCAGACTGCTCCTCTGGAATGAAGCCAAGAGTGGTGGCGTCGGCCATTGCGATGGGTCCAGGAGATGTCAACTCACCGAGTGAGCTGGGAAGCCAGAGTCGATGGAGCTACCAGGCGAACCGATAAGTCACAGTTTCCAATTTTGGTGTTGCTGTTTTAATTGCTTATTTTGTTTTGATGAGGGTCAGGTTTGGCTTTGCAGGGCGTTGCCGGCCTACATTGCACCGTTGGTGCTGCAGGGGCTTGTCATGATAGTTCTAACCTCCTCCAGTGCTGGAACAACGCCTGTGGTGACTAGCGCCTCTGCCCTCTAGGACAACTTGCACTTGAGGATGCACCGATGCCTGACCCGGATGTCGTTGTGCACAAGGCAGCGACTCGCCAGCGGCTGACGGTGATATTCTCGAAGCAAAGGACAACTTCGTGCAGATCAAAGACTCGCATGCCACAAGCAACAATGCTCCGACGCTGGACTATGACGCACCTCCTCTCTGGGCTTCTACTGGGGGTCTTCGAATTCTTTGGTGTTTGTGGCTGCCATCGAGGGGCCCGAAGAGATCAAGGGACGACCACCGGTGGCAACTGCTGCACTGATCTCCCTCTCCAAGGCCATTGTTGTGGCCCACTCCGTTTGCACAAAGCGCAGGTTACGATTGACTGAGAGTGGGATAGCCTTCGCATGAGGGAGGAACGGCTTGGTGAAGAGCGGCTCTCGATAAAGCTGGTCGACGCCAGGTCGCAGGGGCTCTTGGAGAAGGCTTGGAAGACTCATGCCGACGCTGACGCCCGCCACAAGACTTGCGAGGATATGCAACTGGACCTGGCCCGCCGCGAGATCGCCGTCGTGGATCAGGAGCGGGCGTTGGTGGAGAAAGAGGAGAAGGCCTCTTGGAAATTCTAGCTTGAGCGCGATGTGTTAGAGGAGAAGTGCCAAGATGTGCTGAACTTTGAGTTTGCCGTCAAGCTCTGAGAGAGCGACCTAGAGCGTCGCAATCGGGATCTCACCTAGCAGGAGGAGGCGTTTTGCACCCAGGAGTCGGAGTTCTCCAGAGCGACCCAAACGCCTTGGAGACGGCATGACAAGGGGTAAAGGACCTCCAAGCCTCCCGCATAGTCGAGGCGTAGGGGGTCTGGGATTTCCTGGGCCATGCTGAGGCGACACTGGAGCCTCTCGGCCTTTGTCCCATGCCGCGTGGGGAGCCAGCTCCAGAGGTGAACCAGCTGCTCCCATTCCTGGACTTCGTCTGGTCAAAGATGAGGGCGGTGAACACCGTCGTCGCTGAGCGGCTCGAGGCTGAAGGGAGGGAATTAGCGGAGAAGGTGGTCTCCCATGTTGGTGTGCTACCGGAGATGGTTTCCAAATATCACTCTGGACCCAGTAGACAAGGGCCCCTATGAGCCGCAGGAAGGAGAGGCGAGGGACCAAGTCAAGGACCTCGCTGCGCAGGTGGCTTTCGTGTTCATGCGGGGTTGAGAGCAGTGTCCCCCTGTTTCTATTTCTTAACACCAGAAATCTTCTCTAGTAAGAGATGAGGTCTACAAGTGCACGGAAGATACCATTATAGCATATCAGACATGAGTATTCCCAAAAGTATCGTATTTATCCCAAAGAAATGTGATGGAGTAAAGTACACACTACTTTTATGATGAAGCTATGGGATACTAATCAGTTATCATGACAGCGGTATGTTGATAATATGGATAGTATGACACACACCTAAGCCATCTATTTAAAAGGATAAATATGTCCTAGTGAAGATTAGACTAAGAGTTGGTGAGTTGCTCCTACAATGCTTCTAGTATACATATACATAGCCTAAGTTAGGTACTAATGAGCATGTAAATAGTGAATCCTTATGCTAAGTTGTTCAACACATCGGACATGGGTTTACCCCTCACAATACTAGGACGACTCATGGCTCTCACACGGCGACTCCCCTCTCATTCCGCCCTCCACAACTTTGAAGCCTATCGTTCGCCAGCCTTCTCTGTACGCCCTAGTGTTGCCGCCTCCGCATGCCGTGGTTGGTAGCTAGGCGGGCGACGCCTGCCTCCTACTGGCGATGGCGGGCTTCAGACCGTCGGTAGGGGAGGATGTGTGGGACCTGTGCCCTAAAAGAAGGTTCCAGGCTGAGGTCCTGGCAAGATTCAAATCATCCGTGCATCACTCGAGTTCATCCACGAAATGTTCATTCTTCCTCATTGCTGTCTTCCGGCATTTCACGTTCTAGTTGACAGAGACCGATGTTGGATGGGCTCTGCAATCTGTCCTTGGAGGAACGCTGAGGGGATACCATGTCAGGCATCTCCAAGACCGAACATCTAGGATCTGTGTCCAACAAGGAGGTGGGGCTGCTGGTGACCTCCCTGAGGAGGGTCATTACAGCTCTTTCGACATCTACTTCCATCTGTGGCGTGATGAAGGGTCAGATTGGATCAAAGAAATGAGGAACTGGGAGGCTGATCAGTAATCACAATGGAAGACTGTGCTGGGAAAGAAGGCACAAAAGCAGAAAAGCAGGAACAAGGTAACATTTGCTTCCCCAGTTCGATCCACCCCCAAGAATCAATCTAGTTCTACTGCGGTGAAGGGTCTCTGTATTGGGTGTATTTTTTGTGCCCTTGCACAAAAGCCAACGTGGGAGTTTGGCCGGAAATTGCTTGCAAGAGATGCTCCAACAAAAGCATCATCAGCGTCGGAGAGGATGGTGTTACAGTGGGGCCTGTCTGCAGCCAGGCCGTCTGGGATTTTGAAATTAAGTGAACCACAGATGTCCACGTCTCCTCCTACTGCTACCCATGCAGGTTGTTCGGTCTACGACTATACGTGGCCTAAATACACCTCACATATCAAATGCACCGACGGTATATACTCTTCCGACCGGGTAATTTTGGACTCCTCGTCTGAGGTGGGCACCTCTGGACCACATGGTCTGACTCAGGGAGACATGCAGATTCACTTTGATGAAGGCAAGTGCGATGTGAGCAACTACTGCATCTACTTGCTGCATCTAACACTGGCTCACGTCACCTTGTTCTGAGCACACAAAGGAAATGCCAATTACTGAACCTGGAGTTCAAAAAGACAACCCAAATATACTAAAGACATGCTACAATTGCCTCAGCCCAGACCACCTAAAATTTCAATGTCGCAACAAAGTGCGGTACAGGCATTGTTACAGCTATGGCCACGTACAAAAGGATTGCCTCAGAAATAGACACCTCATGTTGGAAAATTGCGTATTATTCTAAATCCAGATTCCAAATTGAGGCAAGTTTCACAGATATTCAATACTGTAACATGTACTCTACAGAGCAGTAGGTAGATCAACACAATAAAAGCTAGCAGAAACATATGAACTCACTTGGGTTCGTCGATGTAGCAGCGCAGATCGATGTCAAAACAGCTTCGAGCGGTCGCGCAGATGCGCTGCCCAGAAACCTTATTGCCGTCCCTCGTGCAGGCTTCACGACGACAAAGGTTAGGAGATACAGCTCATCCTTCTCCTTGGTGCACGCCAAGAAAGAGGGTCGGTGAAGGTTTGGCAGCTCAAACACCATAGCACAGCTTTTCAAAAAGGAAAACGAATAGATGGAAGAGAATTTTTGCGTGTGTTGGAAATCTGAATGTCTTCAGGGCCTAATATAGGCACGACTGCCTTCTAGGAGCCGCTTCCATATTAATGACATCCACTAATTGCTGGTCAATTAATGGCGTTAATGACAATAAATTGCGCACTAATTCTCTATTAGTGCAAAACGGTTCAAATTTCGTAAAAATTACAATTGGCAAAAATACTCAATGCAGCCACGTCACGGTCGCGCGTCGCAAGTCACAAGTCACGCGGACTAACACGCGAAAAATAGCGGAAATGCGCGCGCGTGCGTGTGTGTGGGTACATATAGCCGGACCCCTCATTATTGCTTTCTCTATTCAGCCATGGTATGAAGGCTACTATATATGTTGGTTTGCACCACCTTGCACTAACAGTATTGGACTATAACCAACAGCCACATTGCTTTGGAATTTCAGCTGAATGGGCCATACTCAAATGGGCCAAATTCCAACAATCCCCCACCAATTTCAAAGCAAGGAATGAAGAATAAAAGATCACTGTGCTGCAGTATTGTTTTATATATCAGTCTTTTGGTATGAGTCCCGTTTGGGTTGGACTTATACCTAGAATAACAAGATGCATCTTTCCACAGTTGAAGAATGGACTATGCCTTGAATTCTTAGCCTTGTGTGTAAAGATTTCACTTGAAATCAAACTGATATCGGGCTGTCAGACAACCTCACCTATTTGGATCGTTAATGGTCTGCTCCCGTATCTTCTCATGAGCCTTTATGAGAATGCCCTATTCTCACGAACTGCGACCTACAGTTAAGCTCAAGTAGGTGTTTTTCTTTCAAGATATCCTGTAGGCTAATATCTTTACAACAGAAAACATTAAGGCTTAATTTATGCCAACCTTCCATAGAGTAAAGAGTACTTGGTGTCATTTGAACATGGCCACATTATTTATTTATAATGTACTCTTTGGTTACATCAGTCAACTTGTTCTTCCTAGTACCTTAATCACGGGATCTCCAATCAAAATGACAGGTTACCGTTGTGATGTAACATCAGGTGGGCCTCATACCCATGTTATTAGACGTCACAGAAATCATGTTCTGTGATAATCCTTTTGTGAAGGAGTCTACTAGATTATTTGCACTTTTCACATAGCTCGCAGCTATAACTCTAGAGTTCTTCATATTTGTGACAGATTTCAGTCTACGCTTGATGTGTTTGTTGGACTTTGAATTATCCTTTGTATTCATAACCTGAGCTAGCATTGATTGGTTATCGCAATACATTAGGATAGGCGGGTACCGGCTTTTCAACAAAAGTTAAGTCCGTCAATAGCTCTCTTAGCCATTCAGCCTCATTGCTAGCTGTTTCTAGTGCTACAAGTTTAGCCTCTGTAGTAGACTTTGTTAATACAGTTTGTTTACAAGACCTCCATGAAACTGCAACACCAGCAAGCGTAAACACATAGCCACTCAAGGCCTTCATCTCATCTGCATCTGAGATCCAATTGGAATCACTATATCCCTCCAACGCTGGTGGATATCCCGTGTAGTTAATTCCAAGCGAGGTTGTGCCTCTCAAATAGCGCAACACTCGTTCAAGTGCCTTCCAATGATCATCTCCCGGGTTTGATGTAAACCGACTGAGTTTGCTCACAGTATAGGAGATATCAGGTTGTGTGGCACCAGCTAGATACATAAGGGAACTGATTATTTGTAAATATCCCATTTGATATTTCCCCTCTCCCATGATTTTTTGAAGCTTGATGCTCGCATCATAGGGAGTTGGAGAGACTTTGCAATTATCAAAGCCAAAGCGAGAAATAATTTTCTCCACATAGTGAGATTGATTTAGAGTGATTCTATCCTCACTTCTAATCAACTTTATATTCAGACTTACATCTGTCGGTCCCAAGTCTTTCATGTCAAAACATCCAGACAAGAAAGATTTGATCTCATCAATCACGCTTGTGCTTGTTCCAAAAATTAATATGTCATCGACATACAAGCACAATATTACTCCTTGACCCCCACCACAATGATAGTACACACACTTGTCCGCCTCATTCACGCTGAATCCGGCTGATGTTAGAGTGTTATCGAATTTTTCATGCCATTGTTTGGGTGCTTGTTTAAGACCATATAGGTATTTTGTTAATTTACACACTTTATTCACTTGCCGAGGAATTTTATAACCATCTGGTTGCTCATATATATTTCTTCCTCTAACTCTCCATAAAGGAAAGTTGTTTTTACATCCATTTGATGGACAAGTAAACCACAAGAAGAAGCTATCGCCATCAATACTCTGATGGTGGTAATTCGGGCAATAGGAGAGTATGTGTCAAAGAAATCCTCTCCTTATTTTTGTGTAAATCCCTTGGCCACAAGCCTAGCCTTGTACTTCTCAATAGTACCATCCGACTTCAATTCTTTTTGAAGATCCACTTACAGCCAATAGGTTTACACCCACTTGGACAATCAATGATCTCCCAAGTCCCATCTGACATGATGGAGTCCATCTCACTACAGACTGCCTCTTTCCAATACTCTGCATCTGCAGATGCATACGCCTCTTCAAGAGTACTGGGCATATCATCAACAAGATAAACAATAAAGTCATCTCCAAAAGATTTTGCAATCTTTTGTCTCTTACTCCTACGAGGAGATTCAGGATTGACTAAATTATTATCTTCTCTGGATGGTGTGTGTATTTCGTCATTTGATTGAGGTAGTGTATAATCCTTAGGAGCATTTGTATGAGTATGATTATTCTCATTATAAGATGTGCTACCTACTGCTCTCATCGAAAATATATTTTCAAAGAATGAAGCATCTCTTGACTCCATGATAGTATTCACATTTTGCTCTGGAGTATCAGATTTAACTACTAAAAATCAATAGGTCGTACTGTTTTGTGCATATCCCAAGAATACACAATTTACTATTTTGGGTTCAAGCTTTCTCTTTTTCGGCTCAGGTACATTGACCTTTGCCAAACAGCCCCAAGTCCTCAAAAATTTGATGTTGGGTTTTCTTCCATTCCATCCCTCATATGGAGTGACTTCTCTGTTTTTAGTCACTACTCTATTCAGGACAAAATTTGGTGTCAAAATAGCTTCCCCCCACCATTCATAGGACTTACTGGTGCTCTCTAACATATTGTTAACCAAATCTATTAGAGTTCGGTTTTTCCTTTTAGCTACCCCATTAGATTGAGGTGAATATGGTGGTGTCACTTCATGGATAATACCATGTTCAGAACAAAACTGAGAGAAATCATTTGAGGTATACTTTCCTCCATGGTTATCGCGCAACCGTTTAATTTTCCTCTCAAGTTGGTTCTCAACCTCGGCCTTGTAAATTTTAAAGTAACGTAGAGCTTCATCTTTAGTTTTTAGAATATAAATATAACAAAAACGAGTAGCATGATCTATAAAAGTCATAAAATATCTCTTGCCTCCTCTAGTCAATATTCCATTCATCTCACAAAAATCAAAATGAATAAGATGTAATGGTGCCAAGTCTCTCTTTTGCTCTAAACTTTTAAATGATTTTCGAGGTTGTTTTGCTTGCACACAAGATTGGCACTTTGATCCTTTGACAATGTTAAACTTAGGAATAAAATCTAATCTTACATTCTAGCATGGTGTCAAAACCAATATGACAAAAATGTGAGTGCCATACTTCAACTTCACAAGCTTTATTAACCGCGGATGCAAAATTCAAATGATAATACATATCAAGAGTACTTAGGCGGAACAAGCCTCCGCTCACGTAGCCTTTGCCTATAAAGTTTCCAAACTTGGATATTACAACTTTATTTGACTCAAATACTAACTTATAACCATCTTTACATAACAAGGAAACACTAATCAGATTCCTGTTTATTGTTGGAGCATGCCGCACGTTCTTCAAATGGACAGTCTTCCCTGAAGTGAGCTTCAGTTCGACCGTACCAACACCAAGAATAGAAGCACCTGATCCGTTTCCCATCAAGATGGTG
This sequence comes from Tuctoria greenei, assembly GCA_036927565.1. NCBI lineage: Eukaryota > Viridiplantae > Streptophyta > Magnoliopsida > Poales > Poaceae > Tuctoria > Tuctoria greenei. The sequence goes on from JAYESD010000006.1 coordinate 136,910,970, forward strand.
GAAGACCACGTTCCCTGGTAAGAAGATAATAAAGACAAATCAGGACACACATGAACATTGGCACCTGTATCAACCCACCAATTTGTGGATTGTACAGCTGAAAAAACAAATGGTAAATTACCATACCCAGAAGGATCAGCTTCACTGCCGTTGTTTTTGCCAATAGTCACATTCATAGCCTTCTATTGATGTTCATCATCTTTGATTTTGCGGTAGCGGTAGTCTTTTGCAATATGCCCTTCTTTGCCACACACAAAACATGCCATGTTGTCTTTCTCATTTTTCTTTTTTTTTAAAGTTAGTAGTTTTCTTGGCTTTACGGCCAGTTTGCATCTTACCCTTGTTGTTATTTTTGTGGTTGGCCTTTTTCTGCATCATGTTTGCACTAGCACCATTCTCTGCAGCAGCAGATGTGTGAGGAGCATCTTTTGCCCTTGCTTTTTCCTCCACATCGAGTGCTATAATCAGATTCTCAGTAGATATATCTTTCGTCTTGTGTTTCAGACTTGTGGCAAAATTCCTTCATAAAGCAGGGAGTTTGGCAATAATCGCTGCTGCCACAAATCTATCAGGCAAGGCACATCCCAAACTTGCAATCTCTTCGGCCAGCAGTTGTATCTCGCGAGCTTAGGCAACAACAGATTTTGCAGCATCAATGCCGAAATCAAAGAATTGCTCACAAGTGTACAGTAAGCGACCGGCTTAAGAGACAACATATTTGCACTCTAGTGCATCCCACAGCTTTGTGGGGTCCGTGTAATTCATATACACATCATAGATATTATCAGCCAGAAGGATTAATATGCAGCCAAGTGCGGAGTCACGCGCTGTTGGATAAGTGGCGGTCTGGTCAACCGTGAATGGCATTACTGGGTGAATCACCCACCACTGCCCCATCGACATAAGCCAAAATTTGACTTTAGTCTGCCATCTACGAAATTTTTTGCCACCTCCAAACCTCTCAGGTTTCATTGCATCCGAAGCACCAGTCATTGCTAGAATAATAGAATAATCACAAAAGTAAGGTTACTGGAATGTTGGAAAATTGAGTATTATTCTAAATTCAGATTCTAAATTGAGGCAAGTTTCACAGATATTCAACACTGCAACACGTACTCTATAGAGCGGTAGGTAGATCAAAACAATAAAAGCTAGCGAAAACATATGAACTCACTTGGGTTTGTCGATGTAGCAGCGCAAATCGATGTCAAAAACAGCTTCAAGCGGTCGCGTAGATGTGCTTCCCAGAAACCTTATTGCCGTTCCTCGTGCAGGCTTCACGATGATAAAGGTTCGGAGATACCACTCACCCTTCTCTTCGGTGCACGGCAAGAAAGAGGGTCGGTGAAGTTTTGGCAGCTCAAACACCACATCACAGCTTTCCAAAAAGGAAGACGAATAGATGGAAGAGAATTTTTGTGCTTGTTGGTAACCTGAATGTCTTCAGGGCCCGATATAGGCACAGCTGCCCTCTAGGAGCCGTTTCCTTATTAATGACGTCCACTAATTGCTGGTCAAATAATGGCATTAATGACAATAAATCGCGCAATAATTCTCTATTAGCGCAGAACGGTTTGAATTTCGTAAAGGATACAAGTGGCAAAAATACTCAATGCAGCCACGCCACGGTCGCGCGTCCCAAGTCACAAGTCACACGGACTAACACGCGAAAAATTGCGGAAACGCGCGCGCGTGCTTGTGTGAGAGTACCTATAGCCAGACCCCTCATTATTGTTTTCTCTATTCAGCCATGGTTATGATGGCTACTATATATGTTGGTTTGCACCACCTTGCACTAACAGTATGGGACTATAACCAACAACGACATTGCTTTGGTATTTCAGGTGAATGGGCCATACTCAAATGGGCAAAATTCCAACACCTCAAGAGGGTCTAGAGGGTAAAAGTTAATGCCGCCTCGCCTCACTCACCTAGCGCAAATATAGAGCCTTCTACCCAAACATTGCTAGTGCATTTACAGGCCACACTACCGCTACTCCTTATTCCTCAAAGCCTAATCAGCGACACCTCCAAAGAAATCACCAGTCCTCTACGATCGAAGCTATGGCAAACTTCAACGTCAACCAACCTTGGTTCATACCGAATCCGAACTTCAACATTGAAGATGGAGGCCCCAAGCGACTGCCAAGAGCTGTCGTCTGTCTGGAGGGGATTCACCATCCACACCATGAGGAATTCATAATCGCAGTTGACATGGATAACATTATGCCTGAAGAGGAATATGAGTACTTCAATATTCAAATCTGAAATAACATAGTTCATTTTCTGGGAATTCCTGTAAGAAGCTCCTGTCTTACTCCTCTAGGGATCGCTTTAATCTCCTTGGAAACTACTGTCTACGGTGACATACTGCTTATGGTAGAGCCTCTGTTGATTGAGGGGATGTGAATAGGATTCTGCAAGCAGGATTTTGGAATTAATCGTAGGGAAAGGGATTCAACAGGATGGGGTGGTTTCTAATCCTTGGATTCTGGATCGACTATAGCACAGTGGAGGCCATTGTTCTTGCAGTATCAGGTTTTGGGAAACTTCTGCACTGGCATAATAATCCAAGATCTCTGGGGTATGTACTGGTGAAATGCGTGTACAATGAAGCACGAAGGGTCTCGAGGAGTCTTGTTCTGCGACAAGGAGGCAGAGATGGGCACGGTTGGTCTTGATCTTGCCCAGTTTATATTCTTAATTAGATGAATCAAGTGGGGAACATTCCCATAGAGGAGCTCCTTTTGGAGGATTGTAACTCACATCCACTACAAGCAGTGCATCATGGGGTCCAAGATCAAGAGGATGCACAGGTGGTTCCATATGAAGAGGTTGAGCAAGGTGCCCAACACCGGGATGAACAAGCACATGACCAAGGCAACCATGTTCCTAACCACCAAGGTCAAAATTGGTTTTGGGATCTGTGGTCTTTGGTACAGCATCAGATGCGGATGGAGCAACACAATGTCGATGTGCACCGCCCCCACCCAGCATATGCAGGCTCTGTCAATGAAGATGCATCATTGCAGGAGAATGTGTCGCAGCTGATACTTCATGGGGAACCAAACCTTACATTAGCAAGAGCGGGCGACCTGACACAACACCCTATCTGGATTGAGCCGTTTGACTCAGATAGCCTGCACCACATGCTGCAAGCGGCATTCCCGTAGTCTGCCAATGCATGGTGGAACAATCGTCCAGAGGATTGGAGGCCATGGATGCCTGCCTCCGTTGGACACTTGAATGCATCAGGCGGACGTTCTTCTGCTGTCATAGAAGAGATACATGGAGAACGTGCTCAAGCATAGACATAGCCAGGTGAAAAAGAAGCGGACGCTGCCCGCTTTGGGCAGGTCTATATCAGGCGAGACAAGATGGCCAACAACATGAAGGGGAAGAAGCAAGTTGTTGTGCCTATTACTGCAACTAACCCTGTGACATCAGACATGGGGCTGGTACATCGACAACGACCACTGCTATAAAGAAGAATACTAAGGCACCAGTGGATTGGGACTCACTCAGGAGGAGCGCTAGGATCAAGACCATCCTTTATGGTCACAGGAACATGCCACTTGTGATTCAACGTGAAGCTATGCTTGAGGAGGATTCGGGTACAACTGCAGCGACTGACAATGCGGGTAACAATGAATTCCCAGGACCAATGAAATTTCCTTCGATATCTGATCTTGTTGATACCGCACCACACCTGGAATTACCAACCGTTGCTCTGCAGGAAGTTGCAGTTCACCGGTGCGGCGTGCCACTTGAGGTGGCACGCGCGAAGCTCCCGATGACCTACGATGACAACAACTTCTCAGATGAAGGGGGGAGCATGGATCTGTCAATGGTGGACCAATGAGTGAAGAACATGATACTGTGGCTCGCCAACTGGAGGGGTGTTTTGATGTTCCTAGTGGGGCTTTTGGTATAATGTATGGTACGGGAGGAAGGGGGGTCAATGGGCTGTTTGTGTACACGGGTACCCACTTTTGGAGACTACACAGCTGTACTGGTGTAGAGGCTACATGGGTTTATAGGGTCATTGTCACACCTGGTTCCGAAAATGAACCAGGTGAACGCAGATGTGTGCCAAGGATGTTCAACACACATTCACGAGTGCATTCACAAAAGGATATACAGAAAATTACCACAAGACAAGATTAATTAAGAACTTTTTATTACACAATTCATAATATCCTCGAATACAAGCTCTATGAATATTAATGACTAGTTTGAACTAATGCAGCAAAAATAACTAAATATGAACTAAAGGAAATAAGCAAGCTAAGCAAAGGGTATATGGTGCAGCTCCAATCAACACCACAGGCAAGCTGACGGCAGACACGGCCTAGAACTCCGCATTAACATCGTGATACTCCCAATCCTGACCTGCAACTGTTGGTGGGGGAATTGCAAGGGTGAGTACATGTCGTACTCAGCAAGTGTGGGAAAGTATGACATGTAGCTGATACAAATGACGACAATAATAAAGGCTACATGCTGAAAAGTACATTAAAACATTTGAAAAGCAATATATTGTATGTATGTGAAGTACACCCATCATAAATCATGTAGTGATCATAATACCAATCCATATTTCATTACCATCATCCATATGCCAGATTTCTCATTACCATTATCCATATCCATTGCCATAAACAATAATACCATCCCATAACCAGTACCAAACTAACCCAATCGAAAACCCCTCTAATCATGGAAGTTATCCAGGTGCTCTTAACTGGGAGCACGGCTATCATGATAGTTTTAATACTCTGTAGAGTTTTACTTCTTTACCCACGTGTCCATGATTTCATCACCTTTCAGTGACTAGAACCTCTATTATGTCGTCTCACACTTCCATTAGTGTGTGGCCAAGAGATCAAAAAATAGCCTTTACAAAGGGACTACTAGCATGTACGAACCCACTGAGGTTTCACCGGTGGCGATGTCTCCAACTGAGCACATCTTCAATCAAGGGCCCCCTCTTGTGCCATTCGGATCCCAGGGAGTCCAGCCAAAATTCTAAACCCAATCTGACTCCCCTTCCCCGGTGTGCCAAATGATCCGCGCAATACTAGCAATACCCTAATTAATCAGCTACGTTGCACCCATACTTGGCCTCGTAGTGGCACTGTTGTCCCGGCATATTCTCGCATGAACCGGTCCTTAGATGTAAAGCAAGCAACCACCATGTCTTCCAACCCATCCACATACCAAGCATGCTTAGACCACCCATTACCATATCATATTAACAATAATATCATTAGTGCATAATTAAATGGTATAGTTGTTTTCCCATCCCAATTAATTAAGCGAAGCAAAGGTAGAAAGCCCCTTCGGACTCTCTACCATGTATTCCAGGTGACAAGGGTGGCTAAACAAAGCTAGTAAACTTCCTGTCATAGGAATCCCATCAAATTGACACAAGCATGTAGTTTTGCAAACAAAACATTTATCTTAAAACTGGATCAATATGTTCAAGGACACTTGCCTTGCTCTTGGGCTTGGTTCGGGTCAAAGTCTTCAAAAATCCTGGTGCTAGAGATCCTTCGCGGCACTCTCCAGTGCAAATCTGTCTAAACCGAGCAATAAACATACAAGACAAGAATCACAATCAATAAGTGCACACCTATTACTCAATATGTCATGACATGCATGATTAATGCAAATACGAAGCAAAACTAGTTAATGAGTTGTTAATGATGTCTACTAACTAGTTCTAATAGTTTTTAACAAGTTTAGACCGGTTTGGAATTGATTCAAATCAATTTAGATTTAATTCAGCAGAAAACAGGCAGCAAGACCAGACTAGTCCGCTGCAGGGTTGGACTAGTCCGCCCTTCGCAGAAACAACAAACTAGGGTTTTATAGATTGACGTGAATTTGGAGAAACGGGTTTGGATTCACGTGAGAAATATAAAGTAGAAGGTATACCAGGTGTTTAGAACTCCAATAAATCAAGGGATTCGGAGGAAACACTTGGATATTTAACGATCTAGGGTTGAGGAAGAAAACTTGATGATGACTTGTTGATAAAGACCAAAAACTCAATGGAGATCTTGATCCTCTTTCGTTTCCTCCTCCTCTTCTTCTTGCTCTGGATCTCCTTCTCCTCCTTGGTGGTGGCTCCTATGAACTAAGGTTTGGTGGTCTTTCAGTTGAGGCAAAGAGGTAAAAGGGTGGGGTGTTTGTTTGTATATATAGGGGTGGAGGGCTAGGGTTTCAATGGATTCGAGTTTGGGGTGGGTTGGGGCTGGTGTGGGTTCCCACAATGGCTCCAAAATAGTTAGACACGACGTCCCTAGGCCCACTTTAAGGTAAAACCCAAAAACATGTCATAGAACAAAAGATGAACTCGGAATCGCGATTACCGGACAAGTCCGTGAAAGGCCGGACTAGTCCGATATTAGTCAGAGAAGAAAACGGATAAGGCGCAAGGGCGCTCGATCAGTGAGCTATTACGCACTCTTTAAAGGGTGGCTGCTTCTAGGCAAACCTCCTGGCTGTCTTTGCACCCCCGCCTTTATCACTGAGCGATCATTTAGGGGCCTTAGCTGGTGATCCGGGCTGTTTCCCTCTCGACGATGAAGCTTATCCCCCATTGTCCCGGACTGTATCAGACAAGTCCAAACTTTGCCAGAGAGGAAAACGGACAAGTCCGCAAGACATCAGACAAATCCGGACAAGTCCAAGAACTTGGCAAATTTTCAAGGATTCGGGACACCGGACTAGTCCGCAGTGGACCGGACAAGTCTGAAAATTGTACAGAGACGAAACCGGACTAGTCCGCAGCAAATACGGACATGTTCGAGGGAGGTCAGAGAGAAAGCGGACTAGTCCGCACCAAAAACGGACTAGTCTGCACTTCCCAGAATTCTTAAGTGTGGTTTTGCTTCTAATTCATTTTAAACTCATTCCTTTTTATGTGGATTAATGTTAAACATGTATATGAAATTGTGCAATGCACGATGCATGAAAATGAGGGTGTTACAAACCTACCCCCTTAAAATGAATCTCGCCCTCGAGATTCGACGCAAGAGAGAAGAGATAGGGAAATTCCTTCTTGAGATCATGTTCCAGCACCAAAGTTGCCTCTGATTCTGTGTGATGCTTCTATTGAGCTTTACACCATCTATTAATCTTGTTTCTTGTGACCCTCTCCTTGGTTTCCAAGATTTTGACCGGTTGCTCGGCATACGTCAAATCTTCCTCTAGTTCCAACTGTTCCATTGGCACTTGTTCTTTCGGTACTCTCAAGCTTCTTGAGCTGGGAAACATGAAAGACATCATGAACATCAGAAAGATGAGCTGGCATCTCCAACTTATATGCTACTTCTCCTCTTTTGTCCAAAATCTTGAATGGCTTAATATAGCGAGGTGCTAACCTGCCTCTGATATTAAACCTCTTATGACCTCGCATTGGTGACACCTTAAGGTAGACTAAGTCTCCCACTTCAAAGGCTAGTTTTCTTCACCTATTATCCGCATAGCCTTTTTCTCTCGAATGAGTAGCTTTCAAATTTTCACGAATAATCTGGACTTGTTTCTCAGCTTCTTACAACATATCCGGTCCAAATACTTGGCTCTCTTCTCGTTCATTCGAAAATAATGGTGTCCTACACTTCCTCCCATATAGTGCTTCATAGGGTGACATTTTTAAGCTTGTTTGGTAACTATTGTTGTATAAAAATTCTGCATATGGCAAGCTCTTGTCCCAACTTTTCCCATGCTTCAAAGCACAAGCTCTTAACATGTCCTCCACAATCTGATTGGTTCTCTCAGTTTGTCCATCCGTTTGAGGGTGATATGCTGAGCTGAAATTCAACCTCGTCCTAATGCTTCATGCAATTTCTACCAAAACATGGAGGTAAATTGAGAACCTCAGTCCAAGACTATTTTCTTTGGGACTCCATGTTGGCACACAATATGCTGCATATCTAGGTCTGCCAGTTGTATTATAGTATAATTGGTCTTGATAGGGATGAAGTGAGCTTACTTGGTCAACCGATCCACAATTACCCATATTGAATCGTAACCGGACTGAGTACGTGGCAATCCAACTATAAAGTCCATGCCAATTTCTTCCCACTTCCATTCTGGAATCTTCAATGGCTGCAATAATCTAGCTTGCCTTTGGTGTTCAGCTTTGACTTGTTGGCACACATCACACAATGCTACATATTCAACTATGTCCTTTTTCATGCTAGCCCACCAATAACGTGTCTTTAAATCTTTGTACAACCGAGATGAATCGAGTATGGTGAGTCATGTGCCTCCTTTAATATTGTCTCCCAAATATGATTCAAATTAGGAACGACAATCCTTTTTCCAAGCCATAAGGTACCATGGTCATCCTCATCAAATCTGAGTTCTCTCCCTTCTTGAGTCCTTTCCTTGATTTCCTGAATTTCCTCATCCTTTGTTTGTACTTCTCGAATTTCCTGCTCTAAGGTCGGATTTAACTCCATTATTCCCATCTCATTCACAAATCTGAGATTCAACCATTCAAACTCCTTATATAACTCAGATGGCAGCTCTCAAACTGTGAGCTGATGACTTACTCCTTTCCTACCCAAGGCATCGGCCACTGCATTAGCCTTCCCCGGATGATAGTTGATCCCCACATCATAGTCCTTGATGAGCTCCAACCAACTTCGTGGTCTCAAATTCAGATCTGTTTGTGTGAATATGTACTTGAGACTCTTGTGGTCCGTGTAAATCTCACACCTATGACCAAGAATATAATGTCTCCAAATCATCAATGCATGTACCACAGCTGCGAGTTCCAAATCATGTGTTGGATAATTCTGATCATGTTTCTTCAATTGCCTCGATGCATATGCTACCACATGACCTTCTTGCATGAGCACAGATCCAAGTCCTTGATGAACCTACGGTAATATCCAGCCATCCCAATAAAACTCCATATTTCCTTTACGTTTTGCGGTGGCTCCCATTTGAACACATCTCTCACTTTTCCTAGGTGGACCGATACTCCTCCTTAGAGATGATATGCCCCAAAAATGACACCTCTTTTAACCAAAATTGGCACTTGCTGAACTTGGCATACAATTGATGCTCCCTCAATTGCTGCAACATGAGCCTCAAATGTTCCTCATGTTCCTCCTCGCTTCTCGAGTAGATCATAATATCATCAATGAACACTACAAAGAACTTACCCAAGTACTCCATGAAGACCTTATTAATGAGGTACATAAAATAGGCAGGTGCATTGCTCAATCCAAAGGACATCCTGGTGTACTCATAAGATCCATACCGTGTCCGAAAAGCTGTCTTGGGTATGACCGATGGTCTAATCTTCATTTGAAAGTATCCCGACCTCAAATAAATCTTGGAGAAGACACAAGCACCCTTCATCTGATCAAACAAGTCTTCTATGCGTGGCAATGTGTACATGTTCTTGATGGTCACCTCGTTGAGAACTCGGTAATCCACACACATCCTTTGTGATCCATCCTTCTTATCCACAAAAAGGATGGGCGTTCCCCAAAGTGAAGAGCTTGGACGAATAAAACCCTTCTCTAGTTGCTCTTGAATCTGCTTCTCGAGCTCTGCTAACTCCTTAGGAGGTATCCTATATGGCTCTTAGCTATAGGTGCAGTTCCAGGTATTAATTCAATCACAAATTCGATGTCGCGATCTGGTGGCATACCTGACAACTCATCCAAAAACACGTACAAAAATTCAAGAACCACTGTGATCTCCTCAATTGCAGCACCATCTATGTGATTCAGCTCCACTTGTTTCGGTGCATGTTGAGTTGCTTCAACTTTTATGGTGATCCCTTCCTCATTGGTCAACTTCACCGTCTTTGTTGCACATTTAATGAGTCCATTGTGCTTCCTCAACCAATCCATACCAAGTATAATTTCCAATCCTTGAGAATCCAAGACAATGAGGTTGATAAAGAAGTCTACCCCCATATTCTAAGGCTTACTTTTGTACATACTATATTTGTACTCATCTCTCCTTCAGTAGATTTAACCAATAGAGTATACTTCATATGATATATAGGCAAACTATACATGGAAACATACTTCGATGCAATGAATGAATGCAATGCTCCAGAATCAAATAACATAGTCGCTAGGTTGGAGTTTGCCAGAAACATACCAATAACTGTAACACCCTCATTTTCATGCATCATGCCTTGCATACACTCTTATACATGTTTAGTATTAACCCACAACAAGAGGAACGAGTTTAAAATTGATTCGGAGCATTTAAAATTGATTTGTAGCAAAAACGCACTTAAAATGCAGGAAAGTGCGGACTAGTCCGATTTTACTGAGGATAGTCCGATTTCTCTCTGACTAAAAACGGACTTGTCTGTTTTTGCTGCGGACTAGTCTGATTTTTGGACTGGAAACTTTTGGACTTGTCCGATTTTGTGTTGACTAGTCCGATATTCCAAGAATCCTTGAAAAATTGCTATGTCCTTGGACTTTTCCAGACTAGTCCGGTGTTCCAGGGGAGTTGTCCATTTTCCTCTCTGTTTAAAGTCGGACTTGTCCGATGTTTGGCCAGACTTGTCCGATTTTTACTCTGTACGACTTCGGACTAGTCCGGTCCTTTTCGGACTTGTCTGATATTTCGTGACTCTGAGTTGATCTTTTGTTTTACGACTTGTTTCTTGGGTTTCACGTTAAGTGGGCCTAGGGACGTCGTGCCCAACTCTTTTAGAGCCCATGAGGGACTCTAAACCGGCCTCTACTCATCCCAAACTCGAAATCCATCTAGCCCTAGCCTCCACCTCTATATAAACAGCCCCACCCCTTGGATTGACATCTATTTGTCACTTTTCCACCCACCCAAACCCTAGTTCGTGGGGAGCCACCATCAAGGAGGGAGGAGAAGATCCCAGCAAGAAGAAGAAGAGGAGGAAACGAAAGAGGATTAAGATCTCCACCAAGTTTTGTTCTTCACCACCAATTCATCCCCAAGTTCATCACCAACCCTAGATCACCAAGATCCAAGTGTTACCTCCAAGTTTCTTGATTCATTGGAGTTCTAAACACCTGGTATACCTTCTATTCTCTTTTCCTTACGAGAATTCAACCCCAAATCTCCAAATTTACGTCGATCTAGAAAACCCTAATCTTTTGATCTCGCAGAGTGCGGACTTGTCCAGTCCCTAGCGGACTAGTCCGATCTTCCTGGTTAAATTTGGTTGAAATTAATTCTAAAATTTGATCTAATCGAATCCAAACCTATATAAACTTGTTAAAAGCTATTAGAACTAGTTAGTGATCATTAAAAGCAATCTAGTAACAAGTTCTACCTTGCATTTGCATCAATCATGCATGTCATATCATATTGAGTAATATTTGTGCACTCTTTGATTGTGTTTCTTGTCTTGTATGTTTCTTGTGTGGATTAGACGGATGTGCGCTAGAGAGTGCCGTGGAGGATCTACAGCACCAAGATTTTGAAGGCTTTGACCCTAATCAACCGCAAGAGCAAGGCAAGTGTCCTTGAAGCATATTGATCCTGTTTTTAAGATAAATGTTTTGTTTTCAAAACTGCATGCTTGTGTCAAATTGATGGGAATCCTATGGTAGGAAGTTTACTAGATTTGCTAAACCACCCTTGTCGCCTGGAATATATGGTAGAGAGTCGGGAAGGGCTTTTTACCTTTTTGCTTCTCTTAATCAACTGAGATGGGAAACAACTATACCACTCAATTTAATTATGCATTAATGATATTCTGGTTAATGTGAACTGGTCAATATGGTATGGTTATGGGTGATCTAAGCAAGCCTGGTATGTGGATGGGTTGGATGTTATGGTGGTTTGCTTTCTTTAGATCTAAGGACCGGTTCATGCGAGAATAAGCCAGGACTACAGTGCCACCACGAGGCCAAGTATGGGTGCGGCGTAGCTGATTAATTAGGGCTTTGCTAGTGCTGTTTGGACCATTGTGGATGCTCGGGGAAGGGGTAGTCGGATTGGGTTTGTTGATGATTGGTGGGACTACCCTGGGATCCGAATGGCTCAAGAGGGGGCCCTTGGTTGAAGATGTGCTCCGTTGGAGGCATCGCCACCGGTGAAACCTCAGTGGGGTCTAAATAGGCTAGTAATCCATTTGTAAAGGCTATTTTGTGATCTCTTGGCCACACACCTACGGAAGTGTGAGACGGCATAATGGAGGTTCCTTAGTCACTGAAAGGTGATGAAATCACGAACACGTGGGTAAAGAGGTACAAACTCTGCAGAGTTAAATAAAACTGTCATGATAGCTGTGCTCCCGGTTATGAGCACCTGGACAACTTCCATGATTAGAGGGTACTCGATATTGGGATGGTATTTGGGATGGATATGGTTGGTATTATGGTTATGGATTAATTTCTGGTATTGAATATGGTTATTGGCGAACGGTGAAATCTGGAATTATGGATGAGGATGGTGAATTATGGACTGGTATTATGGTATTACTTATGGTTATGATGGGTTCGATTCATATAAATATAATATATTGCTTTTCAAATGTTTTTTTATGTATTTTCAGCACTTTGCCATTATTATTGTCATCATTTGAATAAGCCACATGTCATACTTTCCACACTTGCTGAGTATGACATGTAGTCACTCTTGCAATCCCCCCCCAACAGTTGCAGGTCAGGATTGGGAGTTTAATGGTGAGAATGCGGAGTTCTAGGCCGTGTCTACCGTCAGCTTTGCCTGTGGTGTTGATTGGAGCTGCGCTATACCTTATTGCTTATGCTGCCTAGCTGTTTAGTTTGCTTTATTAGTTTATTTGCGCTGCATTAGTTGAACTTGTCCTTAATATTCATTAGAGCTTGTATTCGAGGATAATATGGTTTGTGTAATAAAACTTGGTTAATTAATCTTGTTCTGTGGAAATTTTCTGTATACTCTTTTGTGATTGCACTCGTGTATGTGTGTTGAACATCCTGGGCACACATATGCGTTAGCTTGGTTCATTTTTCGGAACCGGGTGACACAGATTGGTATCAGAGCCACAGGTTGACCGTAGGATGCAGCCTAAATAGAATGGACACTCTAGAGCACATAGGAGCACTCAGGAATCGATGTGTTTTTGCTTGGTGTGTTACTTCTATATATATTGTTTGCTTGTGTGCTTAATAGAGGATTTTGGGGTGCTTTAGCATTGCCATGTCCACCTAGGCTACTGTAGCTAGCTGTTTAGTTTCATATCCCTTGATGCATATAGTTGGGGACGTTTTCTAATTCTTACCTATTGCTTTTCTTCAGATGGTGAGGACTCGCAACCAGAGGGATGGCAATGATGAGGAGGAGAACAATGGAGTACCTCAGAACAACAATGGGCAAGGACCTGCTCATGGAGCTATCAACATTGAGCAGCTTTTGGCAGTGCAAAACTAGCTCATGCATACCATGATACAAACTATGGGACAGCTGCAGGCTGGCAATATCAACAATCAGCCCCACACGCCTCCACCGCCACCCTCGCCTCCTCATAACTGGTTGGGAGAGTTTATGAGGACTAGGCCGCCAACCTTTGCTCAAGCTGCCGACCCTATGGATGCGGATGATTGGCTCAAGTCCATGGAGAAGAAGCTAGCTATTGTCCAATGCAGTGACCGGGAGAAGGTCTTGTTTGCTTCTCATCAACTAGTTGGAGCAGCTGCGGATTGGTGGGATGCTTATTGCAATGCTCATGAGAACCAAGAGAGAATTACTTGGGCCGAATTCAAGGAGAATTTTCGTTCTCATTATGTGCCCGAGGGTGTTATGATCTTGAAGAGGCAAGAATTTGAGAATTTAAGGCAAGGAAAATCAAGCATGAGTGAATATCTCAATAAGTTCACTCAACTCTCAAGATACGCGCCTGAGGATGTTAGTCGGGACAGCCGGAAACAATACTTGTTCATGAGGGGCTTGAACAATGAGATCCAAGTGCAATTGCTCGACTGTGATTATGTCAATTTCCAAAAGCTTGTGGACAAAGCAATTGTGGTTGAGAACAAGATCCGTGAGATGAAGCAAGAAATCAAGAGGAAGGCGACATATCAAGGATAGCAACAAGGAAGTAATGTGCGCCCTCGCCTTGCACCACCCAATGTGCCCTATTACAGCTCCTCTATTCCTGCTCAGCGCCCTGGTTATGCACCACGCCCAACTCAGTTTGTGCAGCAGCGCCCTGTTATGCAAGCACCTAGGCCTCCAATGCCTTATGCGCCTCGTGCTGATTTTCCTGCTCCAAGTGTTCAAAACCAAGCTCGTCCCAATAATTCTGGTGGAGTTAAGAAGTGCTATACTTGTGGAGAAGCTGGACACTTTGCGCATCAATGTCCTAAGTTAGGCCTTGGTCAAGGAAGCAATGCGCCGAGGCAAAACCCAGGACCCAATGGAGGAGCGCCACAAGGAAACCGGGGCAACAGAATTTTGCTCGTGGCAACGTGAACCATGTCTCTACGGAGGATGCTCAACAAGCGGATGACGTGGTCATTGGTATGTTTCTCACCAACTCCAACCCCGCGACTATGTTATTTGATTCTGGAGCATCGCATTCATTCATTGCATCAAAGTATGATGCTAAGTATAGTTTGCCTATCTCTCATATGAAGTTTACTCTATTGGTTAAGTCTCCTGGAGGACAGATGAGGACAAATATAGTATGTCCAAAAGTAAGCCTTAGAATAAGGGGGGTAGACTTCTCTGCCAACCTCATTGTTTTGGATTCTCAAGGGTTGGACATTATACTTGGTATGGACTGGTTGAGGAAGCACAATGGAGTTATTGAGTGTGCCACGACGACGGTGAAGTTGACCAACGAAGAAGGGATCACCGTAGAATTTGAAGCATCTCAAACCGCACCGAAGCAATTGGAGCTGAATCATATGGACGGTGCCACAATTGAGGAGATTCCGGTGGTGTGTGAATTTTTGGATGTTTTTCCGGACGAGTTGCCAGGTATGCCACGTGATCGAGATATTGAGTTTGTTATTGATTTAATACCTGGAACTGCACCTATAGCTAAGAGCCGTATAGGATGCCTCCTCTGGAATTAGCGAAGCTCAAGAAGCAAATTCAAGAGCAACTAGAGAACGGTTTCATTCACCCTAGCTCTTCGCCTTGGGGAGCGCCCGTTCTATTTGTGGACAAGAAGGATGGATCCCAAAGGATGTGCGTGGATTACCGAGCTCTCAACGAGGTAACAATCAAGAACAAGTACACCTTGCCACACATAGAAGACTTGTTTGATCAGATGAAGGGTGCTTGTGTCTTCTCCAAGATTGATTTGAGGTCGGGATACTTTAAAATGAATATTAGACCATCGGACATACCCAAGACAGCTTTTAGAACACGGTATGGATCTTATGAGTACACCGTGATGTCATTTGGATTGAAAAATGCGCCTGCCTACTTTATATACCTCATGAATAAGGTCTTCATGGAGTACTTGGATAAGTTCGTTGTGGTGTTTATTGATGACATTATGATCTTCTCGAAGGATGAGAAAGAACATGAGGAACACTTGAGGCTTACGTTGCAGAAATTGAGGGAGCATCGATTGTATGCCAAGTTCAACAAGTGTCAGTTTTGGTTGAGGGAGGTGTCATTTTTGGGTCATATAATTTTAGGAGGAGGAGTATCGGTTGACCCCGGAAAAGTGAGAGACGTGTTGAAGTGGGAACCGCCGCAAAATGTCAAGAAAATAAGGAGTTTTCTTGGGATGACTGGATATTACCGTAGATTCATCAAGGACTTTTCCAAGATAGCGAAGCCTATGACGGAGTTGCTAATGAAGGGCAAGGCTTTCCGATGGACTGAAGCTTGTCAAAGTAGTTTTGAGGAGTTAAAGAAGAGGTTGACAACAACCCCAGTTTTGGTATTGCCGGATGTAAGCAAGAGTTTTTACATTTATTGCGATGCATCAAGACAAGGACTTGGATGTGTATTGATGCTAGAAGGTCAAGTGGCCGCCTATGCATCAAGACAATTGAAGAAACATGAGCAGAATTACCCAACACATGATTTAGAACTTGCAGCCGTGGTACATGCATTGAAGATTTGGAGGCACTATATTCTTGGACATAGGTGTGAAATTTATACGGATCATAAGAGTTTGAAGTATATTTTCACACAAACGGATCTGAACTTGAGGCAACGGAGATGGTTGGAGCTCATCAAAGATTATGATTTGGGGATCAACTATCATCCGGGAAAGGTCAATGTAGTGGCCGATGCTTTGAGTATAAAGGGAGTTAGTCACCAACTCATAGTTCGAGAGTTACCATCCGAGTTATGCAAGGAGTTTGAACGGTTGAACCTTGGGTTTGTAAATAAGATGGAGATGATGGAGTTAAACCCAACCTTGGAGCAAGAAATTCGAGAGGCACAAACCGCAAATGAGGAGATCAAGGAAATCAAGGAAAGGATCGAGGAAGGGAGAGAATTCAGATTTGATGAAGACGAACATGGTACCTTATGGCTTGGAAAGAGGATCGTTGTGCCTAATGTAAAGCATATTCGGGAGACAATATTAAAGGAGGCACATGACTTGCCTTACTCAATTCACCCTGGTTGTACAAAGATATACAAAGACTTGAAGACTTGCTATTGGTGGGATAGCATGAAAAAGGACATAGCTGAATATGTGGCATTGTGTGATGTGTGCCAACGAGTCAAGGCGAAACATCAAAGGACAGCTGGATTATTGCAACCGTTGAAGATTCCGGAATGGAAGTGGGAAGAAATTGGAATGGACTTCACAATTGGGTTACCACGTACCCAGTTCGGGTATGACTCAATTTGGGTAATTGTGGATCGCTTAACCAAGTCAGCTCATTTTGTTCCTGTGAAGACCAAATATACAGCTGCACAATTGGCCGAAATATACATGGAGCATATTGTGTGTCGACATGGAGTCCCTAAGAAGATAGTCTCGGATAGAGGTTCTCAATTTACCTCCAGATTTTGGCAAAAATTGCATGAAGCTTTGGGAACGAGGTTAAATTTTAGTTCAGCATATCATCCTCAAACGGATGGACAAACCGAGAGGACCAATTAGATTTTGGAGGACATGTTAAGAGCTTGTGCTTTGAAGCATGGGAAGAGTTGGGACAAAAGCTTGCCATACGCAGAATTTTCATACAATAATAGTTACCAAGCAAGCTTGAAGATGTCACCGTATGAAGCGCTTTATGGGAGGAAGTGTAGGACACCTTTATTCTGGAATGAGGCAGGAGAAACTCAAGTATTTGGTCCGGATGTGTTGCAAGAAGCCGAAAAGCAAGTCCAAATAATTCGTGAAAACTTGAGGGCTGCCCAATCAAGGCAAAAAGGCTATGTGGACAATAGGAGAAGGAAATTAGCCTTTGAAATAGGTGATTTTGTTTACCTCAAGGTGTCACCAATGAGAGGTCATAAGAGGTTTAACATAAGAGGAAAGCTAGCACCTCGCTATATTGGACCGTTCAAGATTTTGGACAAAAGAGGAGAAGTAGTATATAAATTGGAGATGCCAGCTCATCTTTCAGACGTACATGATGTCTTTCATGTTTCCTAGCTCAAGAAGTGCTTGAGAGTACCGGAAGAACAAGTGCCAATGGAAGAATTGGAATTAGAGGAAGATTTGACTTATGCCGAGCAACCGATCAAAATCTTGGAAACCAAGGATAGGGTCACAAGGAACAAGGTCATTAGATGGTGTAAAGTTCAATGGAAGCACCACACCGAAAAAGAAGCAACGTGGGAATTGGAAGATGATCTCAAGAAGGAATTTCCCTATATTTTCTCTTCCGCGTCGAATCTCGAGGGCGAGATTCATTTTAAGGGGGGTAGGTTTGTAACACCCTCATTTTCATGCATCATGCCTTGCATACACTCATATACATGTTTAACATTAACCCACAACAAGAGGAACGAGTTTAAAATTGATTCGGAGCATTTAAAATTGATTTGGAGCAAAACCGCACTTAAAATGCAGGAAAGTGCGGACTAGTCCGATTTTACTGAGGATAGTCCGATTTCTCTCTGACTAAAAATGGACTTGTCCGTTTTTGCTGCGGACTAGTATGATTTTTGGCACTGGAAACTTTCGGACTTGTCCGATTTTGTGCGGACTAGTCCGATATTCCATGAATCCTTGAAAATTTGCTAAGTCCTTGGACTTTTCCGGACTAGTCCGGTGTTCCAGCAGACTTGTCCGTTTTCCTCTCTGTTTAAAGTCGGACTTGTCCGATGTTTGGCCAGACTTGTCCGATTTTCTCTCTGGACAACTTCGGACTAGTCCGGACCATTTCGGACTTGTCCGATATTTCCTGACTCCGAGTTGATCTTTGGTTTTACGACTTGTTTCTTGGGTTTCACATTAAGTGGGCCTAGGCACGTCGTGCCCAACTCTTTTAGAGCCCATGAGGGACTCTAAACCGGCATCTACTCATCCCAAACTCGAAATCCATCGAACCCTAGCCTCCACCTCTATATAAACAGCCCCACCCCTTGGATTGACATCTATTTGTCACTTTTTCACCCACCCAAACCCTAGTTCGTGGGGAGCCACCATCAAGGAGGGAGGAGAAGATCCCAAGCAAGAAGAAGAAGAGGAGGAAACGAAAGAGGATCAAGATCTCCACCAAGTTTCGTTCTTCACCACCAATTCATCCCCAAGTTCATCACCAACCCTAGATCACCAAGATCCAAGTGTTACCTCCAAGTTTCTTGATTCATCGAAGTTCTAAAAATCTGGTATACCTTCTATTCTCTTTTCCTTACGAGAATTCAACCCCAAATCTCCAAATTTATGTCGATCTAGAAAATCCTAATCTTCTGATCTCGCTGAGTGCGGACTTGTCCAGTCCCTAGCGGACTAGTTCGATCTTCCTGGTTAAATTGGGTTGAATTAATTCTAAAATTTGATCTAATCGAATCCAAACCTGTATAAACTTGTTAAAAGCTATTAGAACTAGTTAGTGATCATTAAAGCAATCTAGTAACAAGTTCTACCTTGCATTTGCATCAATCATGCATGTCATATCATATTGAGTAATATTTGTGCACTCTTTGATTGTGTTTCTTGTCTTGTATGTTTATTGTGTGGATTAGACGGATTTGCGCTAGAGAGTGCCGCGGAGGATCTACAACACCTAGAGTTTGAAGGCTTTGACCCTAATCAACCGCAAGAGCAAGGCAAGTGTCCTTGAAGCATATTGATCCTGTTTTTAAAATAAATGTTTTGTTTGAAAAATTGCATGCTTGTGTCAAATTGATGGGAATCCTATGGTAGGAAGTTTACTAGATTTGCTAAACCACTCTTGTTGCCTGGAATACATGGTAGAGAGTCAGGAAGGGCTTTTTACCTTTTCGCTTCGCTTAATCAACTGGGATGGGAAACAACTATACCACTCAATTTAATTATGCATTAATGATATTCTGGTTAATGTGAACTGGTCAATACGGTATGGTTATGGGTGATCTAAGCAAGCCTGGTATGTGGATGGGTTGGATGTTATGGTGTTTTGCTTGCTTTAGATCTAAGGACTGGTTCACGCGAGAATAAGCCTGGACTACAGTGCCACCATAAGGCCAAGTATGGGTGCGGCGTAGCTGATTAATTAGGGCTTTGCTAGTGCTGTTTGGACCATTGAGGATGCTCGGGGAAGGGGTAGTCGGATTGGGTTTGTTTATGATTGGGGGGACTACCCTGGGATCCGAAGGAATCAAGAGGGGGCCCTTGGATGAAGATGTGCTCAGTTGGAGGCATCGCCACCGGTGAAACCTCAGTGGGGTCTAAATAGGCTAGTAATCCCTTTGTAAAGGCTATTTTCTGATCTCTTGGCCACAAACCTACGAAGTGTGAGACGGCATAATGGAGGTTCCTTAGTCACTAAAAGGTGATGAAATCACGAACATGTGGGTAAAGAGGTACAAACTCTACAGAGTTAAATAAAACTATCATGATAGCCGTGCTCCCGGTTATGAGCACCTAGACGACTTCCATGATTAGAGGGTACTCGGTATTGGGATGGTCTTTGGGATGGTTATGGTTGGTATTATGGTTATGGATTAATTTCTGGTATTGAATATGGTTATTGGCGAGTGGTGAAATCTGGAATTATGGATAAGGATGGTGAATTATGGACTAGTATTATGGTATTACTTATGATTATGATGGGTTCGATTCATATAAATATAATATATTGCTTTTCAAATGTTTTTTATGTACTTTCAGCACTTTGCCATTATTATTGTCGTCATTTGAATAAGCCACATGTCATACTTTCCACACTTGCTGAGTACGACACGTACTCACTCTTACAATCCCCCCCCAACAGTTGCAGGTCAGTATTGGGAGTTTAATGGTGAGAATGCGGAGTTCTAGGCCGTTTCTACCATCAGCTTTGCCTGTGGTGTTGATTGGAGCTGCGCGATACCCTATTGCTTATGCTGCCTAGCTGTTTAGTTTGCTTAATTAGTTTATTTCCGCTGCATTAGTTGAACTTGTCCTTAATATTCATTAGATCTTGTATTCGAGGATAATATGGTTTGTGTAATAAAACTTGGTTAATTAATCTTGTTCTGTGGAAATTTTCTGTATACTCTTTTGTGATTGCACTCGTGTATGTGTGTTGAACATCCTGGGCACACATATGCGTTAGCTTGGTTCATTTTTCGGAACCGGGCGTCACAATAACCACGTCATCCGCTTGTTGATCTTCCTCCGTAGAGACATTGTTCACGTTGCCAGGGGCAAAATTCTGCTATCCACGGTTCCCTTGCTACTGTCCTCCATTCGGTCTTGGGTTTTGTCTTTGCGCATTGCTTCCTCGACCAAGGCCTGACTTAGGACATTGGACTAGAAAATGTCCTGCTTCTCCACATGTATAGCACTTCCTAACTGCACCAGAATTTGGACGGAGTTGATTCTGAACATTTGCACCAGGAAGGTTGGCACGAGGTGCATAAGGCATTGGAGGCCTAGGTGCTTGCATGACAGGACGTTTCTACACAAACTGAGCTGGACGCGGTGCATAACCAGGGCGCTGTACAGGAGCAGAAGGGCTATAATATGGTGCATTGGGTGGTGCAAAGCGAGGGTGCACATTACTTCCTTGTTGCTGTCCTTGATATGGCGCCTTCCTATAGTTATCTAGCTCCATATCACGAACATTATTCTCCACAACAATTTCTTTGTCCACTAGCTTCTGGAAGATTGCATAATCACAGTTGAGCAATTGTACCTGGACCTCATTGTTCAAGCCTCTCATAAACAAGTATTGCTTCCAACTGTGTTGGCTGACATCCTCAGGCGCATATCTTGAGAGTTGAGTGAATTTATTGAGATATTCACCCACACTCGATCTTCCTTGCCTAAATTTCTCAAATTCTTGTCTCTTTAGGATCATAACACCTTCTGGCACATAATGAGAACGGAAGCTCTCCTTGAATTCAGCCCAAGTAATCTTCTCTTGATTCTCATGGGCATTGCATACGGAATCCCACCAATCCGCAGCTGCTCCAACTAGTTTATTGGAAGCAAATAGAACCTTCTCCCGGTCACTGCATTGAACTATTGCAAGTTTCTTTTCCACAGATTTGAGCCAATCATCAGCATCCATAGGGTTAGCAGCTTGAGCAAAAGTCAGCGGCCTGGTTCTCATGAACTCTCCCAACCGGTTATGAGGAGGTGGGGGTGGCGGCGGAGGCATGTGGTGCTTATTGTTGTTATTACTAGCCTGCAGCTGTCCCATAGTCTGTATCATAGTCTGCATGAGCTGGTTTTGCATAGACAGTAGTTGCTCAAGGTTGATAGCTCCCTGGGCAGGTCCTTGTCCATTGTTGTTCTGAGGTGCTCCAATGTTCTCCTCGTCATCATTGCCATCCCTCTGGTTGCGAGTTCTCACCATCTCAGGAGAAGCAAGAGATAAGAATTCAGAAAACACCCCCTAACTATATGCATCAAGGGATATAAAACTAAACAACTAACTATACAAGCCTATATGGGCATGGCAATGCTAAAGCATCACAATCCTCTACTAAGAACACAAGCAACAATACATAGCAATAAGCACACCAAACAAAAACACATTGATTCCTGAGTGTTCCTGTGTGCTCTAAAGTGTCCATTCTATCTAGGCTGCATCCTACGGTCAACTTGTGGCTCTGATACCAATTTGTGACACCTGGTTCCGAAAATGAACCATGTGAACACATATGTGTGCCTAGGACGTTCAACACAAATACACGAGTGCATTAACTAAAGGATATACATAAAATTACCACAAGACAAGATTAATTAAGCACTTTTTATTACACAATTCATAATATCCTTGAATACAAGCTCTAATAAATATTAATGACAAGTTTGAACTAATGCAGCGGAAATAACTAAATATGAACTAAACGAAATAAGAAAGCTAAGCGAAGGGTATATGGCGCAGCTCCAATCAACATCAAAGGCAAGCTGACGGCCAACACGGCCTAAAACTCCACATTAACATCGTGATACTCCCAATCCTGACCTACAACTGTTGGTGGGGGAATTGCAATGGTGAGTACATGTCGTACTCAGTAAATATGGGAAAGTATGATATGTAGCTGATACAGAAGATGACAATAATAAAGGCTAAGTGCTGAAAAGTACATTAAAACATTTGAAAGTCAATATATTGTATGTATGTGAAGTCAACCCATTGTAAACCATGTAGTCATCATAATACCAGTCCATATTTCATTACCATCATCCATATGCCAGATTTCTCATTACCATTATCCATATCCATTGTCATAAACCATAATACCATCTCATAACCATTACCAAACCATCCCAATCAAAAACCCCTCTAATCATGGAAGTTATCCAGGTGCTCTTAACCAGGAGCATGGCTATCATGATAGTTTTAATACTCTGCAGAGTTTGTACCGCTTTACCCACGTGTTCGTGATTTCATCATCATTCGGTGACTAGAACCTCTATTATGCCGTCTCACTTCCGTTGGTGTGTTGACAAGAGATCCCAAAATAACCTTTATAAAGGGACTACTAGAATGTACAGACCCACTGAGGTTTCACCGGTGGCAATGTCTCCAACTGAGCACATCTTCAACCAAGGGCCCCCTCTTGTGCCATTCGGATCCCAGGGAGTCCTGCCACAAATCTAAACCCAATCTGACTCCCCTTCTCTGGTGCGCCAAATGATCCGCGCAGTACTAGCAATACCCTAATTAATCAGCTATGCCGCACCATACTTGGCCTCGTGGTGGCACTGTTGTCCTGGCATATTCTTGCATGATTTGGTCCTTAGATCTAAAGAAAGCCACCACCATGTCTTCCAACCCATCGACATACCAGGCTTGCTTAGATCACCCATTACCATATTATATTAACTATAATCTTATTAATGCATAATTAAAAGGTATAGTTGTTTTCCAATCCCAAATAATTAAGCGAAGCAAAGGTAAAAAGCCCCTCCCGACTCTCTACCATCTATTCCAGGTGACAAGGGTGGTTAAACAAAGCTAGTAAACTTCCTGTCATAGGAATCACATCAAATTGACACAAGCATGTAGTTTTGCAAATAAAACATTTATCTTAAAACTGGATCAATATGTTCAAGTACACTTGCCTTGCTCTTGGGCTTGGTTCGGGTCAAAGTCTTCAAAATCCTGGTGCTAGAGATCCTCCGCAACATTCTCTAGCACAAATTCATCTAAACCGCACAACAAATATACAAGACAAGAATCACAATCAATAAGTGCACATCTATTACTCAATATGTCATGACATGCATGATTAATGCAAATGCAAATCAAAACTAGTTAATTAGTTGTTAATGATGTTTACTAACTAGTTCTAATAGTTTTTAACAAGTTTGGACAGGTTTGGAATTGGTTCAAATCAATTTAGATTTAATTCAGCAGAAAACAGACAACAAGACTGGACTAGTCCGTTGTAGGGCCAGACTAGTCCGCCCTTCGCAAAAATAGCAAACTAGGATTTTCTAGATCGACGTGAATTTGGAGAAGCGGGGTTGAATTCACGTGAGAAATAGAAAGTAGAAGGTATACCAGGTGTTTAGAACTCAAATGAATCAAGGGTTTTGGAGGCAACACTTAGATCTTTGACGATCTATTGCTGAGGAAGAAAACATCATGATGACTTGTTGATGAAGAACAAAAACTCAATGGAGATCTTGATCCTCTTTCATTTCCTCCTCCTCTTCTTCTTGCTCGTGATCTCCTTCTCCTCCTTGGTGGAAGCTCCCATGAACTAGGGTTTGGTGGTCTTTCAATTGAGGCAAAGACATAAAAGGATGGGGTGTTGGGTTGTTTATATAGGGGTGGAGGGCTAGGGTTTCAATGGATTCGAGTTTGGGGTGGGTTGAGGCTGGTGTGGGGTCCCACAAGGGCTCCAAAAGAGTTAGACACGACGTCCCTAGACCCAATTTAAGGTAAAACCCAAAAACACTTCGTGGAACAAAAGATCAACTCGGAATTGCGATTAGCGAACAAGTCCGCGAAAGGCCGAACTAGTCTGATATTAGTCAGAGAAGAAAGCGGATAAGTCTGGACTATATCAGACAAGTCCAAACTTGGTCAGAGAGGAAAACGGACAAGTCCGCAAGACATCGGACAAATCTGGACAAGTCCAAGGACTTGACGAATTTTCAAGGATTCAGGACACCGGACTAGTCCGCAATGGACCGGACATGTCCGAAAATTGTACGAGGATGAAACCAAACTAGTCCGCAGCAAAAACGAACATGTCCAAGGGAGGTCAGAGAGAAATCGGACTAGTCCGCACCAAAAATGCACTAGTCCGCACTTCCCGGAGTTCTTAAGAGTGGTTTTGCTTCTAATTTATTTTAAACTCATTCTTTTTTATGTGGATTAATGTTAAACATGTATATGAACTTATGCAATGCATGATGCATGAAAATGAGGGTGTTACAGTCATGAAGCATCGAAAGAACAAGGGCGTCCCTGTTAGGAGGGTGTTCATGGGTACTATGGTCTGTACTGACAATGCCTCATGGGCCTTCACCCTTTGGGGCTCTCTCTGCCATTTTGTTGTTTATACTGAGTGGGGGGCTTATGACTACATGAATCTTAATCTACTTATCAATTGTATGTCTCTCTATTATGGGACCGACTATCCCGCTCACTATGTTAAGAGCCCTAGATGGGCCTTCTATACGCCTAATGTGATGCTGGGCCATCAACCCTTTCACATGGTGCTTGTTGCTCCTTCATGCTGTTAAGATACTTCAATGCATTGTCACCATGCAAATATAGTTGACAGGAACATTTCCGGGGCACAAACTGGACAGAGGCGGGGACTTCAAATTACAACTCAATTTTGGCAAAGTTTGTCATATACTAATCTCATAAGCAATATTGGGCAACACACTACTAATGCTACTACACGGGACCAGACTCAAGGGTGGACCCATCAGGTTTTTTCTAGATAAGAACCACCCTCTCATATCCTTTATTTCCCCTCTTCTTTAAAAGCACGGGGCAAGTCTCAATTCGACCATGGTTAAAATATGGCGCACAACAACACAAGAAACTAGAATGTGCTGAATTGGAATACAAGGGGCATTAATGACTCAAGTAAGCAACAATCATTAAGGTTCAAAATTGAGGAAACAAGTGAATACAATTTCTTCTGTATACAAAAGACAAAAAGGGAGGTGATTGACATTGCTTCCTCAAAATGATAGCTCGTAGAAGGTTAAATAAATTTGCCTTCTCACCATCGAGAGGTGCATCAAGGGGGATTCTTGTTGGTTGGAATAGTAACTTACTGAGCGGGGATGCATTGTACATTTTAGATTATGCCATCTCAATACAGTTCACATCGCTTTAAAATGGCATCAAATGGCAGCTTATTACAGTATATGGAACCTGTCAAGGCAAACAAAGACAAGAATTCACACAATGGTTTTGGGACCTAACGCTGCAGTCGGATGACCTTTGGAAGATAATAGGAGACTTTAACTTTTATAGAAGCACCGAGGATAGAAACAGACCAGGAGCCAACTTCGGGGACATGATGACCTTCAACAATCTTATTCAACACCTTGGGCTCCTTGAGATTCCATTAAAAGGAAGAAATTACACCTAGAGCAACATGCAAGACACACCACTGTTACAACAGCATGATTGGTGCTTTACATCGGTCCAATGGATAGTCACATTCCCCAACACCATCCTGCTACCACTGCCCGGGGATACCTGAGATCACATTTCATGTATGGTACAAATAGGCACAACTATTCCGAAGTCGTAGTGCTTCAAGTTCCAAAACTACTGGCTTTAACATACGTTGTTCTTGACTATTGTATAGGATTCATGGGACCAGCCACTGCCTCAAATGAACAGTGCCAGAACAATCCCAGCTAAATTCAAGAGACTAAGGTACAGATTGAAAACCTAGAGCAAGAATATCAGGAACATATCCACGTTGATTCGTAGATGTAACGAGGTCCTGCTGGTGGTCGACAAACTGGAAGAACAGAGAGGACTATTCTCACAAGAAATAAGTTTTAGAGAACTGATCAAATGTCAGACAACAATGCTACTTCAAGAGGAAAATGAATACTGGAGACAGCGATACACAGCGCGATGGACTAAGCTGGGGGATGAACCCACAAAGTTCTTCCTGCAGGCGATGATAGAGAGATACAGGCGTAACACAATCACAATAATCATAATAGTGATGGCAATGAACTATTATATCACAATGAGAAAGCTGCATTGCTCTAGGAAGAATTTAGCGAGAGATTAGGTCAGTCGGAACATATTCAACCATGGCCTAACTTATAGAACTTTATGAATCATCATCAAAATATGGGGGACCTCTGCGATCCTATTTCTACAGATGAAAAATACAAGGCACTTAAGGAAATGCCACGTGACAAATCTCCAGGACCAGATGGGTTCAATCCGAAAGTCTACAAAGCGTGTTGGCATATCATCAAAGGGGATATTTATGCATTCTGTGTCGACTTCTTCAACAACAATGTGAGCTTGATGCCCTAAACACCTCTTACATCATCCTAATACCGAAGGCAGGCAACCCCAGCTCGGTAAAAGACTATAGGCCTATATCATTACTCAACTCCACTGTCAAATTGATTACAAAATTATATCCATGAGACTTCAAAGCATAATCATCAGCCTAATACACACAAGCCAGTATGGGTTCATCAGGATAAGGATGATTCAAGATTCCAAGGCGTGGGCTTATGAATATTTGTATTGGTGCAAAAGATCGAAGACAGGTATTGTGGTTCTAGAGATGGACTTCGAAAAAGCATTTGATATGGTCAAACATAATTTCATTGCGCTGATGCTTCAAAAGATGGGCTTCTCAGATCAGTGGATCAGATATATAGAGGACCTGCTGTCCTCTGCAACTATAGCAGTCTTGCTAAATGATGTACCTGGTAAGACTTCCAATGTAAAAGGGGGGTGAGACAGGGTGATCTGGTTTCCTCTAAATTTTGTTCTTGCTGCCGAACTTCGACAGATAGCTCTCAACAAAGCGGTTAATAAGGGGCTGCTATCCATATTTATTCAGCAACCTGATCAAATGAAATTCCTAATGGTCCAATAGATTGATGATACTACTATGGTTTTGAAAGCGTCTCAAAGAGAGTTATTCTTCCTGAAAAACTTGCTACATGCTCTAGGAGGAGCGACAGGACTTAAAGTGAATTGGGGGAAATCATGCATAATGCCAGTGAACCTTAATGATGAACAAGCAACTAATATGGCTGGCACTCTAGACTGCCAGCTTGGGGTGTTTCCCTTCACATACCTTGGGTTACCCATGGGACTATCTGGGCCTAGGGCAGATGACTTCGCGCAGTTGATCACAAAAGTTGAAAGGAAACTAACTGCCTCTGCTTTGGGGTTGTTGATGGGAGGGCAATGTACGTTGGTCAATAGAATTGCGTCCTCCGTCCAGATCTATGCAATGTGCACCATTGAATTGGATGGGACCATACTCAAAGCACTAGACAAAACCAGAAAACTTTGTCTTTGGAGATGCTCCGATGTGGCTGGTAAGATTAAACCGTTAGTGGTATGGGACAAAGTGACGGTGCCTATCGACAAGGGAGGGCTTGGCCTAAAATGTATGGAGCACATGAATAGGGCACTTCTTGGAAAATTCCTGTCCAAAATTTATAACAAACAGGATGTTCATTGGGTGCAACTGATACTGCACTCGCATTGTGCCAATGGCAAACCACCTTGCTGCACCACAGGAAAGGGATTATTTTGGTGTAGAGATGTGCTAAGCATATGGGGGGATTTCAGGAAACAAGTGAATGTCAGAGTTGGGATAGGAGACACGGTGATGCTCTGGCAGGATGAGTGGGAAGGTCATCTATTGAAAAGAGACTTCGCCAGACAATTCACATTTGTCAAATAAAAAAACATTTCACTTGCTCAGTGCAACGCGAAGGAACACGTAAACCAGAATTACTTTCTACCGCTCTTGGTGGAAGCACAAAATGTGTTACAATAACTACAACTGATCATCGACGACGTGATGGGGCGGGGGCAACAAGGTGACAACTGGAAGGGAGTTGGTATTAAGTTATACTCTTTGCGGACAGGATATCTATCAAACTTCTCTCACGTCACTCCCCCGGAACCATTTCGTTGGATTTGGAAATCGAGGGTACTAAGGAAAATCAAAATCTTCATGTGGCTGCTATTTCGGGATCGTCTGAACTCAAGAAATATAGGACTACTCTTGTGTGCTCTATGACACGAGTACAGAAGAATTGACATACCACCTGTTCTTTCTATGTTCATTCAGTGTGTGATGCTGGAGTATATTAGGATGGCAATTGGATCACAGCCTGTACTTCTTTCACACTATAGCGTGGGGAACAGAATTGGAACCAATCGTGTTTCATGGAAATATTAGCTAGCGCAGCATGGGAAATCAAGAAACAAAGAAACGGAAAGATCTTTAGGGCTATGCAACCTACGGTGCTGGTATGGTAAAACTGCTTCATAGCATCGATGAGGTCCCAGATATGTCGCTTGAAGGAAATGGACATCAGTAGAATAGAGGAATTCATTGAGAGTCTCTAGGGGGATTTTCCGATCTCTGGAAACTCTCCCAGACTCGTTATGTAACATACTGTGGCTACCTTCTTGTAATATTATTATTAACCTTTATCAATATATCTACTACGGGGATTCCCCTACAGTTTTGTGCTAAAAAAAGATACTAGGACGACTCCCGCCAAGAGTGTGTGGCATAGCCGAACGTGGAGGATTACAAAGGAAGGGTAGGGCTGTCACCACCTACTACCTACCTCTTCAATCCGTGGGTCTATGAGACATTGAACGCTACTTAACTATCCTAGCACTATGCTAGCATACTAAACAAATACCTTAGGAGCCGCGGCACAAGCCATCCTAAAGCATTGAACTAAATCATCGTTGAAACTAATGATGATACATAACATATTTATTCATATTAACATGATCATATCATAACTACATAGACTGTAGTGGGGGTTTATATCTTTTATGATGATAATATATTAACATTAAGGCATGATCATAAAGACTATTCCTACCACATACATTAAATCAACAATCAAACAAGAAATGCTTCATCCAAGCATATGTATAATGGAAGACTAAAGATAATATCTTTATTATGCATAAAGTCACAAATACAAGAAGGAATACATGAGCCATACTTTTCCCAATTTGGTACTGAGAAGGGAGGCTCTCTCTACTCCTTTCCCGATTTAGACTTGGGACTACAGACTCTCCTTTCTACACCCTAACTCCTCTAAGGACTAAGAAAAGTAGTGTATACAAGAATGATGCTCAAGTGGTGTGTGTTGAAGTGAGGGGTAGGGGTCCTATTTATAGCTGGAGAAGGATCGGTTCCAGCCACCAAAAGCGCGCAAATAAGTCGTAATCGTTATCAGGGCAGCACAAGTGAGTGACACATGGAAGCTAACCGCGTCTGGTGCCAGGAGGAGGTCGGCCGACCTGGTCTTTGCTCTACTCAGCGTGTGCTTTTTTGGGGTGACTTCCAGGTGGGTCCTATTAACTGATATGGGTGATACACCATTCGATCTCCTCAGATACGTCTGTTTGGAGGCCATTTCATCCATGTGATGTAACATGTCGACGCTTGATTGGCTGGGATGGTTTTAGGATTGCTCTTCGTCTTTTACCTCAATTTTTTTTAAAAGGTCCACATGCACTATTTTTCCAAGGATAAGTGGAAATTGGTTAAGTAGAAAGGTGATGTTTGCAAAAAATGACATATCCTTCACATAATTGAGTTATATTGACGGGTGAAATTGGTATATAACAACCGTCAACAAACTCCCCCAAGCTTATCCTTTGCTCGTCCCGAGCAAAGTTAAGACTTTAGGTTGATGATCAAGAGTTGCTACAATGTTTTACCTTTCAAGAGTACCAAGTGCACAACAAAATACTCTACCTAGTATTGCAAAAACTAGCTATGGTACTCAACCCTTCTTAAGTCATTATGGGGCTTATGCTTTTCATATTCAAGGGTAGTTGAAAGATACAATAGTAAATGGAGCAAGTATAGCCTAGATATAAAGTTCCACTTAAATTCCAGAGAGTTAAAGTAAGGTTCTAAGTACCTCAATTTGATTCTCTCAATCAATCCTTTTTTTGTAGTGGAAATATATCCTCACCAGGGCATTTGCCTATACTAATCCTACCACTAAATAAGGCTTATATGTGGATCTTGGTAGGGAATGTAAGTAGGTATATTTGCAACACATAATATTGCTAAGTCAAAAGAGTAAGCCTTAGGAGAAATCAATTCAAAACTTTTGAATCAAGACTTGTGCATGTGTGATGAAGTGGTTGTGGAAGTGGAAGTGGAAAGTTGAGATGACTCCTTTTGATGTGGACTCTCTTTATTACAAGGACGAAACATGACTACTTTTTCTTTCTCATGCTTATGATGTAAGCATGCATTCTCTTTTTCTTTTCTTGTAGCCATGTCTTCTACTCCTTTTTATGCAATAAATTTAAAGAGAATACTAAACATGAAAGGCATGGAGTTTCTCTTTTTATTGTGGAATGATGATATGATGGAATTTTGCTAACTTCTAGTGTAGAAGTTTTAGCATGTGCAAGTGAAAATTTTAATTCAAAAGAAATGAATTAATTATCACATAGGACTATACTAGTTTGACTAGGCTCAATGTGAAAGTAAATAGCATAAGCATAAGGTTTATCAATGTAAAACATCATAGGACTTTTCGTAGGTATTTCCAATCAAATGAGGGGAACTTAAATCTTTTTAGAATTTCTCCAAAAATCTAAGTTTTACTTTCCAACTAGGAATAGCAGCCCTATTACTATTTTAAATCTCACAACAACCTACAAATTGGGTTAAGCTTTTGCTACCCATAATTTCTACATCAAGGCAAAGTTAATTCTAGTCAATAGAAGCAATATTTGGAGAGTAGAAAGTTACATACTAAGGACTTAGAAAAGATAAAATCAAGCAACTATTCATCATTTCATCTATGTGAAATCTAAATCATTCTTACCGCACATCTTTATTTGATTAAGCAAAAGGAAATCCAAGTTCCTATTTATATTTTTAATATTTTTTAGATGCAAGGTGGATGGATGAAAGATAAATGCAATGGGTGTGATACAAATTACCTCAGGTGGGGGTCCTTTCCCGAGCTTATTCTTGATCAAGGTCCACGATATGGTTTGAATCCCTAGCGATGGAGGTAGGCCATGGGGTTGACCATCCTTGTTGCAGCGTGGATTTGACAATGAAGGATTGAGTGTCGATGTTGTGTTGCCTCCCACGGGTTCCATGCATGTGGTTGAAGAGAGTGTTGTTGATGTCGCTTGTCCGCACCTCGTCTCTCATTTGTTGGGTGTACTTTGTTATTCCATGGCTAAGATAATGATAACCTTTAGCTACAAAGGAATGACATGCACTCAACATGTGTTCAGTGTGTCCCGTCATTTTTTGACTAAGGTGTTACATTCCTTCTTGCCACAAAGGAATAACTTGTACTCATCATGCATTGGGTGTGATCCATCATTCCTTGGCCAAGGTAATGATAACCTTTAGCCACAAAGGAGTGACATGTACCAAACATGTGTTGAGTATGATTCGTTGTTCCTTGGCTAAGGTACAACGTACCTATAACTACAAAGGGATGTCGTGCACTCAACATGGGTTAAGTGTGACCTGTTGTTCCTTGACTAAGGTATAACATACCATTTAGCCACACAGGAACAACTTGCACCCAATATACATTGGGTGTGATCTTGTCACCTTGGTTAAGGTACACCATACCTTTTAGCCACAAAGGAATAACTTACATCCAATGATGGTGGCAATTCCCTTGAGCTTGAATGAGTGTTTAGAATAGTTGAGAGCATAATGCTCTCACATATTAGTAGCAGCCCATTGGTTTCTCATGGAAGGTTCCTTTTTCAAAGCTCCGGCCTCGTGTAGTTATGATTGACCTTCGGTCTTTAATTCCTATAAGTAGCAACCATCCTCATTTATTCATTGGCCAAAAGATGTTGAAATGGAATCCTCTAGGGATTCCAACAATCGACTCAGTAGGATCAAAGAGCACGTGAAAAGCTACCAGAGGGGGTGACTGGTAGATTAAAACTTTTTTAGCGGAAGCAAAAAAAATCCCTCGGTAAAAAACAATCTGATAAAGAATAATGTGTGTGACTAATCAAAACGTTTTCAACTGTGACCAAAGCGATATAATTTGTGAAGAATCAAGTCAAAAAGATGTCACAACAAGAATCACAAAAAATCGTCGAGAAAAACTCAAGTTATGACCAAAAGATCAAACAAGTATCAATATGTTCTACCCGAGTAAAAAACCAGATCTGCAACACCGCAAAGAAACTCGTGTAGATCAGAAACCACAAAGCCAATGATCATGAAATTTTCACAGATGAAAGATAATCAAGTTGTGAAGATAATCCAAAAATTATCACGTCAATTGATTTGTAGAACTCCAGTTATGATAAAAACACTGAAGCAACATAGTGTTGTGCAGAAACTCGATGAGAAAAACTTGTTTGAAAATAGTCGGACAAACAAGGCACAAAAAGTCCTCTAAACTACAAATTTTATTGATTAACACACAAGAGGAACAGCCCAAAAGTTATCTCACCATGAGTTCTGGCCTCCCTTGCATTTATAACCAGCCCTAAGCCAACCCAATCCAAACTAGGACTATAATACTACTCTTTTTCAACCGAAATTTTCTATAACTGCTCAAGACTCTTCTACGCAGATAGAAGCAATATTAAGACTTCCAAACACCTTAGGAACATACCAAATATTCCTAAACAACTCAACTTCGTGACCCACATGAAATCTAACCAGAACCAACACAAATCTTTTCATATATAAGCCATAACCGACTCAGCCGCAGCCTGAGTCTATAATCCAGCTGGTTGGACCTTTCCGTCCACATCTTGACATTTACTTCTCTTCATCACTGTAAAAACCCCACTTTTATGGCATGTGAATTCAGTTATGAGTTTTGTGATCAACTATATTAAAGATCCAATATAGTGGTACACATGAACTTAATACTGTCGGTGGTTTTGATCCGGCAGATCTCCCGACACTACTAAAGTGTTAGAGGAGTTTGAGGTTCGGTGTGGGCGCACGGAGATTCAAGAAGGTGATATGTAAAACGATGCAGGAGATACAAGGATTTACGTGGTTCGGGCTGCCTGAGCGTAATACCCTACTCCACGGGGTGTGTTGGTGTTGTATTGGATGTATGAGCTCAACGTGAGTTGAGAGTGTAGAGTGAGCGCGTCCCCCCCTCTCTATGTATCATCGGCCTGTCCTTTTATAGTACAAGGGCAGGCCGTTACAAGTTAGCCTGGCCCGACATGTGGCCCCGGCGGTTACTAATATTGATACACATTTAATGCGCTTAATTACCCTTAATAACCGAGTTACAGGCTTTGATAGCACTGTTACTGGTAATTAAGGTCGTCCGATCGTGTGTCATTAATATAGTATTAATGACACTTAATCGGGTCTTGAAGTCCTTGATTCCCCTTTGAAGATCTCGAGCCGTTGTGAAGTCTTCCGGAGGTTAGAGGTTGAAGATCCGACGGTTGGACACGTGGCAGCCCTGGAACATACTGTGGGGAACAGATAGGTCCGGTGCCACCTAACACGTGTCAGTTCTGGAGCTTCCCTCGGTCTGGGGTTAGGTCCGGGGGTGCCGCTATGGTACATAGCCCAGATCTTCCCCCTTGTGGGCAGTAGCTCCGGTCTGATAGTACACGTGACGACCCTAGGACTAAACAAGTTGGGGAAGCAAGTCCGGTTATGTCTGACATGTGGGCCTCCGAAGGTCTTCAAATCAAGTAGATGACATTCCCTTGAGATCTTTGCAATCCCAAGGGGTATATGGTACCTAGGGTACCGACAGTGGCCCCCTGGGCCCACCTCTGGGGAAGACCCCTTGGGTGAAGTCATTCCGCCGGAGGTGGGTCCATCCTTCGACTTTTGAACTGAGTCTTCAAAGGTCTTCGGGTGTGCCATTGGCGATAGTTTGGAGTTAAATCCTCGCCGCGTGGCATATCCCGTGTGCGGCAAATGAGATCTTTGGCGTGCGGATCTCACGCAATTGAAGGTCGCCGGTTCCCGATACGAAAATCGTATCGTTTCCGCGCGCCTTGTCAAGCCGCCGCCTTCGGGCTTCCCGCCCCATGATGACAACCGTTCGCCTGGGTAAGAACCTCGACTTGATCTTCCGGGTGGTCACGGGCCCTCTTGTCATCGGCTGGGTGGAATTTTTGAGTAGTATCTTCGACTTCCTTGCGGTTTCCATCCAAGCATTGCGAGGGATTACTTAAGAAGGAAAGTGCGCACCGTCTAGGGTTCTTTACGCCTCTCATATGATCTTGCGAACAAACTCCCAACTTGTGCTCGCTTTTCCTCTCTTTCCTTGCTGTGCCGCGATGGATTTAGGTCTCCGCGAGAGCCGTTTGAAGACCAAAGGTGACCTGAAGAAGGTCCGGGCCCTCATGGGATGGTCCCCGAACTTCTTCACCCGCCTGGTCCACGCCAGGGGAGAGCTCCCGTTCGAGAAGGAGCACACCGGCGAAATGGAGTAACTCTCTTCGTACGCCATGGTGGGGTTGATCCCACCTTTTTCCTCCTTTTTCTTGATGTTGCTAGACTTCTATGGTCTGCAGCTGTACCACCTTGGCACCCACTCCATTCTTCTTGTGTCTGTCTTCGTCCACTTCTGTGAAATGTCGGTGGGCATCCCCCCCTGCATTGAACTCTTCCGGACCTTCATCATCGTCCATACCACCGGTAGAAGTAATGAGTACCTTGCCTTCTACTACTTCGTGAAGCGCAAGAAGTGCCCATTCAAGTACCTCCAGTCGTTTCCCTTTGGGAAGTGGGATGTTTGGAAGAAGGACTGGATAGTCATCCGGTTGGAGGAGCGCGAGAAGCTGGAGCTGCTCGAAGGCCTCCCCAACATCGACACTGCAGTCTAGAGTGAAGCTCCGGTGCTGTCGGATGCCTTCAACCCTGCTCCGACAAGGATCCACCAGTGCGTGGAGGGAGGATTAACTCCTCAGGTGGTATTTTGCAATTTCCTGGTCAACAGGTGGGCACCGCTAAAGAGGAGAGAAAAACTTGCTTGGGCCCTCAACAGTGTGATGGACGACGACTGGGTCGAGACTGGGCTGAAGTCCAACATGGCGGGGTCAACTGTAAAAGCCCGCTTTTCGAAAGAACAAAAATGTAAAAATGTGAACTTAAAATTTTTTGAAAATGAACTTAGAAATCCAAACTCACATGTATCACATGCGTTAACCCATGATCACTACAAATATGGACTTGTTAAAACTTAAAATCTTAATAGAAATTATTTCAACCCTAAAATGGGACATTCAAAAATATTCAAATCTCATGCCGTAAATTTTTCCATGACCTTCTAATATTCCAATTAGACTCTCGGTAAAGTTTCAAAATTTTTGAAGCACGTTTTCCATTTATTGGACACGTACTGAGAGTTTAATCAACGTCGACGTCAAATTTAAACTTCGTGCTCAACCTTGTCCAAATCAACTCCAAATTTTTCCTGAGGTCCCTTTTGGTTCAAAAAGGTTAACTTCAAAGTTTCAGGATTTTTGAACCTAATCTACTATTTATTTCCTTGAGTCAAGTATCACCACTTGAATTCAAATTCAAACCTGAGTTCAAATTCAACTTGCTCAGTTTTGAAATCTGATCGCACCATAAAATTCTCCACATTTTATTTAGTCATTGGGCCAAAGTTAAATATTTTTGAAGTATGTCTGCTAGCCCCATTTCAATTTTAAAAGAGGAGGAAGAAGACAGTGGGACCCACATGTCATACTTATCCTCAGTACTAGGAAAAGGGTGGGCCCCACTGGTAAGCTGCTCAATGGATGAGATACTTTGCATCTGAAAATGAAGAGGATAAGGAGAAGGGAAAAATGGGGCCCACATGTCATGTCTATCCTCACAGCCACACAAAAACCAACTTTGCTGCTCTCTCTGTCCTTATCAGCGCCCGACCCCGCTTCTTCCTCGTCTCCTCCCACGGCGCCATCCCGCCACCAGCGCCGCGCCGCCACCTCCCAGCCACGCTCGCGCCCAGGCCGCCGCCATAGCTCCCGGCCACCGGCTCCGCCCGCCTGTCTCGGCCGCACGCCCGCGCGCCTTGTCCGCGCGCCGGCCATGCGCCGCGTCCGAGCTCGCCCTGCTCAGTCCGCCGGCGCTCCGCCTCCCTCCTGTGCCCTGCGCCGCGCGTCGCCCCATTCGCACCTGAACTCGCGTGCGTTGTCCTCTAGCTCCAGTGCTCTGTCGTCGCACTTCGTTTCTCCTCTAGCGCTGGTCACCGCAGCTGCGTCGCTGGTCAGGTACCCGTCGCTCCTGCCTTGTGTTCACGCGTGCCCTGCTCTCCGCACCGTGGTGGTCACCACCGCCCCGTCATTGCTTGCTCCAGCTTGAGGCACGCGCCTACTACGCAGCACCATGGCCTTCTCCCCACCGTGTCTGCGTTCCACCGCCGTGCAGCCGCGCTCAGACCCTGCGCCATGGCGCAGTGCTGCTCTGCTCCTTGTTCCTGGTTGTGCTCACCACCTGTTCGACCAAATGCCAGTGAGAAGTACCACAGCAGGCACTTCATTGTTAAGGAATGTGCGAAAGCCGAGGAGATGCAGGAACACACCTTTGACACCATGGTATCGACAACTGGTCCAAGGGGTATGGTGATGTGGCAACTCGACAAGCCCAAGTGCCAAGATACCCTTTGAATGGTGATGACGCGATGGAACTCTAGTACACACCAAGATGTTCGGCGAAATGCATACAAGGTGAGCCTTACCCTAAAATACCTTGCTTGATGTCATCGACGTCCGTTCGTCGTGATCGCTAAGGTTACTCATGTGTCGTCAAGTCGTATGCCCATGTTCCGCGTTGATATCATTCCTATAGGAATCCCTAAGTTGACCTCTTGTGTCGTTTGTATCACACGGGCCTGTCCGTACGTGCTCGTGATGCTCCACCATGAGTCGCGTCGACGTCGTTGACCATATGACGTCGTCGTGACGCTCCGAGCCGTTATCGTGTCCTGTCATCGAGGTGAAGGATACATGTGATGTACGTGGTACTGGAACACGACCACGACACATCAGTCGATGGTCGTTTAGCCAAATTAGGGTTTGGTCAAGGCGAGACTCGTCGAGTCCTAGGTGTAGCCTAGATGCTAGATGAAATGCCTTCTAGGTCAAACCGAGTGTATTGGTGACCACCGATAACCTAGGGTAGAATAATGCGAGAACGTCGCGACCAACAAGGAGAACTAGACCAGGGGTAACCTTGGATAAGAGTTCCTTGGTTGTGTTGAGGATGTTCCCTAACCGATCACAGGATTGGTTAACTTGGTGTACCACTTCATCGACGACAGGTTCGTCGAGTCCCTTATCAACAACCGAGTCGACATCACTAGCCTTAAGACTCACAAGGTGGTGTTCGGGATCCCGCTCACCCCCTTTGACGAGTCTGGGTCGATGTGGACGTGGCTAATCCAATCTTCCCGTGATGGCAAAGCATGACCGTCACGACAAGATCTCGCATCATGTTCGAGTTCCAGGAGTTCACCGAGCTCATCTGGACAATCTTGCAAAGGACACTGCAATAGTGTCACGTAAGCACTTGAACGATGCTCGAGAAGCTTGCCGTAGAAACTACTTTACCTAAAGGTCATTTGAACGTTGTCTCAGTACTCACGTCAGGTTAACAAGGCTCGTTATGACGTTTTAAGTTCAAAGAATGTTGACCTCACTTCACTCCCAAGTGTCGCTAGGGTTTCATCCTGGTTCATCCTTATCAGGACCCTGCGATCACACTTGTCACATAATTAGGTTTACTCCTTAATGAGTTTGTGTAACTTCACTGGTCGACTTCTAAGTCACAAACTCTTGTTGCACAGTTCACTCACGCCTTAAGCTTTCAATGCTCCATCTTGATCGCTTAGTCTTCCTTACATCACACAGTCCAGTAATACTTCTTCACCATTATACCTTACCACTCTTTGTGCGGCATAGCTCCAAATGTTGAGTGCTAAATTGCGATGTGTCATTACATTGCACCTTTCAGTGCTTATCTCGACACTACTATGCCACCTTGACACTTAGGTCACCCTTACACTACCAGTCCAACACTTCTACACCATTCCGCTGTATCGTCCTTGAGTGGCATAGCGTTGAGTGTTGAGCGCAAAGTTGCAATGTGTGCTTACGTTGCACCTTTCAATTCACATCTCGATACTACTATGACCACTTGACTCCATCCTTTGTTCATTCGCACAACAGAGGGATATCTGTCCTTCCTAGTCAAACTCCTCATTCTTAGAGTTTACACAACCCAGTGGAGTCTTTTCTTAAATTACTTAATCACTTAATTACTTATATGCATATCATGTCGATAGGAAACGTGATGGTAGGTGATCGACGAGGGGCTTCGCTTGGAGGAGAAGGCCAAGGTGTTTCCACTGAGGTTCCATGGCAGGTTCTTCGGAGGAAGATCAAGCCCTAACAATTGACATTTGTTCAGTCGCAAACTAAGGCAAGCCCCGGTTTGCATTTAAGTCGTTTATGAGCTTTTGCTTTATCACTACGATGAATAGTATATGAATTGTGCATTACGTTTAGGGTGTATGATACTCCACTTGCATGACCAAAAATCCCAGGGGTTTGTTTGGCACGAGTTACAGTTTGACCTGTAGTAACTGCTTTGCTAATGCATAGGAAATCCGGTAGAAGTCGAGTAGTTGGAATCTACTCGCGAGAGATGTATCTCACAGGATTGGTTGAAAAGAAAATGGTTTAATATAATGAAATTGAGACCGGGCAGGGATTGGATAGGAAGCGGCGAGAATTGAGTCTCGGTCGCATAGCCCTGCCTGTGTCGATTAAGGCCCGTCCGTATGCAGCCCCTTCGGACAAGCTTGAATTGTACCGGCAATATAATGGACATATGGAATCCAATAAACTGATGTAACTTGATAACTGGGGTGTTGAGACCCATTAACTCACCATCGATAGGGGTGGGTTGAGGACAGTAAGGTGTAAATCGGTCGGCAGACACATGAGGTGTTCTGTGCGAAGACCTTCTGTTTGCGGAGGTGAGACGGGCTCAGCCTTTGAGTTTCTTGTGAAAGGTGGCCATATACGCCTAGTACTGAAGTGTTATGTAGGTCCAGGTGTACTCGCTGACACTTCCGAACGACGTATGTGTCGTGTTGTCCGGGTGTGTCTTGATTGCAATCACTGTCCCTCGCAGTAATAGAGTACCACTTGTCTGTCGCAGTCGCAACGTAGTAATCACTAAAGAAGTCAGGAAAGTCATATGATATTGAATTATAATTTCTTTGCAACTTTGTTTGGTTTAGAGATAGTATAACTAAAGATTTACAATTTTCCCCATACTTTAGCTGTAATAGCATTATGTGCTTTGCGCATGTCATATCATCGGTAAAGCGTTTCTTGTTTGATTGCGGAGCCCATG
Source organism: Tuctoria greenei (assembly GCA_036927565.1). Classification (NCBI taxonomy): domain Eukaryota; kingdom Viridiplantae; phylum Streptophyta; class Magnoliopsida; order Poales; family Poaceae; genus Tuctoria; species Tuctoria greenei. The sequence continues at coordinate 136,951,074 of JAYESD010000006.1, forward strand.
ATGTGCCGTGCTCAGAGAATGTCATTTGCTACTTAAAACTTGATTATAAGGATCCACTTGTAGGCGAGTCATTTATGCTATTCCTTACCTATGTTTAGTGTCCCCTTGCATCTGTCTAGTGAGACGGTTAAGTCTTGCTGAGCCTTATGCTCACATTTGCGCTTTAACGATTTTTGCAGGTATTAGTTTTATTTCTGCTGTTCAGGTTGTACATGAGACTCGAGGTGTCGAGATAAATCTCATGTGAGCCACGCCGCTGCTGTTTGTTCTTCGTGTTGCTAGTGAGAATCGTCCTAGGGCATGGACGTCTTCTCTCCTGCTTAGTTAGGTGAGATTTTGAGTATGTATTTTCCGCTGCGTGTGTACTTCTATTGTACACTCTTTTGTAAACTCTTCTTATTATGAAATGAAAACTTTATATGTTTTGGTATCCTTTTTGTGTGTGCTGTTAGGTGCCGCATCGCACGGTACCACCCAATGAGATCCTCGGATGTGTGGACTCCGGTCCCCACAGACATGGTATCAGAGCTTCATTGGGAATAGCACGCTCGAAAAGAGCCTATTTTCAAAAACTCCGAAGTAGTCGAGTGAGGATTAACTATATGCCCATTAAGGACTATTACTAGTATAAGTTATAAAGGTGGTGAACTAACTTGTTATATTATTCTGTAACGACGCTCTGTCTTCAAGGTAAGAGGTAAGGTACGCCGCCGAGAGCGGATCAATCTCGGTAAACTCTGCATACGAGATATGGTATGTGAAATTTCCGTGGCTTAGCACGGAAAGTCAATATGAGTCTCTGAAACTTTCCATGTTTCTGAGAACATATGACACGCGGTACCCCAGCGTGACACAAAATTAGTGGGAGCCCCCGTCGGGTGGTGTATAACCCGATAGTATGTATCTCTAGAACTATTCATGTTCTATGGGATCATGCGAAACACGTATGCCCGAGCGTGTATAAGCCGGATCGTACGGGAGTCTTTGCTGTACAGACGTATTTACAGCCATGTACCTCGAGACATGGCCTCGCTCGAGGGCGACTCACACCAGAGTCGTATGCATTTACTTTCATATATATTATTGTGACTGCCTGTCGTGTTTCCCCGTGCCGCCCTTGAGGTGTGAAGGTGTGAAAGGGGATTGTTTGTCTTCTGCAGGTACACTAACTCCGGTAGCGACCCGTGTAGAATACGTTTGCGAGTGATCGATATTAGGACCACCTATAGACGTATCCGGATATACCGGGTTAGACTTTTCTTTTGGTAAGGCACGTAGTACCGCCAGTATCCCAATTGATACTTTGACCATCCCCCACGAAAGAAATGACTTCATATTCATATTGAGTCCAAGTATCAGTTGCTGATATCTTGTGGACAAATTAAAATGTTTCTTTTCAAGAGTAGGTGAACCAAAGTTCTTTGCTCCTGGCGAGAGTTTAGCTCGACTTCGCCGGAGTAAGACTTTGGTTAAGTTTGAAGATCCATAGTGATATGCTATGGATAAGAAGGTCGTCAAGTCTCTTTTAAGATTTCATTTGGTTCTAAAGAAAATGATTAGTTGTGAATCAAGTTCTAGCCATCGAACTTGAGTTTTGAGCTAAGTTTCAAAATTTGAGTTTGTTTCCAAATTCTTGTGTTTCGAAGCCGGTGATTTCTGTTTTCGAACAGAATTGACCTGACTTTGAAATTCCATATCTCTTCAACTTGGAGGGCTTTGGAGGCAAGTGAATACTTTTTGGAATGCTTTTGAAATCTTCTATAAGTTTCCTATTGACCTCCAAGCCAAAAGACCTTTGTATGGTGATGAAAATGCGCCATAATCACAGCAGCTGCTGTTCTGAAACTACACGGACCAGCATCTGAACTTTTGTCATATTTCCTTGAAGAAAGCTCTTCTATTCCCTTATAATACATTTCTGGAAAGTGGAAAAGCTATTCTACAACTTTGTTATTCAGTGATACCTCAAATTCAGCTTATAACTAATTAGTAAACAGAGTTGAAGATAATACATGTATATAGGTGCTATCTGAAACAGTCAGGAAAATTCTGAACTTTGAACGGACATAACTCTTAAACTAGAAATGCAAACTATGCATGTTTATACATGCCTGGAAAGCTTAAATAATCCTCTACCAACTTCCTATTCAACACGAGGGCTAAAACTCGCAATAACATGGCCTAAATTGAAGTGTCGTTTAAGGTGTCGAAACAGTTCAGAATATGGACCGTTACCTATTCAGTTACTGTTTCGATTATAATTCCTAGTAGAATTGTCGAATGGCTTCGTATTTTACATTTCTGGAATCGTGAGAATGTATGCAACATGTTTTCTATGTATTACTTTTGCAAATATTGATGTTTGTGTATCTGAAATTTGTGGACAAAATCAGCCTTAAACAAAGGAGGTGCTGTCCAAATTTTCAGAAAAACTGTCAACTTGCAAATGCCATATCTTCTCAACCAGAAGTGCTACGAGGGCAAGTAAATACTCTTTAGAAAGATTTGGGAGTCCTCTACATGTTTTCTGTTCAACACCAGACCAGAATCCTTTTCTAAATGGGTGAAATTTGGATAATCGCAGAGACTGTCCAGGCATACCCAAACTGGACAGCAATCTGTACACCTCTGAATTTAATCCATAACTCGCAGACCCTTGATCCAATGGTGTCACGCGAGTAACCGTTGGAGAGTTTAGAGAGTCAGCTACAATTTTTGCAATTGGCTCCAGACCTGAATCGGTCATCTACCTATTCCAAATCGAGTTTGAATACAGAGTGGTCAATCTGAACTGAATTCAGTTCTGAATACTGAAATTTTACCTAACTTCAAAAATTCATATCTTTTGAGCTAGAGCTGATATGAAGACAAGTAAGTACATTCTGGAAAGCTTATTACATTGGCTACAACTTTGTAAATAAGAATATTTCCAGATTTCCATCAGAACAGCCTGAAAACTTTAGATCAAAACTGCTACTGTTTAAGCAGATTCTGCTGAAAGTGCAGAGAAATCTGCTAACTTTAAAATTGCATAACTTGCAAACCAGAGATGATCTAGAGGCAAACCAATACTTTTTAGAAAGGTCTTGAAGTGTACTTTAACTTTGTTGTTCACCTCAAGATATGATTTTGCCATTTACATGGCCAAAATCTAAGTTGCGTCCAAGCTGTTCATCCTCCACCAGGATTTAATCGGGTGATGACCCTTTAGGGTGTTTATGGATTTGGTTCTCGAGTTCAACTCGAGGAGTTCCATAACATCCCAGGTGTTGCGGCCCAACCATATTTGTCATTAGAGTTGAGTATTACACTAAGGCAAATCCCTTTTTGCTCGGATGCACATGCTAGTGTTTTGACTATGCAACCTTGCATCTCACACTTTAATTGTGCATTGAGCATGTATGACACTTCCCTTAGTTGGACAAACCTCCCCATAAAGATTGCTTGGAGTAAGTTTCTTGCTCACCTAGCTTGAATCTTAAGGGGGAAGGAGTTCATCTAGTAATTGAAGTGTTACGTTCACCCAGGTGTCATACCAAGGTACATCGACACCGAACCAACGTGCTGGGAGCAATGCTCAAGTAAGTAGGACCGAGTACAACATTGACTCATTAAGTCAATGTGAAGCTTAAGTAACGGATTACCTTGAACCCCGTTTCTTGTGGAATTCGATCAACGAGTTAAAGGAGTCAGTTGATTCTTCACGCTAAACCACTCCTTTGCTTCAGTCTTTGAGACGAGAAGCCATAAGTGAGTAGTATGAGCTGGAAATTCTTTAGCAAGAACGTGGATTACTAACCAAGGTCGTGCCTAGCACAGTACCTTGTCAACCACTTACTGCAACCTACGGAAGTGAGGAGAACCTTACTCTTCAAAGGTTACTCTCTTTGCCACTTCTGAAGGCAACCCTACCGCACCTTTTAAGGGGTAGACATAGTACTTTAAGAAAACTATGAGATGAAAAACCTGACCCATTGTTAAGGAACCACAATTACCTGTAGGTTGTGATTAACAAGCTTTAGGGAACTTCCGATCAACAAGAAGTTCAATCACTTTGTTCCATTTTGTATACTCCGTTGCCTTGAGATGAACCTCACCATTCCTTGCTAATACTTTTACCTTGAAACCATCGAACTTGGTCCAGATATGAAAGTAGCAAGTCTTTTCTAGCGCCTTTCATGACCAAGTTTAATCAATCCTCCTGTATTTGGGATACTTCTGACTGTGTTTGGATTGTCTTACCTATTTTTGCTCAAAGCATAATACTGAATGCACCATACCTTGCATAATTATCCGCGGAGTTGCATTGTGTCTGCATAACATCATCCGGTTTGTGATGCATCATAAAACGTAATTACTAATGAGTTTTGAGCAAGAATATGTGACCCCGTTCAGATACTTTAGTAGTGCCTAACATTTTTGAGTTGTGATCAATTTTATCGTTCGCAACGCCTTCGACTGATTTCATTATCTTGAGTAGCACAAGGGACACCTTGTGACTAAAACACAGTTGAGTCCTTGTCCTTGACTTGTTGAAACTCAAATCGCCTTGAGTACTTGCAACTAAACAAACACTTGGACTTCCATCCTTGACTTGTTAGGTTCAAGTACCTTGATTGTTGCAACTATACCGTTCGTCATCGAGTAGTCATCAGTTCGATGATCAACCTTGTAAAATCCATGAAATCTCCTTCCTCGCGAGGATACCGTTCGTTTGTCAACCTCGTGAAACTCTTTGGGTCCATCTAAGATCTTATGTTGTTATATGGTAACCTTGCTATACTAATTACCTTGTAGTTACCATATGATTAAGTTCTTTGCTGTGTTGAAACATATGAGGATACTGAATCCTTACATCCTCATGTGCCACCGCAAAAAGGTCTTCATCTTCTGCTTCTATTGTTTGAAGACGTTGATATAACCAGGAACCTTGTAGTCGTCATATCTTCAATATTCCTGCTGTTTGATTTACATAAGAGTGTTGAGTGTCTTGCTACTCTTATGCTACGGCTAAGGAATCCTATGGTTGACTAAACCTCAAACGAGGTTAATGATTGTTGTTTAACCTCGTAAACTATCTTAACTCATGTCAAGGGAAATACCACATTAAGTTGAAAGGACCTATGCAAAACCAAGCAAGCAACCAAGAATCAATGCAAGAAAAGTTTCAAACTATCAAGGTGACCTAGAGAAGCAAAGAACAAGTGCAAATTCTTCAAATCAAGACTAGGACAGGACAAGATGTCATGTCAGTGCAAGAGTACAACAATAAAAGATCAGTAACAGACGTGAGAGCTTTACGATGTGATATTGTCATGTCGAGCATCCTGTCAAGGTTATCAACTTAAAGACTGGAATCTCTTGAAGCAGACTTTAGAATTTCTTAAGATGCCTGGAGGTAATCACTATTTCGTAGAACCCAAGTCTTTAAGAGCATTGTCATTTTCCTTAGTCAATGACCCTCTTTTACGGATCGTTCCCTCATCGTTCTGTTATTCTACCTGTTAGAATCTCGGGACGAGATTCCTTTAAGGGGGAAGGATTGTAAAAGCCCGCTTTTCGAAAGAACAAAAATGTAAAAATGTGAACTTAAAAATTTTTGAAAATGAACTTAGAAATCTAAACTCACATGTATCACATGCGTTAACCCATGATCACTACAAATATGGACTTGTTAAAACTTAAAATCTTAATAGAAATTATTTCAACCCTAAAATGGGACATTCAAAAATATTCAAATCTCATGCCGTAAATTTTCCATGACCTTCTAATATTCCAATTAGACTCTCGGTAAAGTTTCAAAATTTTTGAAGCACGTTTTCCATTTATTGGACACGTACTGAGAGTTTAATCAACGTCGACGTCAAATTTAAACTTCGTGCTCAACCTTGTCCAAATCAACTCCAAATTTTTCCTGAGGTCCCTTTTGGTTCAAAAAGGTTAACTTCAAAGTTTCAGGATTTTTGAACCTAATCTACTATTTATTTCCTTGAGTCAAGTATCACCACTTGAATTCAAATTCAAACCTGAGTTCAAATTCAACTTGCTCAGTTTTGAAATCTGATCGCACCATAAAATTCTCCACATTTTATTTAGTCATTGGGCCAAAGTTAAATATTTTTGAAGTATGTCTGCTAGCCCCATTTCAATTTTAAAAGAGGAGGAAGAAGACAGTGGGACCCACATGTCATACTTATCCTCAGTACTAGGAAAAGGGTGGGCCCCACTGGTAAGCTGCTCAATGGATGAGATACTTTGCATCTGAAAATGAAGAGGATAAGGAGAAGGGAAAAATGGGGCCCACATGTCATGTCTATCCTCACAGCCACACAAAAACCAACTTTGCTGCTCTCTCTGTCCTTATCAGCGCCCGACCCCGCTTCTTCCTCGTCTCCTCCCACGGCGCCATCCCGCCACCAGCGCCGCGCCGCCACCTCCCAGCCACGCTCGCGCCCAGGCCGCCGCCATAGCTCCCGGCCACCGGCTCCGCCCGCCTGTCTCGGCCGCACGCCCGCGCGCCTTGTCCGCGCGCCGGCCATGCGCCGCGTCCGAGCTCGCCCTGCTCAGTCCGCCGGCGCTCCGCCTCCCTCCTGTGCCCTGCGCCGCGCGTCGCCCCATTCGCACCTCAACTCGCGTGCGTTGTCCTCTAGCTCCAGTGCTCTGTCGTCGCACTTCGTTTCTCCTCTAGCGCTGGTCACCGCAGCTGCGTCGCTGGTCAGGTACCCGTCGCTCCTGCCTTGTGTTCACGCGTGCCCTGCTCTCCGCACCGTGGTGGTCACCACCGCCCCGTCATTGCTTGCTCCAGCTTGAGGCACGCGCCTACTACGCAGCACCATGGCCTTCTCCCCACCGTGTCTGCGTTCCACCGCCGTGCAGCCGCGCTCAGACCCTGCGCCATGGCGCAGTGCTGCTCTGCTCCTTGTTCCTGGTTGTGCTCACCACCTGTTCGACCAAATGCCAGTGAGAAGTACCACAGCAGGCACTTCATTGTTAAGGAATGTGCGAAAGCCGAGGAGATGCAGGAACACACCTTTGACACCATGGTATCGACAACTGGTCCAAGGGGTATGGTGATGTGGCAACTCGACAAGCCCAAGTGCCAAGATACCCTTTGAATGGTGATGACGCGATGGAACTCTAGTACACACCAAGATGTTCGGCGAAATGCATACAAGGTGAGCCTTACCCTAAAATACCTTGCTTGATGTCATCGACGTCCGTTCGTCGTGATCGCTAAGGTTACTCATGTGTCGTCAAGTCGTATGCCCATGTTCCGCGTTGATATCATTCCTATAGGAATCCCTAAGTTGACCTCTTGTGTCGTTTGTATCACACGGGCCTGTCCGTACGTGCTCGTGATGCTCCACCATGAGTCGCGTCGACGTCGTTGACCATATGACGTCGTCGTGACGCTCCGAGCCGTTATCGTGTCCTGTCATCGAGGTGAAGGATACATGTGATGTACGTGGTACTGGAACACGACCACGACACATCAGTCGATGGTCGTTTAGCCAAATTAGGGTTTGGTCAAGGCGAGACTCGTCGAGTCCTAGGTGTAGCCTAGATGCTAGATGAAATGCCTTCTAGGTCAAACCGAGTGTATTGGTGACCACCGATAACCTAGGGTAGAATAATGCGAGAACGTCGCGACCAACAAGGAGAACTAGACCAGGGGTAACCTTGGATAAGAGTTCCTTGGTTGTGTTGAGGATGTTCCCTAACCGATCACAGGATTGGTTAACTTGGTGTACCACTTCATCGACGACAGGTTCGTCGAGTCCCTTATCAACAACCGAGTCGACATCACTAGCCTTAAGACTCACAAGGTGGTGTTCGGGATCCCGCTCACCCCCTTTGACGAGTCTGGGTCGATGTGGACGTGGCTAATCCAATCTTCCCGTGATGGCAAAGCATGACCGTCACGACAAGATCTCGCATCATGTTCGAGTTCCAGGAGTTCACCGAGCTCATCTGGACAATCTTGCAAAGGACACTGCAATAGTGTCACGTAAGCACTTGAACGATGCTCGAGAAGCTTGCCGTAGAAACTACTTTACCTAAAGGTCATTTGAACGTTGTCTCAGTACTCACGTCAGGTTAACAAGGCTCGTTATGACGTTTTAAGTTCAAAGAATGTTGACCTCACTTCACTCCCAAGTGTCGCTAGGGTTTCATCCTGGTTCATCCTTATCAGGACCCTGCGATCACACTTGTCACATAATTAGGTTTACTCCTTAATGAGTTTGTGTAACTTCACTGGTCGACTTCTAAGTCACAAACTCTTGTTGCACAGTTCACTCACGCCTTAAGCTTTCAATGCTCCATCTTGATCGCTTAGTCTTCCTTACATCACACAGTCCAGTAATACTTCTTCACCATTATACCTTACCACTCTTTGTGCGGCATAGCTCCAAATGTTGAGTGCTAAATTGCGATGTGTCATTACATTGCACCTTTCAGTGCTTATCTCGACACTACTATGCCACCTTGACACTTAGGTCACCCTTACACTACCAGTCCAACACTTCTACACCATTCCGCTGTATCGTCCTTGAGTGGCATAGCGTTGAGTGTTGAGCGCAAAGTTGCAATGTGTGCTTACGTTGCACCTTTCAATTCACATCTCGATACTACTATGACCACTTGACTCCATCCTTTGTTCATTCGCACAACAGAGGGATATCTGTCCTTCCTAGTCAAACTCCTCATTCTTAGAGTTTACACAACCCAGTGGAGTCTTTTCTTAAATTACTTAATCACTTAATTACTTATATGCATATCATGTCGATAGGAAACGTGATGGTAGGTGATCGACGAGGGGCTTCGCTTGGAGGAGAAGGCCAAGGTGTTTCCACTGAGGTTCCATGGCAGGTTCTTCGGAGGAAGATCAAGCCCTAACAATTGACATTTGTTCAGTCGCAAACTAAGGCAAGCCCCGGTTTGCATTTAAGTCGTTTATGAGCTTTTGCTTTATCACTACGATGAATAGTATATGAATTGTGCATTACGTTTAGGGTGTATGATACTCCACTTGCATGACCAAAAATCCCAGGGGTTTGTTTGGCACGAGTTACAGTTTGACCTGTAGTAACTGCTTTGCTAATGCATAGGAAATCCGGTAGAAGTCGAGTAGTTGGAATCTACTCGCGAGAGATGTATCTCACAGGATTGGTTGAAAAGAAAATGGTTTAATATAATGAAATTGAGACCGGGCAGGGATTGGATAGGAAGCGGCGAGAATTGAGTCTCGGTCGCATAGCCCTGCCTGTGTCGATTAAGGCCCGTCCGTATGCAGCCCCTTCGGACAAGCTTGAATTGTACCGGCAATATAATGGACATATGGAATCCAATAAACTGATGTAACTTGATAACTGGGGTGTTGAGACCCATTAACTCACCATCGATAGGGGTGGGTTGAGGACAGTAAGGTGTAAATCGGTCGGCAGACACATGAGGTGTTCTGTGCGAAGACCTTCTGTTTGCGGAGGTGAGACGGGCTCAGCCTTTGAGTTTCTTGTGAAAGGTGGCCATATACGCCTAGTACTGAAGTGTTATGTAGGTCCAGGTGTACTCGCTGACACTTCCGAACGACGTATGTGTCGTGTTGTCCGGGTGTGTCTTGATTGCAATCACTGTCCCTCGCAGTAATAGAGTACCACTTGTCTGTCGCAGTCGCAACGTAGTAATCACTAAAGAAGTCAGGAAAGTCATATGATATTGAATTATAATTTCTTTGCAACTTTGTTTGGTTTAGAGATAGTATAACTAAAGATTTACAATTTTCCCCATACTTTAGCTGTAATAGCATTATGTGCTTTGCGCATGTCATATCATCGGTAAAGCGTTTCTTGTTTGATTGCGGAGCCCATGATGTGCCGTGCTCAGAGAATGTCATTTGCTACTTAAAACTTGATTATAAGGATCCACTTGTAGGCGAGTCATTTATGCTATTCCTTACCTATGTTTAGTGTCCCCTTGCATCTGTCTAGTGAGACGGTTAAGTCTTGCTGAGCCTTATGCTCACGTTTGCGCTTTAACGATTTTTGCAGGTATTAGTTTTATTTCTGCTGTTCAGGTTGTACATGAGACTCGAGGTGTCGAGATAAATCTCATGTGAGCCACGCCGCTGCTGTTTGTTCTTCGTGTTGCTAGTGAGAATCGTCCTAGGGCATGGACGTCTTCTCTCCTGCTTAGTTAGGTGAGATTTTGAGTATGTATTTTCCGCTGCGTGTGTACTTCTATTGTACACTCTTTTGTAAACTCTTCTTATTATGAAATGAAAACTTTATATGTTTTGGTATCCTTTTTGTGTGTGCTGTTAGGTGCCGCATCGCACGGTACCACCCAATGAGATCCTCGGATGTGTGGACTCCGGTCCCCACATCAACCTTGGAGTTTCATCTCAAGAAGTTCCAGCACGACATCGATGTCGCGAGTGATGACTTGACCCCGCCACCAGCTTTTCTCCCTCTGAACGTGGAAGTAGAGTTCAACAGGGAGCTCCGGCGGATGATGCCGGTGCTTGACGACCTTGGCGTCGTCGAGAGAAGATCGACCTCCAGGGTGGTGATCCCTAGGGCTTCCTAAGGTGGCTCCAACCCTGCCCTGAAGCCAAGGATCGAAGTCGTCGGCAAGGGCAAGGAGCCAGCGGACGAACCCTTGAGCCGGAAGAGGAAGCTGAAGCATGCCGACGGAAGGTCCGTCACACCTGCAACCTCTGCATCAGCTCCTTCTCCCTGCAGGGGGAGGCCTTCTACAATTGCGGCGACTGTACCCGCGGCGGCTTCTTCCCGGGGTGCTAGCTCCGGACATGCGACTCCAGCACCAGGGCCAGTTGAGGCCTCTAGGTCCGGAGGTGCTTCCCGGTCGAGGGGGGCCTCGACTAAGGAAATGACCGTGGCTACAATGAGCTCCGGGGGGCCTTCCGGAGCTTCCACGCCGGCGGCGGCAATGGTCAGCCCAGAACGCCCGGGAAAGAGGTTCCGCGCAAGCTGGTGCAGAAGCCTCCCAAGGTAATTTTTAATCTTTACCTCAGACAGTTGTTTTGTTGTAGTAACTGTTTTTTAAGTTTCTTCATCCATCATCTGCAGCGTTCCCAAGAAGAGGAGTGAGGCTCCACCCTCAGCCACAGCAGCTGAAGCTGTGAAGGCGGAAGCTCCTGCTCCTGTCCCAGTGCCGCCCCAAGTGGTGGCTGAAGCTGCGACAGCTCCGGCGCCAACTGTCGTGGTCATGGACCTCGACTCATCCCCCGAGACTCCCGTGGTAGCGCCGGACCGCGGGAGAGAAGATGCGACAACGACACCTGCCCCGGAGGTTGAAGCTCCGGGTCTTGATGCTGAGATGATGGAAGCTTCAGCCATTGAGCCGGAGGAAGCAATAATTCCGGCCCTAGAGCCGAAAATTGTCAAAGCCCCTGCGGTTGAGCCGGAGGTCATTGAAGTCCCGGCAAGTGAGCCGGTTGTGGAGGAAGCTCTGGCGGTTGAGCCGGCTACCTCTGAAGCTCTGGCCTCTGAGCCGGTTGTAGTTGAGGACCTTCCGGCGCCCGAGCCGGTTGAAGCTCCGGCCTTAGGGCCGGTTATTACGGAGGCATCAACACTCGAACCCATGGCGGTCGAGATGCCAACAGCCGAGCCATCAGCGGAGGAGGGGCCCAGGCCGGAGCCGGAAGTAGCACCTACTCCGGAAGTGTTGTCGGCGGAGGTGCCTGCCGCTGAGCCTGAATGCCCAGATGAAGTCGTTGGCCCCCTACATGAGGGGGCAAATGAAGACCTGGCGGCGGGGCCTTCGGAACCACTTCCGGAGGTCGGAACTTCTTCTGCGGGACCCTCCTCAATGGCAACTGAGGATATCCCGGAGGACGGCCCTAGTGCCGTGGAGGCTCAGGGGACCGCTCTTGTGGAGTGGGACCCAATTTTTGTAAGCGAGAACCCGATGGAACCAGCGGAGGAGGCCCCAGCAGGTCCAGAATCCATTCCCCTGACGTTGTCTATTGACAACGCTTGCTCCAGCCTGCGTCAAGTTCAGCTGGCGTTCTACCACGACAGCAAGGCTCTTGAAGAGGAGCACCAAACCCTTAGGCGGTGGCATAACCGGCTCTACTTCGAGACCAAGCTGGCGCAATCGAGGCTGGCAAATTGCAAAGAATGGATCAAGCAGGAGAAGGTCCGCCTGGAATACTGGGGCAAGTTATTGGATGACAGGGAGAGCTTGACTCGCGCCCTCGACGCTCAATCCCGGGCCATTTATGAGCAGACCAAGGCAGCTAATAGTGCGGCTGATGAACGCCAAGAAAGGCTTGAAGCCATTAACACTACTCTCATCAAGCGCCGGGAGGCACTTGAGGAGAGGGAGAAGAGGCTCGAAGATGAAGAGCAGAAACTCCTTGAGCTGCGGGATGACCTCTTGGAGAGGGAGGAGGAGCTCACCGAAAAGGTGGCTCTGGGTGACAAGGGCCTCGAGGAACGCACCAAGAAATTGGAAGAGCGTTGCGGTGAGGAGGAGGAGGAGGAGAAGGCCTGGGTGCGAGGGCAAGAACTCTACCAGCAAGAGTGTGCCATCGCTGCCAGGGAGAAGAGAGTGAGGGGCAGGGAGAAGGACCTGGTTGACCGCCGGAACAAGATCTACCTCCGGGAGGAGGAGCTCGGAAAACTCGAGAAGCAGGTTGCTAAAAAGATTCAGCAAAATGCCAAAGAGGTTGAGCGCCTTGCTCGCGAGAATTCTGAACTGGCGGCGGCCAAAAGATCCTTGGAAGAACTGAAGGGCTTGAGGGCTGCGGACTCCCTACAGGTTTGGGAGTTCCTGAGCAAATCCAACGACGCGCTGACACCGATGGGCTTCAGTCCCGTGCGTCCGGATGATCCAGAGCCAGAGCCAGACCTGGCGTTGCAGGCGTTGAGCTTGGCGGGTAGCAAACTCTCCAAGGTGGGCGACGTCATCACGGATCAGTTGGAGGTTGAGGGGCAGTCCCTGGCGAAGAACGTCGCAGAATATGTGCTGACGTGCTACACCAGCCGGGATCCCCAATTCCCTCTGGACCCAGTGCTTGAAGGTCCCGTCGAAGGAGAAGGTGAAGCCACCCGGGCCAACATGTCGGAGGTTGCTCAGAAGGTCGCCCAGTTCATCCATAGGGTCTAGGACCATCTCTATAGCTCCCACTTGTATTCTCTCTTTTTCTTACCTAATTTTCTAATCCCTTGTCTCCAGATGAATGAAATCCAAATTTTTGCGAATTTCATTTTTTGTCTTCAACACTTTTGTCTTCACTTGGCCCCCTGGTAGATGTACACAATTTGATTGTGAACATGTACCAAGAGGATATTGTGTTTTGTTGAAGACTCGTTTGCTTCGAACTTGTAGAATGTAGGTCCGAAGTCTTCGATAGTGAAGGCCCCCTGAGGTTGTCGGAGCTCTGAAGCTCCGGTATTGACTACCGTCGAGGCTCAGTAGTTCCGGCAATAGTTCCTATCAATGCGTAGAGCATCGATAGTTGGACCTCCGGGGTGCCGGAGCTTAGTAGCTCCGGTAGTGACCTTTGCCAACACGTAGTTTGTCAGCAGCAGACTCCGTTTATGGAATCTTCTCACCATCTTTTACTCTGCATCGACGGTTGGCCCCCCTAGCTTCACCGGAGCTTGGTTGCTCCGGTTATGCTCGTTTTCAATGTTTAACATCAATTATAAGCCATCTAGGGGGAGTCGGAGCTTCGTTAGCTCCGGCTTTTCTCCATCAATGTGGATTCTTTATTTTTCCTACACACTGAAGCCAAGAAAAATAGTAAAATTCGCTCCTTGTCTATAACTTCGTCGCGGCTTACGATTCCCAAGAAAATTCTAGGTCAAACACGATTATGAATGCAACCGAATGCATTTCCTTCTTTCTTCCGGATCCAATTGTACTTGGACCCGCCTTACTTCGGCCTGCCGGGGTGTAGGTAGAGTGGCGTACGTAGGGTGCTTAACCAGGCTAAGTCGATAGCACACTCCGGCCCTAGATTGGCTTGGCGGCATTCAGGCGAGTAGGCCATGAACAAAATTTGAATGCAAAAGAATCGGCAATACAACTCGAATCGTATTTGAACCGGTCGAATTAAAATTTCTTAAGAATTGCACATCTTTGTTATAGACAAGAAAGAGAAAATAAAAAATGTTTAGTCTGTACAAAGTAAATGCACGTGGAGTCTGTTTCACATGAAGATGTCTTTCATTATAGGTCATGGGTATAGGGGAAACAAGTACACTCTTAGGGTACGGAACCAGGCTAAGCGTGTTTCATTTCTCGTTTGACCAGGGTAGCTAGCCACACTTTTAGTCCTGAGACTGTGATAAGCGTTGCATGAACTTTGCGGACCTTCCGGGAAAGGTCCGGCTATTCTCCCGGAGGAACTACCTGACTATGTACAATGACTCTCTAACATACACCTCAAGTTACTACAGACTCACCTCCGTGATATTAAGTATAGAACTTATGGAGGTGCTCAATGTTCCAAGGATTTGGGAGAGGTGTCCCATCCTCGGTTGCCAAGTGAATGCTTTCGGGACGGGATACTTTAATCACTCGGAAGGGTCCTTCCCAGTTGGGGGAGAGTTTGTTTAACCCTTCTCTGGATTGTATTCTCCGTAACACCAGATTGCCTTCCTCAAGCTGTTGGTTGTGTACATGCCGCTGATGATAGCGCCGAAGGGCTTGGCGGTATCGGGCATTCCAAACAGCTGCTTGGCACCTTCCCTCCTCAAGGAGGTCTAGGTCTTCACGCCGGAGCTGGTCCTGCATGGCTTCGACGAAGGTTCAGACCCGGAGTGACCCCAAGGTGATTTCCGGAGGAAGGATTGCTTCAACTCCATACACCAGGAAGAAGAGTGTCTCTCCAGTTGACCGGTTTGGAGTTGTCCTGTTGGCCCATAGAGTGGGCGGAAGCTCTTCAATCCAGTTGGCTCCATGTTTTTTCAAGCGCTCATAGGTGCGCGTTTTGAGTCCTTTCAGGATTTCAGCATTTGCTCTCTTGGCCTGGCCATTGCTTGCCGGGTGAGCTACGGAGGCGTAGCAAACTGGAATGTCGAGGTCTTCGCAATATACTTGAAATGCAGAGCTTGTGAATTGGGTCCCGTTACCAGTAATGATTTTGTTTGGGACTCCAAATCTGCATACGATGGACTGCAAGAAGTTGATAGCTGATTGCTTGTTTATTGTCACAACTGGAGTTGCTTCCGGCCACTTGGTGAACTTGCCAATGGCGACATACAGGAACTTGTAACCTCCGACGGCTCTTGGGAAAGGTCCCAAGATGTCCATCCCCCACACAGCGAAGGGCCATGTAGGAGGTATCATTTGTAGAGGCTGAGCCGGTGTGTGAATTTGCTTTGCATGAAATTGACATGCTTCGCATTTCGTCACCAGCTCAGTTGCATCCTGGAGTGCTGTAGGACAGTAGAAGCCATGCCGAAAGGCTTTACCAACCAGCGTGTGGGAAGACACGTGGTTCCCACACTCGCCTCCATGGATTTCTGCGAGGAGCTCGCAGCCTTCTTCCCTTGTGATGCACCGCATTAGGACGCCGTTGGCACCGCGCCGGTAGAGATCCCCTTCTACCAACGTGTATCTTTTAGCCAATCTGACTATCCGATCAGCGGATACATCATCGTCAGGAAGGATGTTGTCTTTCAAGTAGCTCTGGATCTCCGAGATCCATGCGTCGGAGATAACTTGAACATTTGAGTCTTGCGTGCTGTGTTGCTCGGAGCTTCCTGCAGCACCTACGACCCTTGATGGCTGCCATGGTAACAGGGCCATAGGGACCGTCAGCTTCGGGATGCTGATCTCGCCCCCTTCGCTCAGTTCGGCAGGGTGAGCTGTGGGTTTTGACAACCTCCAGACAAAATTTCCGTCAGGAGCCGGAGCTCCGGTTGACGCTTTCGTCGAGAGTTCGTCGGCTTCAGCGTTGTGGGCACGCTTGACATGGTGGAGATCTAGGACTTCGAAGTCCTTCTGAAGCCTCTGGACTTCAAGGAGGTAAGCAGCTAGCTGGAGATTGTTGCAGGAGCATTCACCCTTCACTTGCTTAATGATGAGTTGTGAATCTCCCTTGACCAGCAGTTGCTTGACATCGTATGACAGTGCCATCCTTAGTCCGTAGATGAGTGCTTCGTATTCCGCCATGTCGTTGGTTGCCTTGAAGTCAAGGTGTACCATGTATTTTACCTTCTCCCCGGTTGGTGCAAGGAGAAGGATTCCAGCTCTGGCCCCCTGCTTTTGCATGGAGCCGTCGAAGTAGAGGGTCCAGTGAGGCTCGGTGAAGATCGGAGCCTTGTGTTCCGGCTTCTGCTCACTGGGGCCCCCAGGGTTTGATGGAGAGGGAGTCCATTCCGCCATGAAATCCGCCAATGCTTGACTCATGATTGCTTGCCTTGAAATGAATTCGAGATCGAATTCAGCCAATTCCGCTGCCCACTTAGCAATATTCCCAGTTGAATTTGGATTATGCAAGATTGCTCGAAGTGGGTAAGAGGTCACCACTGAAATCTTGTGAGCTTGGAAGTAATGGCGAAGCTTCCTAGAGGCAATGAGAACTGCATAGAGCAGCTTATGCACCTCTAGGTATCGAGTCTTGGCGTCATGAAGTACTTCAATGATGAAGGACACTGGGCGCTGGATGGTCCGGACCCTCCCGGAGGGGCCCGGAGCTTCCTCTTCACTGACCCGGATCCTCCCTGAGGGATCCGGACCTTCTCCGGGGACCTCTGGGTCCTCACTGGAGGGACCCGGAGCTTCTTCAGAAGCGACCTCGACCCTCCCGGAGGGGTCTGAGTCTTTTGAAGTAACTTTTTGTGGACTCAAGTCTGGGAGCTGAGACCTAGACTCGCTTTCAGGAACCTCCGGACCCTCCCGGAGGGGTCTGGATTCCTGAGCATGGAATAGTTCTGGTATCTCCGCAACCAGGACCATACTGACGACTTCGTCAGTTGCTGAAATGTAAAGCAGCAAAGGCCCACCAGGGTTCGGAGCTACCAGAGTTAGCAGGGTGGTTAGGAATTGTTTTAGCTCCTGGAACACTTTTTCTGCTTCTTCAGACCATTGGAATGGTCCGGACTTCCTCAATAACTTGGAGAAGGGAAGTGTCCGTTCCGCCAGTCTTGTAATGAACCGGCTAAGGGCTGCTAGACATCCAGTCAGTTTTTGGACATCCTTGATGCGTGCTGGTGGCCGCATGTCTTCAATGGCTTTGATCTTCACCGGATTAGCTTCTATGCCCCGGTGAGTTACCAGGAAACCAAGAAGTTTTTCGGAGCTAACCCCAAAGACACACTTTTCTGGGTTTAGCTTTGTGCGCGTGACCCGCAACTTATCGAAGACAGCCTGTAAGGTGTCAATGAGTGACTCCTTGTTCTTGACCTTGACCACGATGTCATCGACGTACACTTCCACTATGTCTCTAATGAGTTCTTCAAAAGTTTTGTACATAGCTCGTACAAAGTATGAAGCTGCATTCTTGAGACCAAATGACATGGTTGTATAACAGTACAATCCATCTACTGTGATAAAAGAGGTATGCTCTTCATCTTCCCTAGACATTCTGATTTGATGATATCCAGAATATGCGTCAAGGAAACACAGCAATTCACACTCGGAGGTGGAATCCACTATCTGATCTATTCTAGGTAGTGGGAATGGATCTTTTGGACATGCCTTATTTAGTGTTGTGTAGTCGATACACATCCGAAGCTTCCCGCCGGCCTTGGGCACAACGATTGGGTTTGCCAGCCATTTTGGATGGAAGACTTCTCGGATGAATCCAACTTCGAGCAACTTCTTCACTTCTTGTAGAATGAAGTTCTGTCGCTCCACGGATTGCTTCCGAGGCTTCTGGTGTATGGGTCAGGCGTCAGGGTAGATCTTCAGATTGTGCTCAATCACTTCCCTGGGGATCCCAGGCATTTGTTACGGTTGCCAGGCAAACACGTCGACATTAGCCCGGAGGAAAGTGATGAGTGCGAGTTCCTATTTGTCATTCATTCCTCCCGATATACGGGTGGTCTGAGCGGCATCGGAACCGATTTGGACGACTTTGATGGGAATGTCGGTGTCGCCGCTTGGCTGCACTCGAGGTGCAGAAGTTGAGCCTCACCGACGAATGCTCGGGGTTTTTGGAGCTTGTTCCTGCCTGGAGTCCTCCTCTTGCGCCGTAGTTAGCGCATGAAGTTCTTCCAGAGCGGTTACTCTAGCAGTACGATCTCCACGGATCCGAGGAACGCCTACTGGTGTTGGCATTTTTAACACCAAGTAGCCATAATGAGCAGCTGCCATGAATTTGTACAAAGCAGGCCTACCCAAGATGGCATTGAAGGGTAAGTTGATCTGAGCAACGTCAAAGACTAACTTCTCGGTGCGATACTTCTCCCGGGTCCCGAAGGTAACGGGGAGGGTAATAGCACCGAGTGGGGTAATGGCTCCCAGACCTACTCCGGAGAAAGGTCGGGAGGGGTGAAGATCCGAAGGTCGGAGCTGAAGCTTGGTAAAAGCTTCGAAGCTTATGAGGTTGAGCCCCGAACCTCCGTCTACCATAACATGGTGGAGCTGGATGTTATTGATGGTAGGAGATACCATCAAAGGTAACTGACCTGCTCCAACCATGCTTCGAGGGCAGCCCGAAGCATCAAAAGTGATGGTCGTGTCCATCCACTTCCGATGAGGCTCCGCCCTGGTTGTAGGAGCTACAACGGCCATGTCCTGGCGCATTTTCTTGAGGACGCGACAGGAGGTGATGTCCCATGATCCACCAGAAATGGTGTTCATGGTCTTCCGACGCTCGTTGTCAGAGACGTCAGTATCGTTGTCGATGGAGGTGTAGACGGCCTTCAGGACCTTTTTGGGATCCTGAAAACCTAACTCCTCTTCAGCCGGAGCTTCGTCAACTTCTTGCTTTCCTTCCCTCTGTCGGAAAGGAGCTTCTTCCCGGCGCTTGTTGTAGCGCTCGGCAAAGTTTTGGACCTCTCGGCAGTCTTCCAAACTGTGGTTGTCCGTCTTATGAATTGGACACCACACCTTGGGTTTACCACCGTCTTCAGAGAACGTCGAGCTCGCTTCTCGGGGCGTGGCCCCCGGCCACCCGGAGCTGCAGCAGCTGCAGCATTAGATGCGCCGGCCGACGGCTTCTTCTTGCTGTTGGTCTTTTTCTTATTCTTGCCACTCCCGGAGGTAGTGGCTTTGCCTTTGGAGGATTTTTTGTGATCCTCCGGAGGTGGTTTGAAGTGCATTTCACGGCCCTCCGCAGCTCTGGCACATTTGTCAGCCAAGCTGAAAAGTTCCGTGACACTAGTGATCTCCTTGATTGCCAGTTTCTCCAACATGTTTTTATCCCGTACACCCTGTCTAAATGGCACAATGACAGAAGCGCTAGAGATAGAAGGGATAGTGTTTCGTACCTGAGAGAATCCCTAGATGAATGATTGCAGGGAGAATCCTTTTTGCACGACTGCAAAAGGTTCCAGTTCAGTGCCCGGTCGAGTGTATGAACTCCCGAAGTTGGCGGTGAACTGCCAGCACAACTCCTGCCAACTGTTGATGGAGTTGGGTGGAAGGCTCATAAACCAGGACCGGGCGGTCCCAGTTAAAGCCACTAGAAAATAATTGGCCATTACGGCCTCATTTCCTCCAGCTGCTAGGATAGCAGTGGAGTAAATCTCGAGAAATTCAACGGGATTAACGGTCCTGTCAAACTTCTCCGGCAGGTGAGGCCGGAATTTCTGTGGCCACCTGACCATACGCAGATGCATGGGCAGGGCCGAACAGCCTCCTTCTACTCCTTCAGGAGCAGGAATGTCCTAAGCTTCTCGTCTTTCACGAGCACGCTCATTATGGACTCGGCCGTCTTGTTGACGGTATCGACGATTAAGCTCCGCCCGGAGGTCATGAGTTGAAAGCCTTGACACCGTGTGAGTGCGCCGTGCCCTGGGGGGCAACGACGTCACTTGCTGCGACGTAGCACGTCTCCTGTTGTTGGAAACGTGCGGACCAAGTCTGCAAGACAAGGTCCATCACTGCCATGGGGCCCGTCCTGAAGGAGGAGGACCCTGGTTGTTGATGCGGTCGGCTGCTGCTGCAACCAAGTGTTCCACATCGGCCCTCCACTGCTCCATTGCATCCCGGAATGCATCCGAAGGTGGTGGGCGCTGAAGAAGAGCACGTGCTGCATGGAGCGCGTGTTCCGGGTTGTCATGATTTGCCGACGCAGTGATTGACGCCGGTGCACCATCGCGCTGCCCAGCTTGATTTGCTGGTGGAGGCGGCGGTGGTGGTAGCGTGACTCCTGCTGGAACTGAGGTTCCTGCTGGTGGCTGCAAATTAGGGGGATTGCCCCCAACAGCTTGAACAGCGGGATGACCGTTGGATGATCCAGCAGCTGAGTTCACCATTCTTGAAATCTCAGGCGCCCCCCTTCCTAGCGCACCAACTGTCGGTGGTTTTGATTCGACAGATCTCCCAACACTACTAAAGTGTTAGAGGAGTTTGAGGTTCGGTGTGGGTGCGCGGAGACTCAAGAAGGTGATATGTAAAACAACGCAGGAGACACAAGGATTTACGTGGTTCGAGCCGCCTGAGCGTAATACCCTACTCCACGGGGTGTGTTGGTGTTGTATTGGATGTATGAGCTCAATGTGAGTTGAGAGTGTAGAGTGAGTGCGTCCCCCCCCCCTCTCTATGTATCGTCGGCCTGTCCTTTTATAGTACAAGGGCAGGCCGTTACAAGTTAGCCTGGCCCGACATGTGGCCCCGACGGTTACTAATATTGATACACATTTAATGCGCTTAATTACCCTTAATAACCGAGTTACGGGCTTTGATAGCACCGTTACTGGTAATTAAGGTTGTCCGATCGTGTGTCATTAATATAGTATTAATGACACTGAATCAGGTCTTGAAGTCCCTGATTCCCCTTTGAAGATCTGGAGCCGTTGTGAAGTCTTCCGGAGGTTAGAGGTTGAAGATCCGACGGTTGGCCATGTGGCAGCTCCGGAGCATACTGTGGGGAACAGATAGCACCGTTACTGGTAATTAAGGTCGTTCGATCCTGTGTCATTAATATAGTATTAATGACACTTAATCGGGTCTTGAAGTCCTTGATTCCCCTTTGAAGATCCGGAGCCGTTGTGAAGTCCTCCGGAGGTTAGAGGTTGAAGATCCGACGGTTGGACACGTGGTAGCCCCGGAGCATACTGTGGGGAACAGAGAGGTCCGGTGCCACCTAACACGTGTCAGTTCCGGAGCTTCCCTCAGTCTGGGGTTAGGTCTAGGGGTGCCGCTATGGTACATAGCCCGGAGCTTCCCCCTTGTGGGCGGTAGCTCCTGTCTGATAGTACACGTGGCGACCCTGGGACTAACCATGTTGGGGAAGAGGGTCCGGTTATGTCTGACATGTGGGCCTCCGAAGGTCTTCAAATCAAGTAGATGACATTCCCTTGAGATCTTTGCAATACCAAGGGGTATATGGTACCCAGGGTACCGACAAATACCATCCAAACTTTTTTTGCACTCATGGTTAAATTTTATTAACATGAGTATTGGACTTCACCACTAATTCTAGAATGATTCTATTCAACCCTCTTCAGATTTTAGAATTTTTTTGGATGTAGTTTATTAAGGCAATTTAAAGTGCAGTACTAATTGGCCCTGCCAAAAATATTCAAATTAGAGTCTCTAAATTTTTCCTTGACCTTCTAATATACTCAATAGCTTGCCTGCAAAATTTCAAGATTTTAGGAACTCATTTGCTATTTTATTTGAGGCGCTTAGCAAATTTGAATCAAATTCAAATCTGAATTTTAAATTCTTTTCCAACTTCTTTGAACATAAGATTTGAGTTCACCATTGTGTTCAGAATAATTCATTTACCATCTCAACAAAATTTCATGATTTTTGGAGTTGATCTTCCATTTTTAAATGAATTTTTAACTTTACTATTGGGGTCTGACTGACCTGTGGGCCCCACAGGTCAGCCTCTGCTGAACGGGTCAGGTCGGCCGCCTGTGATGAGGAAATCACAACAGTGGAGACGAGCATTGAACTACAAGGACCAATCACAAGAGCACGGGCACGGTTATTAAATCAGCAGGTGAATTCGTTCTTAACTTCTTTTGCATGTGAGTTTGAGAATAGATTGCTATGTGATGATTTAATTGTTATTAGGAATAATGGAGAAGATCAACAAGTGAAGGAAGGAGGACTTGGGAGCATGGAGAACCACCTGGGACGTCCACAAGTAGATGGAAACAGTTTACAACTCGGACTCGAGTTCAACTCGGAGTCCAGGAGCAGTCCACCTTAAAACAGACGCCCAGGAGGCATACGGACTCCGTTTTTGACGTTCTACATATGCACGGAAAGAGGAGAAGATAAAATTTCCAATGGTTCTGGTCCCACCTCAAAATTCCTCCGGAGTAATTTGGGAATCGTCGAAACAAGTCGAGTCCAGATTTCTGTCCGGTGCTGCACCACCGAATCGGGCCTTTGGGCCTTGTATCCCGTAAGAGTCCATTAGGGACGCGTCTAATCGTGTTTTGGCCGAACCCTAGCCTATAAATACTGCAGCCTCCGATCATATTCGGTGGGTTTTGCTTAGATCAATAAAATCGCCGTTCTACGGTTTGTGAGACCCCAACTTCGCGATTTCCGATCGTGTCTTCTACGTTCTTGCTCGTGTTCTCGGTTGCACTTGCAGGGATTAGCCTTCTTGGCGAGGTCAAGCATGTGCAGCATGGTTGATAATCAACGGATCCATGGTGTAGTGATTGTAGGGGTACTCGAACCGCTCGAGTGCCGCGGATCATCAACGTTGAGTTCTCCACCCCAATCGACATACCTTTCGGAAGATCGGGCCTAAACCTACTCATCAATTGGTATCAGATTTCCAGGTTGCCCGTGAGGTATATTTGTTTTCCTGCCTTCCATTAGATCGATTTTTTTTGTACCTAGAGTCCACAGAAAAGCCACAAAAAAATTAGATCGTTTTTACCGCTTCCCAGACTATAGTGCCTGCAGTTTTGTTTTTTAGTTTGCATTGTTGAGTTTGCATTCGTGTGGTTGAGTCTTGTTGCTGGTTTAGATTTGTGTTTTTGGGTCCTAGTTATCGTGTTTTGTCCTTGTTTTCTTGCTATTCGACACCTATTCCACAATCCCTAAATAACAAACCGATCCACCACGTTCATCGGTTTGCCCTAGCTAGCCGCCTTGCGTGAACTCCCGCATCACCAGCCCTAGATTAGGTGACAAATCTTTGTGCCATTCATCCTTGAATCATCACACAACACCCCATTAGTTGCTGTGCAAATTCCCGATCGTTTTCGTATCCGATTGCGAGTTCTGTTCTCAAACCGAGTTGGAATCAACATCTAAAAAATCGTAACTCGGATAGCCTACCTTAAAACGGCATAACTTTCGCATACGAACTCGAAATCGGGCGAATTTTTTTTTTCAAATTCATCTACGCGTTCGGCGAAATTAGATTGCCCAAATTCCCCTCGAAAGATAGGCTATCCGGCCTCCGAAGTTTCAGCATGAATTTTAAAGAATCTTCTTGATTTTCTATAGGCCGCATATTACATCCAATTGAGCTGCGAAATTGTGTGCTTCCTATATTTGTGCTACTGAGTAAAGAAAAAATATCAAAAAAATATTACAAAAAATAAAAAAAATAGTGAAGAGCACGCATATTAAAGCAATTGGCCTATACCACTTGGTGCTGTTTGTTTGGTTATATCATTCTGTCTTTCTTTTGCCTTGATACTTCCTTGTGTTGTACTAGGCTCTAGGGCACTCAGTTGACCAGCAACAGTTTCCTACATTGAATACTTATTCAACTTTTTTTAGCTGTTAACGATTTTCTGCTTATTAGCCACCGTATTGTGCCATCCAAGCTCCACATTTCTCTTGAGCATAACAGGTACCTTTGCAATCACCCCACGCTTCATTGGTTCATCTCACCGTCCACACCACCTGCTGTGTCGGTAAGAACACTTGTAAGAGCGTGGTAAGACGCTTGAGCGAGAGAGATTGTTTTCTTCCACCTTCCACATTGTCACTGTAGTTGATAGGGATAACATTTTTTTGTTGTCTTTTGTTTCCTACTAACAATGGCAGAAGAAGAAAATAATGACGAATGTGTTCAACATGCTGAGTTACGTGATATGATGAAGACCATGACGGATATGTTCGCCAAATACAATGCAGCAACGGAGGATTCATTGGCGAACTTGACTCGCCAACTGGATGACCTTGCTCTTCGGATGAATACTTTTGAGGCTCGGTTGCCTCTCGCTGGAAGACAAGAAGACAATGCTTATGATGAACTGGAAGATCACAATAATCAGCCAAGACTGCCACTTTATCGTTGAGGTATGGGAGGTAATAATCATAATAATTATAATCGCCCTCCTGATGATCCTTTTGCTAAAGTGAAATTTACTATACCCTCTTTTTCTAGTGCTTATGATGCTGAGGCTTGTCTTGATTGGGAGATGACAGTAGAGCAAAAATTTAATTCCCATCTTGTTTCTGAACAACATAGAGTTCGTCAAGCCACTAGTGAGTTTAAGAATTTGCTACCATATGGTGGAATGAACTTGTTAAAATTAGAACTGATCCTCCAACATGGGATAGATTAAAGGAAGCTATGCGTGTTCGATTTGTTCCTCCATCTTTTCAGCGGGACCTTCGCAAAAAATTGCAGCGTTTAGAACAAGGTAACATGTCCGTAGAGGAATATTATCAAGAGTTACAAAAGGGTATGCTGCGTTGTGGGGTAGTAGAGGACATGGATGATAAAATAGCTCGTTTTTATGGGGGGTTGAGGCGTGAAATTCAGGACATTGTTGATTACAAAGAATATGATACTGTTAATAGATTGTTTCAGCTTGCTATGTTGGCAGAAAAAGAATTGCAGGGCCGACAACAACAGCAACAACGCACGAGGAGCAACTTCACGCCGCGTGCAGCAACTACACCATCCAAAACAGCACCATCTTCGGCCCCCCGTGCAGCAACTCCACCGACCAATGGCGGCCAACGAACTATACCTGCTGCTCCACCTTCTCGCATGCCGGAAGGCAGCAAGGCGACATCATTCAAGCCTTCGTCGTCGACTCCTTCTACGGGTCACACTTCCGACATTAAGTGTCACCGCTGCCAGGTACTTGGTCATATGATGAGAGATTGCTCGAGCAAACGAGCATACATAGCACGCGACGATGGCGGGTATGATAGTACTTCGGATGTTGAAGATGAATATTCTCTTGCTACTGACTTTACAGATCCAAATGATGAACACACCGAAGAAGAGGTACTTGGTACAGCGGCGACGAAGAACAATAGGAGCATCATTGTGCAGCGTGCCTTGAGCTCCAAAGTGGAGACCGACGACAAGCTACAATGACACAACCTCTTCCACATGTTTCTCGTCGTCAAGGACTGCCGTGTACACACTATAATTGATGGAGGTAGCTGCAATAACTTGGTAAACACGAACGTCGTCAAGAAACTCGGTTTGACAACAAGAGCACACCCTCGTCCGTACCACATTCAATGGTTCAACAACAGCGGTAAGGTTCGGGTAACACAAACATTGAGACTCCATTTTTCAATTGGTTCATACCATGATTTTGCTGATTTTGATGTTGTTCCTATGGATGCTTGTTCTCTTTTATTGGGTCGGCCTTGGGAATTTGATACAGATGCTATTCATCATGGTAGAACCAATAAATATACTCTCATCCATAAGGGAAAGAAAATCACTTTGCTCCCCATGACTCCTGCTGAAATTGTGCATTTTGAGAAGAGTAAAATTCGTGAGGGCAAAGCAACTAAATTAGAATCTGAAAAACAGCAAGTTATTAAGTTAAAATCACCATCATTGCTCGCAACTAAATCTGAACTTGCTGATTTATTCGATGCTAAGGGGACGTGCTATGCTTTAGTTTGCAAAGAAGCCATGTTTTCACTTCATGAATTGTCTATTGCATTGCCCCCTGCTGTTGCTAACCTTTTGCAGGAGTTTGAGGATGTGTTTCCCTCCGAGATACCCCCTGGTTTACCACCGATGAGAGGCATTGAACACAAGATCGATTTGATTCCAGGAGCAAGTTTGCCAAATCGTGCAGCATACAGGGCGAATCCACAAGAAACTAAGGAAATTCAGCGACAAGTCCAAGATCTTTTGGACCGCGGGTACATTCGTGAAAGCCTTAGCCCTTGTTCCGTTCCTGTTCTTTTGGTTCCTAAGAAAGATGGTAGTTGGCGCATGTGTGTTGATTGTCGAGCGATTAATAACATCACCATTCGATATCGTTATCCTATTCCTCGATTAGATGACATGCTTGATGAATTGAGTGGTGCTATCATCTTCACAAAAATTGACTTGCGTAGTGGTTACCACCAAATTAGAATGGCGCTAGGAGATGAATGGAAAACTGCATTTAAAACCAAGTTTGGACTTTATGAGTGGTTAGTCATGCCTTTTGGTTTAACTAATGCACCCAGCACCTTTATGCGATTAATGAACGAGGTTCTATGTGCTTTCATTGGACAATTTATGGTGGTTTACTTCGATGATATCCTCATTTACAGCAAGTCATATGATGAACATCTTGATCATTTACGTGCTGTTTTTACTGTTTTGAGAGATGCACGTTTGTTTGGTAACCTCGAAAAGTGCATTTTTTGCACCAATCGAGTCTTGTTTCTTAGCTATGTCGTTTCCTCGCAGGGAATTGAGATGGATGAGGCAAAAATTGAAGCAATCACCAGCTGGCCAGCCCCAACTACCGTCACATAGCTTCGTAGTTTTCTTGGTCTTGCAGGATTTTATCGGCGCTTTGTGCGGGATTTCAGCACCATTGCAGCACCTCTACATGAGCTAACGAAGAAGGGAGTTCCATTTCGATGGGGCGAACAGCAGCAACAAGCTTTTGATGCTCTCAAATCGAAGCTTACACAAGCACCATTACTACAACTTCCTGATTTTGACATGACCTTTGAGCTAGAATGCGATGCAAGCGGCATTGATATTGGAGGTGTTCTCATACAAGGAGGTAAACCCGTTGCTTTCTTTAGTGAAAAACTTCATGGTCCTTCTCTGAATTATTCCACTTATGATAAGGAATTGTATGCCTTAGTACGTGTATTACAAACTTGGCAACATTATCTTTGGTCTAAGGAGTTTGTCATACATTCCGATCATGAATCATTGAAGTATCTTAAGAGTCAAACCAATCTGAATAAACGACATGCTAAATGGATTGAGTTCATAGAGTCGTTTCCATACATCATTAAGAATAAGAAAAGGGAAGGAAAATATCATTGCCGATGCATTATCTAGGCGTTATACCATGCTGTCCCAACTTGATCATAAAATATTTGGTTTGGAAACAATTAAAGCATTATATCCTACTGATTTGGACTTCAAAGATGCTTTTGAAAATTGTAGAGAAGGAAGAACTTGGAATAAATATGTGCTGCGAGAGGGTATCCTCTATCGTGCTAACAAGCTATGCGTTCCAGCTAGCTCCGTTCGTCTATTGCTTTTGCAGGAAGCACATGGAGGAGGTTTGATGGGACATTTTGGAGTGAAGAAAACTGAAGACGTGCTGTCCATACACTTCTTTTGGCCAAAGATGAGGCGTGATGTCGAGCGCTACGTGTCACGATGCACTACTTGCAACAAAGCTAAGTCTCGCCTTAACCCACATGGTCTTTATATGCCTCTTCCTGTTCCTAGTGTACCTTGGGAGGATATTTCTATGGACTTTGTTTTGGGATTGCCTAGGACTAAGAGGGGGAGGGATAGTATTTTTGTAGTTGTTGATCATTTTTCCAAAATGGCACACTTTATACCTTGTCATAAGAATGATAATGCCTCACACATTGTTGATTTATTTATGACGGAAATTGTTCGTTTACATGGTGTGCCAAATACCATTGTTTCTGATCGTGATGCAAAATTTTTAAGTCATTTTTGGAGAACTTTGTGGTATAAATTGGGAACCAAGTTGCTGTTTTCAACTACATGTCACCCACAAACGGATGGGCAGACCGAGGTAGTTAATCGTACTTTATCCACTATGTTGCGGGCTGTCTTGAAAACAAATTTGAAGTTGTGGGAGGAGTGTTTACCACATATAGAATTTGCTTACAACAGATCCGTTCACTCCACGACAAAGGTAAGTCCATTCCAGGTAGTGTATGGTTTCAATCCCCGTGCTCCTATTGATTTACTACCTTTGCCTCCTTCTGAAACTATAAATTTGGATGCTACACAACGATCTGAATTCATTCTTAAGATGCATGAAACTACAAAGAAAAATATTGAAATGATGAATGAGAAGTATAGGATTGCAGGTAGTAAAGGTAGAAAAGAAGTAAAACTTGAACCGGGCGATTTGGTGTGGTTACATTTGAGAAAAGAGCAATTTCCCGGCTTGAGAAAATCTAAACTTATGCCACGAGCTGCTGGTCCTTTTAAGATCGTTGAAAAGATAAATGATAATGCATATAAGCTTGAATTACCTCCCGATTTTGGGGTTAGTCCTACATTTAACATTTCAGATTTGCGACCGTACTTGGGAGAAGAAGATGAACTTGAGTCGAGGACGACTCCAATTCAAGAGGGGGAGGATGATGAGGACATCACAACAGCGGAGACGCGCATTGAACTACAAGGACCAATCACAAGAGCACGGGCACGGTTATTAAATCAGCAAGTGAATTCGTTCTTAACTTCTTTTGCATGTGAGTTTGAGAATAGATTGCTATGTGATGATTTAATTGTTATTAGGAATAATGGAGAAGATCAACAAGTGAAGGAAGGAGGCCTTGGGAGCATGGAGAACCACCTGGGACGTCCACAAGTAGATGGAAACAGTTTACAACTAGGACTCGAGTTCAACTCGGAGTCCAGGAGCAGCTCACCCTAAAACAGACGCCCAGGAGGCATACGGACTCCGTTTTTGACGTTCTACATATGCACGGAAAGAGGAGAAGATAAACTTTCCAATGGTTCTGGTCCCACCTCAATATTCTTCCGGAGTCATTGGGAATCGTCGAAACAAGTCGAGTCCAGATTTCTGTCCGGTGCTGCACCACCGAATCGGGCCTTTGGGCCTTGTATCCCGTAAGAGTCCATTAGGGACGCGTCTAATCGTGTTTTGGCCGAACCCTAGCCTATAAATACTGCATCCGCCGGTCATATTCGGTGGGTTTTGCTTAGATCAATAAAATCGCCGTTCTACGGTTTGTGAGACCCCAACTTTGCGATTTCCGATCGTGTCTTCTACGTTCTTGCTCGTGTTCTCGGTTGCACTTGCAGGGATTAGCCTTCTTGGCGAGGTCAAGCGTGTGCAGCACGGTTGATAACCAACGGAGCCGTGGTGTAGTGATTGCAGGGGTACTCGAACCGCTCGAGTGTTGCGGATCATGAACGTCGATTTCTCCACCCCAATCGACATACCTTTTGGAAGATCGGGCCTAAACCTACTCATCAGCCTGCCATCTCTGCACCGGCGCTCGCCCGCTCGACAGCGCACACGCATGCAAGCTCCAGCGGGCTGCTTGCTTGCTTGCCGTGGCGCTATAAAAGGTCGGCCGCCGCTCCGGTATTTCCCCTTCCCCGATCGGTGTTCTCCCTCTCGCGATTTCTTCTCTGCCGCGCGCCATCGTCGCCGCTCGCCTCTGCTCCGTGGTGCGCCACCGTCTCGCGCAGTTTCAATCCACGATCCCAACAGCTAAAAGGTGCGCCTAGTCGAGCTCTAACTCTCGGTGCAAACCGTTTCCATTTTCATTGAGAAATGAGCAAGTTATCAGTCGTCTTCTTTCCGCCGATGTGAGGAAGCTCGCTCAGTTTCCGTTTCAATTTCGTTTCTACAAGTAAATATTCTTTGCAATTGCTTAGAGATAGTTTCTATAGGTCCTAGCGCTCCTACCTGAGCAAAAACCCCTAAAAGTTATCGAGCAACGGCCAAGGAAATCGATTTTTGCTCGCCGCCGGTGAGGAAACCTCGGTTCGCCGTCGAGCTCATAGTTTCCAATTGTTTCTTCCTCTCCCACGTCCATTTCCTTGATCTACATCGTCCTAGGAAGGTTTTGAAGAAGGTCCCGAGTGGTTTGAGCTACTCTGGAGCGAGTTACAGGTTGCCCGAGCGCTCGCCTCCGCCGCCGCCGTCGCACAACCATTTCCGACGAGTTTCTGGTCCCATCGACTTCACCATCGTGCTCAGCGATTCCTAAAACCCCCAGGCGGCGAGTTCCTAAAACCCCCAGGCGGCGAGTTTGAGCGAGTTTGGCCCGTCGGTTTAGCCGGCGGCAAGCTCACCGGCGAGTCACCGCCGCGGGTGACGCCTCGCGCGGGCGTTGGCCCGAGGTAGAAGACAACCCCGTGGGGCCCCACCTGCCAGTGGCTGCGGGATCACGGTGCGGCTGCGCGCGAATAAATCTGTGGACCGCGGTGTTGCATTGACCAGAGCACGCCACGTGGCCCATGGGACCCACCCGATTGAATTTGAATTCTGGCGCCGATATGTTATTAAATTAATGCCAGAAAATTGTTCGAATTCTAAATTGAATATCTCTCTGTAGACTACTCCAAAAATCTTCAAACAAATTTTGTTTGAAAGCTCTTGAGCTCTAGTTCTGTCAGTGCCAATTAGGTTCTGTGAAACTCACAGTTAAATTATGTAGAAAATAATCTTTCCAAATGCAAATACAATTTTTCCAGACAAGATAGCCACTAGAAAATCCCCAAAATTCACATATAATTTAATGTCCTATTCTTGACTACCAAAAAAAGTTTGGGAGCCATTGCACCTGTTTAAACCTCTGTACAGTTCAATTACCTTTTTCAGTTATTGAATTTTCACAGATGTTCAGTTGCTTTACTATGTCTCAAATTTGGACTGAGTTTTCCTTTAGTCATACACTAGTTCCTGTAAAAATCTTGGATTTAATTGACCTACCATCCTAGTCCTAATTCAGTCACAAACTGAATATTGAGTAAAAGGTTAAAAATTCATTTACAAGACAATTCCAGAAATTCCTGCCAACTTAGAAATTCAATAACTCCTTCACCCCAGCTTAGAAATTTAGTAAACAAATTTTTCTAGAACCAGGACAATTTCCTCCATCTTAATTATCATCTGTTAGCTATGTTCAAGATACAGTTTTCTCTCTAGAATTTTTTGGAAGTTGATTGCTTGCCATAATTTTGGAGACCACGATCTATTTTGATCATCTCCTGTTCTTTGCAAGAGCTTCTATCATAGTCCCTAATACCTACCTTCAAAGTTCCAAAGCCCATTAAGTCATTATCTCATAATGGTCGCCATAAATTAAATCATGGTCTTGGTAATAATTATTTTTCAAAGTCATTCATATACGTATTCTATGCACATCGTATAGTGACCGAAGTCGAGGAGGAGCCAGAAGCCTTGGAAGAGCACCTCCCAAATATTAACTCAGACTCTGAACTGCAACAAGGCAAGCCCCGGTTTGCATTTAAGTAGTTTATAAAATTTTACTTTATCATTATGATGAGTAGTATATGAATTGTGCATTACGTTTAGGATGATTGATACCCCACATGCATGACCAAAAATCCCAGGGATTGGTTGGAACGAGTTACAGTTTGACCTGTAGTAACTGTTTTGCTAATGCATAGGAAATCCGGTAGAAGTCTAGTAGTTGGAATCTACTCACGAGAGATGTAGGACATATCTCACAGGATTGGTTAGATAGGAAATGGCATAATATAATGAAATGGAGACCGGGCAGGGAATGGATAGGAAGAGGAGAGAATTGAGTCTCGCTCGCATAGCCCTGCCTGTGTCAATAAGGCCCGTCTGTATGCGGCCCCTTCGGACAAGCTTGAATTGTACCGGCAACATAATGGACATATGGAATCCAGTAAACTGATGTAACTCGATAACTGGGGTGTCGAGGCCCACTAACTCACCATCGATAAGGGTGGGCTGAGGACAGTAAGGTGTAAATCGGTCGGCGGACACAGGAGGTGTTCCGTGCGGAGACCTTCTGTTTGCGGAGGTGAGATGGGTTGCGTTCGGGTTTCTTGTGAAAGGTGGCCATATACGCCTAGTACTGAAGTGTTATGTAGGTACAGGTGTGCTCGCTGACACTTCGGAACGACGTATGTGTCGTGTTGTCCAGGTGTGTCCTGATGGCAATCACTGTCCCTCGCAGTAATAGAGTACCACTTGTTCACAGCGCCGTGACGTAGTAAATACTAAAGAACCCCGAAAATACCATTGTATTGAATTATAATTACTTTGCAACCTTGTATGATTTAGAGATAGTATAATTAAAAGTTTACAGTTTCCCCATACTTTAGCTGTAATAACATTATGTGCTCTGGGCATGTCATATCATCGGCAAAGCGTTTCTTGTTTGATTGTGGAACCCATGATGTGCTATGCTCGGAGAATGTCATTTGCTACATAAAACCTGATTTATAAGGATCCACTTGTAGGCGAGTCATTTATGCTTCACCTCACCTATGTTTAGTGTCCCCTTTGCATATGTCTAGTGAGACGGGTTAGTCTTGCTGAGCCTTATGCTCACGTTTGCAGTTAACGAGTTTTTGCAGGTTATACAATTGATGAAGGGTTTGATGATGAGGCTGCACCCCCTCCAGGGTGTACAGCCGAATGGGAACCCTGCATGCCGTCGTAATTGAGTGTTGCTAGTGCAAAGTATCCAAGGCATGGATAACTTTGCTTTTGCATAGCTAGTGCTGAGAGCATAGCTATGATATATATGTTGTTTTCCTTATGCTAGTATTGTAAAACTTCCGCTGTATGATAAATAAAAGACTTCGTCTTGTACTTATTCAGGTTCTATTCTTGTATACTGTTGGGTGTCGCATCGCACGACACCACCCAATGAGATCCTCGAATGTCGGGATTCCGGTCCCCACAGACATGGTATCAGAGCATCATTGGGAACAGTGTACTTGAAAAGAACATATTTTCAAAAATTAGTACTTGAGTGAGGAATTAGATATATGCCTTTATAAGGAGTATTATTAGTATAAGGTATAAAGGTGGTAAACTAACTATGTGTTATTATATTCTGTAACGATGCCCCGACGTCAGGTAAGAGGTAAGGTACGCCACCGAGGGCGGATCAATCTCAGTAAGCTCAGCATACGAGGAGTGGTATGTGAAATTTTCGTGGCTTGGCACGGGAAGTTAATAGGAGTCTCTGAAGCTCTCAATGTTTCTGAGAACCTATGACACGCGGTACTCCAGCGTGCTTCAAAGTTAGTGGGAGCCCCCATCGGGTGGTGTATAACCCGATAGTATGCCTCTCTAGAACTATTCATGTTCTATGGGAGCATGCGAAACACGTATGCCCGAGCGTGTATAAGTCGTATCGTACGGGAGTCTTTGCCGTACAGACGTATTTACAGCCATGTACCTCGAGACATGACCTCGCTCGAGGACGACTCACACCAGAGTCGTATGCATTTATTTTCATATATATATTGTGACTGCCTGTCGTGTTTCCCCGTGCCGCCCTTGAGGTGTGAAGGTGTGAAAGGGGATTGTTTGTCTTTTGCAGCATTAACTACGGTAGAAGACTGTTTAGAAGCCGTTTGCGAGAGAATGATATAGGAACCACCTATAGACGTAACAGGAAATACCGGATAGAATTTTTTTTGGTGAGATACAAAGTACCATCAGTATCAAACATGATACTAGACCATCCCCACCGACAGAATGGATGCATAATGCTTTGGAAAGTCCAAATATCAGATGCTGGTAGGTTTGGACTCCGTAAAAAGGGTTCCGACTCGATAGAGTAGATAAAATCAGGATTCTTGATTTCTTGCAAAAGTTGGCTCGACTTTGCCGGATTGAAATCTTGGTTATTTAATAGCTAGTATAGGAGTATCATATATGGATGGAAATTTCGTGAAGATCTCTACAACTTTTATGTTGACCATGAAGACAGAAAAGCCTGATAATTTGTTGAAATCTGGGGTGTATTGTAACTGCTCCAGATGACCTTACCATTGTACCAGTCTCTGTATTTTTGCCATAACTTGCTGTAGAAAAATTCACTTCCTTATTGTGATACATGTTTGGAAATGGTAGGAAGAGCTTTACAAGTTTGTTATGGGAGGTTTTTCCTGATTTGGGTTGGAGTTAAACCAAATTGGGAAGTCAACGCAGTGAACTGCGGGACTGCTGGTGCAAACCAGTCAGTTCAACTGTTAAGTTTGGATAGTTATAGCTCTTAATCCAGAATAGTGACATGGTCACATATATACATTTCTGGAAATCTTAGGAAGTACTCTATCAACTTTATTTGTCACTCCTGACCTGAATCTGGGTGTAGCTATGCCTAATTCCATTTGTTGCAAACTTGGTTCTTGCAGTCCAGAACTTGGAACAATTTGCACAGGGTTGTGAATTTGTGCGCGATACCTGTATAACAAAGTTTTTAGGGTGGAACTATTTTATTTCTGGATTGTTAACGTGATGTTATACAATGTTTATTTTGTCGTTACCTCAATATCTTATCATGATAAACCTGTATAGAATGTGGAGGTAAGCCCATATACAGGGGAGGTTCTGTCAAATTTTCCAGAAAACTTGAGTCAACTTAAAACCTGTATAGATTCCTCATATTAGTTCACCTGGAGCTGTATGAGTACAATCTAGAAAGTTTTTGAAGTGTACTACAACTTTTATATTCAACTTAACTCTTAACTCTGGCATTTCCTGTATGAAACTTTTGGGTTGATACAGGAAGGTCAGCTGAATCAGAACTGTGATCACTTCCAGTTTGCAGATTTTCTTGAATCAATTGATTATGGACATTTCCTTTTGTCCAACATTATCATTGATTGAGTTGAATACTTATACAGTGTATTGACATCCGGGTATGTTTGTCCACAGATGGCAGCACCCAGAATTCAGTTGCCTAATGGATGGGTGTTCTCAACGTGCACCGGGCAAGCCGGTTTCCCGGACGTGTTTGTTAGGTTGCTTCGCCAGTTTGGCTACTTGGAGTTGCCTAGATATTGTGGAAAGAAGTTCCAGGAAAGCAGTATGTGGAGTTGCACCATCTACGTTGATGTGCCTACTGGTCCACCGCACCTCGGTTTGGCTCCATACTCCATCAAGATCAAAGGGTTGATATTAGAGGAAACATGGAGCTACGCTGCAAGTGTTGCCATAGGGAGGTTTTGCAAACTCCATTACCGTATTATGGTGGGTACTCCGTATGAGTTCTTTCCAGTTACCGGTAGGGCTTCTGAAGCCTGGGCAACCCGTTTGCTTGTGGAGGTGGACAATCACGGTGAAACATCCGCCACAGCCTTAGCGGTGTATGCATCCGCGTCACATCGCAAGAAGGGTAATCAAAGGGAATGCATAAAAGAATTGACGGACAATCTGAAGCAAGCCATGATTCGAGCGGATCACTTTGAGTGGGCAAATGACGGACTTAGGGATATGATGGCTCCTCTCAATCATCGTTTGAACCTTAGGGAGAATTAATGGCATGACGCTGTTATGGATTTAGTCGCGTCTCACCAGGAGACTCTAGAGATGGAAACTGAGTTGGAGGCAAGCCTACTCTATGGACACCAGCGGGACACCCAGTTGAACGCGATGACTGCAGATTGGGATCAGTCCAGAGTGGAGGCTCAGAGCTGGAAGACCAGTTGTGAGCAGGCTCAGCAGGAGAACGAGGCCTGGAGGATGTTTATGGTACAGACAGATTGGCAAGTTAAGATTGCCAAAAGGACGTCGATTTTGAACGAGGCATCAACTTCTGCTCCAGCACCCGTACCAGTGGTGCGTAATCCTGAGGATGACAAGGAAGAAGAAGATCCTCAGGAGGTCGAGTTTTATGATTAGAGGGCAGGGTTGATGTACTTATCACTTTAGGCCGAGTGTAATGATGTGTAGTAATCACCACGCGTGTTTTGTGACTTTATAAGTCTTGTTGTAAATGGTAGCGAGGTCTGTGTATGATGACATGGACATGACGACTTGTGGTGACCAAGCATAGATGAGACGACTTCTTTAGATGAAGTCTGTCTATTTTTGGAGATCTATTGTAAACATGGACCCAAGATAATATAGATTGTATAAAGTTTGTGCTTTATAAATATATGTGAATGTTATGCATCATCTATTGTTATCTACCGCATTACTATGGAAGGATGAACTTGAGGCAATAAGACTTACAGTGTAAATCCTTGTGTTGCAGTATGGTGCGTACTCATACAAGTCAAGATGGGAGAGGTTCCAGTGGAGGTCAGGGGGATGACACACCACCCCCGGGACAGAATACGCCTCAAACACAACCACCTCCACCACCTCCACCCACACTTCCCAGAAATCTCGTGGAGGTTCTCGCTGCAGTACTCGGCTCGAGCGACGAGCAAACCGAGCTACTGCGGACTCTGGTGCAGCGCTCGTCCCATCAAGGGGGACGACAGGATGATGGACCGCATCAGCAATATCCGAGTTCCTACTCGGATTTTACCGCGACGCATCCGCCAGTCTTCAGGGAGGCCGATGAACCATTGGAGGCGGACAACTGGCTCCGCTCCATCGAGGGAAAGTTCGGTTTGCTCGACATAACCGAACATCAGAAGACGCTATTTGCAGCGCAGCAACTGCAGGGGTCTGCTAGTGCATGGTGGGCCAATTAGCTTGTCGCACGCCCCACAGGCCATGTCGTAAGCTGGGCCGAATTCCGGGAGGCGTTCCGCGCCTACCATATCCCTCCGGGGATTATGAGGAGGAAG
The DNA here is from genome assembly GCA_036927565.1 of Tuctoria greenei. Lineage (NCBI taxonomy): Eukaryota > Viridiplantae > Streptophyta > Magnoliopsida > Poales > Poaceae > Tuctoria > Tuctoria greenei. Next base: position 136,987,888 of record JAYESD010000006.1, read on the forward strand.
CTTCAAGAGTTCTTGGAGCTAAGGCAGGGAGGAAGGAGTGCATACGAGTACTCCAAATCATTCAACCACTTGGCCCAATATGCTCAGGACCAAGTGAATACCGAAGATCGGAAGCGCGAATGTTTCTACCGGGGTTTGAACTCCAAGTTGAAGGACAAGCTTGTCCTGTTCAACCGCGGCAGCTTCAATGACATCGTCAATGCCGCTATCATGCAGGAGGACGCTACGCGCGAGCTGTCCTCAAATAAAAAGAAGAGGAGTGCTCCGCAGGGCAGCGGAGGTCGTGCTCCTCAAAAGTACCGTATGGTGTATCGATACCCATCTGGCCAGAGGTGGCAACCACCATCACGACCGCCAATGTTCAGTGGTCGCCAGTTCAGCAACTCCGGATTCCGACCGCATCAACAATAGGGGATGATCCCACGTGCACTTCCACCTCCACCACGTGCACCGGGATTCCGTCCTCCCATTCGTATTGGCCAAACCCTGTACACGTGTTTCATGTGTGGACGCACGGGGCACTTCGCCAAGGACTGCCCGCAGAGTAGGCAAGGCGGAGGAAAATCATCATACCAGGGCGCCAACCAACCCCGCAACCAGCCCAAGAAGCCAGCCACCAGAACCGGCAACGTCCACCACCTCGCCATCGAGGACGTTCCGGAAGGCGCACCTGTGCTCACGGGTACGTTCTCTATCTTTAATCATCCCTTAGTCATACTCTTTGACTCCGGAGCTTCACAAGATGTCATTAGTAAATCTTTTGTCATTAAAAGTCAATTGCCTGTTATCTCCACCAAAACTCCATATGTGATTAGCACTCCAGCCGGGAAAACAGTAACAAATGAATTGGTTCCTGGGATACCACTTAACCTAGATGGAACCATATATCTTACTTCACTTCTGATACTAGAGCATCAGAAATTAGATGTCATCTTGGGAATGGCATGGTTACAATACCATGGTGCTATTCTAGATCTGGTCCCTCGAAAAATATATCTAAATTCTCCACTCCATCCCTCTCAAGTCCTCAAGCTTTAGAAAGCCATTCTAGTGAATTCATCTACTCACAATACCGAGATTATGGAACTTAAGGATATTCCAGTAGTATGTGAATACCTGGACGTGTTTCCCGAAAATCTTCCTGGTATGCCCCCAGAAAGAGATATAGAGTTCAAGATTGAACTTGCACTGGGAACGGTACCAATCTCAAGACCCCCCTAAAAGATGGCACCCAAGGAACTTGCAGAACTTAAGGAGCAGTTAACCGAACTTGAGAACAAGGGTTTCATTCGTCCAAGTTCATCACCATGGGGTTGTTCTGCACTGTTCGTAGAGAAGAAAGATAAGACCTTGAGACTGTGTGTAGACTATTGTCCACTTAATGCTCTCACTATCAAGAACAAGTATCCACTGCCACGCATTGATATTCTCTTCGATCAATTGGTGGGTGCTAAAGTATTTTAGAAGATGGATCTTCGTTCTGGTTATCATCAGATTAGGATCCGACCAGAAGATATACCAAAGACAGCATTCTCAACGAGGTATGGACTGTATGAGTACCTTGTTATGTCCTTCGGATTGACCAACTCACCGGCTCATTTCATGTATCTCATGAACTCGGTGTTTATGCCTGAATTGGATAAGTTTGTCGTAGTCTTCATTGACGACATACTTGTGTATTCAAAATCCGAAGAAGAACATGCTCAACACTTGCGTATCGTGCTTCAACGATTACGGGACCACCAGCTATATGCTAAGTTCAGCAAGTGTGAATTCTGGATCAGCCAAGTGCCATTTTTAGGGCACATCATATCAGCAAAAGGGATTGTAGTTGATCCAAGCAAGATCAAGCAAGTCCTCAAATGGGAGTCTCCAAAGTCTGTACATGAAGTTCGAAGTTTCCTAGGTTTAGCTGGGTATTACCGGAGGTTCATTCCCAGTTTCTCCAAAATAGCTAAACCAATGACAGAACTTCTGAAGAAGGGGACGAAGTATGTATGGACTGAGGCATGTGAGGCAGGTTTTCAAGCATTAGTAAAACACCTCACAACGGCACCAGTATTAGCTCAACCAGACACAACCAAATCTTTTGACGTGTATTGTGATGCATCAGGAATTGATTTGGGATGTGTGTTGATGCAGGATAGACGAGTGGTCGCTTATGGATCACGACAGCTACGGAACCATGAGCAGCACTATCTGACTCATGATCTGGAACTCGCTGATGTGGTACTAGCATTGAAGATGTGGAGACATTATCTACTGGGTAATCTAGTACACCTCTACACAAATCACAAGAGCTTGAAATACATATTCACCCAGAAGGATTTGAATATGCGACAACGGAGATGGTTAGAGTTGATCAAGGACTATGAGATTGAGATCCACTACCATCCAGGCAAAGCGAATGTAGTCGCAGATGCTCTGAGCCGCAAGTCCCATGTCAACAATCTTTCCATTACCTCAATGGAAGGAGAAGAAGAACCGAGTCTCTACTTGGCTCCATATGGGGCACTCTACAATCTCGCTCTCATTCCTACCATCAGGGAGGATATTGTAGCAGCTCAGAAGGAAGACAAAGGAATGTCACACATTCGGCAAAGAATGGAAAAGGGGGAGATGAAATGTTTCTGATGTGACAATGAAGGTACCATTTGGTTCAAAGACCGTATAGTGGTACCCCGAAACATGGAACTTCGGAAGAAGATACTGGATGAAGATCATTTATCCAAGTATTCCATTCATTCGAGAAGTAACAAAATGTACAAAGATTTGAGAAAGAAGTTCTGGTGGACTCGGATGAAGAGGGAAGTAGCAAAATACATATCCGAATGTGATACGTGTCGACGAGTTAAAGCCGACAATATGAAGGCAGCAGGACAACTTCAACCTTTAAGCATACCGACTTGGAAATGGGAGGATATCAGCATGGGTTTCATTGTTGGGTTGCCTCCCACTCTCCATAAGCACGACTCCATTTGGGTGATCGTTGACCGGTTGACGAAATCGGCTCATTTCATACCTGTCAGTGTCAAGTATGATGTAAAGCAGGATGCAGAACTTTATATCTCCAGAATAGTGTGTCTACATGGTGTACCCCGCACTATCATTTCAGATCGTGGATCTATTTTTGTTGCTCGCTTTTGGGAGCATCTCCATGATGCACTGGGTACCAAACTGATTTGAAGCTCGGCTTATCATCCTCAGACTGATGGACAAACTGAACGGGTGAATCAAGTGCTAGAGGACATGCTTCGTGCCTGTGCTATCCACCATGGTAGGAATTGGGATGATCATCTACCATTGGCTTAATTTTCGTACAACAACGGTTACCAGGCTAGTATCCAGATGGCGCCATATGAAGCTCTTTATGGCCGGAAGTGTCGCACACCCTTGAACTGGTGCGAGTCTGGTGAACGAGTGGTATATGGCATTGACTTAATAAAAGAAGCCGAAGAGCAAGTACGCATTATTCAAACAAATCTCAAAGTCTCTCAATCTCGTCAGAAGAGCTACGCAGACAAAAGACGTCGACCTCTTCACATCGAGGTTGGGGATCAAGTTTATCTCCGGGTATCCCCTATGAAAGGTATCCATCGATTCGGAGTGAAAGGGAAGCTAGCTCCACGTTTTATTGGGCCGTTCGCAATAATCAAAAGATGCGGACCTGTGGCATATCAATTGTAGTTACCGCCATCGCTGGCAGGGGTCTATAATGTGTTTCACATTTCTCAGTTGTGGAAATGTCTCAAAATCCCAGCAAATATACGTATTGAGGATTTGGAAGCTCTCCAACCAGATCTCACATATTCCGTGCATCCAACTCAGATCGTCGATGAGAATACTCGCACCACAAGAAGCCGCACCTTGCGTTTCTACAAGGTCTTGTGGAGCAACCACAGTGCTGAAGAAGCCACGTGGGAAAGCGAGGAGTATCTTAGAACGAGCTATCCGGACTTGTTAGTGGCATATGTTCGTTAAATCTGTTCCTTTTGCCTTCTTTTGTAATCTCGGGTTGAGATTCTTTTAAGGGGGGAGGAATGTAAAAACCCCACTTTTATGGCATGTGAATTCAGTTATGATTTTTGTGATCAACTATATTAAAGATCCAATATAGTGGTACACATGAACTTAATACCATCCAAACTTTTCTTGCAATCATGGTTAAATTTTATTAACATGAGTGTTGGACTTCACCACTAATTCTAGAATGATTCTATTCACCCCTCTTCAGATTTTCGAATTTTTTTGGATGAAGTTTATTAAGGCAATTTAAAGTGCAGTACTAATTGGCCCTGCCAAAAATATTCAAACTAGAGGCTCTAAATTTTTCCTTGACCTTCTAATATTCTCAATATCTTGCCTGCAAAATTTCATGATTTTAGGAACTCATTTGCTATTTTTATTTGAGGCGCTTAGCAAATTTGAATCAAATTCAAATCTGAATTTTAAATTCTTTTCCAACTTCTTTGAACATAAGATTTGAGTTCACCATTGTGTTTAGAATAATTCATTTACCATCTCCACAAAATTTCATGATTTTTGGAGTTGATCTTCCATTTTAAATGAATTTTTAACTTTACCGTTGGGGTCTGACTGACCTATGGGCCCCACAGGTCAGCCTCTGCTGAACGGGTCAGGTCGGCCGCCTGCCATCTCTGCACCGGCGCTCGCCCGCTCGACAGTGCACGCGCATGCAAGCTCCAGCGAGCTGCTTGCTTGCTTGCCGCGGCGCTATAAAAGGCCGGCCGCCGCTCCGGTATTTCCCCTTCCCCGATCGGTGTTCCCCCTCTCGCGATTTCTTCTCCGCCGCACGCCATCATCGCCGCTCGCCTCTGCTTTGTGGTGCGCCACCGTCTCGCGCAGTTTCAAGCCATGATCCCAACAGCTTAAAGGTGCGCCTAGTCAAGCTCTAACTCTCGGTGCAAACCGTTTCCCTTTTTATTGAGAAATGAGCAAGTTATTAGTCGTCTTCTTTCCGCCGATGTGACGAAGCTTGCTCGGTTTCCATTTCAATTCCGTTTCTACAAGTAAATATTCTTTGCAATTGCTTATAGATAGTTTCTATAGGTCCTAGCGCTCCTACCTGAGCAAAGACCCCTAAAAGTTATCGAGCAACGGCTGAGGAAATCGAGTTTTGCTCGCCGCCGGTGAGGAAACCTTGGTTCGCCGTCGAGCTCATAGTTTCCGATTGTTTCTTCCTCTCCCACGTCCATTTCCTTGATCTATATCGTCCCAAGAAGGTTTTGAAGAAGGTCCTGAGTGGTTTGAGCTACTCTGGAGCGAGTTCCAAGTTGCCCGAGCGCTCACTGCCGCCGTCGCACGACCATTTCCGGCGAGTTTCTGGTCCCATCGACTTCACCATCATGCTCAGCGACTCCTAAAACCCCCAGGCGGCGAGTTTGACCGAGTTTGGCCCGTCAGTTTAGCCGGCAGCGAGCTCACCGGTGAGTCACCGCTGCGGGCGCCGCCTCGCGCGAGCGTTGGCCCGAGGTAGAAGATAACCCCGTGGGGCCCCACCTGCCAGTGGCTGCGGGATCATGGTGCGGCTGGGATTCCGTGCGGCTGCGCGTGAATAAATCTGTGGACCGCGGTGTTGCATTGACCAGAGCACACCACGTGGCCCATGGAACCCACCCGATTGAATTTGAATTCTGGCGCCGATATGTTATTAAATTAATTCCAGAAAATTGTTCAAAATTCTAAATTGAATATCTCTCTGTAGACTACTCCAAAAATCTTCAACAATTTTTTTTTGAAAGCTCTTGAGCTCATGTTTCTGTCAGTACCAATTAGGTTCTGTGAAACACGCAGTTAAATTCTGTAGAAAATAATCTTTCCAAATGCAAATACAATTTTTCCAGACAAGATAGCCACTGGAAAAATCCCCAAACTTCACATAAAATTTATTGCCCTATTCTTGAATACCAAAAAAAGTTTGGGAGCCATTGCACCTGTTTAACCCTCTGTATAGTTCAATTACCTTTTTCAGTTATTGAATTTTCACATATGTTCTGTTGCTTTACTATGTCCCAAATTTGGACTGAGTTTTCCTTTGGTCATACACTAGTTCCTGTAAAAATCTTGGATTTAATTAACCTACCATCCTAGTCCTAATTCAGTCACAAACTGAATATTGAGTAAAAGGTTAAAAATTCAATTACAAGATAATTCCAGAAATTCTTGCCAACTTAGAAATTCAATAACTCCTTCACCCGAGCTTAGAAATTTAGGAAACAAATTTTGCTAGAACCAGGAAAATTTCCTCCATCCTAATTATCATCTGTTAGCTATGTTCAAGCTACAGTTTCCTCTCTAGATTTTTTTGGAAGTTGATTGCTTGCCATAATTTTGGAGACCACAATCTATTTTGATCATCTCCTGTTCTTTGCAAGAGCTTCTATCATAGTCCCTAATACCTACCTTCAAAGTTCCAAAGCCCATTAAGTCATTATCACATAATGGTCACCATAAATTAAATCATGGTCTTGGTAATAATTATTTTTCAAAGTCATTCATATATGTATTCTATGCACATCGTATAGTGACCGAAGTCGAGGAGGAGCCAGAAGCCTTGGAAGAGCACCTCCCAAATATTAACTCAGACTCTGAACTGCAACAAGGCAAGCCCCGGTTTGCATTTAAGTCGTTTATAAAATTTTACTTTATCATTATGATGAGTAGTATATGAATTGTGCATTACGTTTAGGATGATTGATACCCCACATGCATGACCAAAAATCCCAGGGATTGGTTGGAACGAGTTACAATTTGACCTGTAGTAACTGCTTTGCTAATGCATAGGAAATCTGGTAGAAGTCGAGTAGTTGGAATCTACTCGCGAGAGATGTAGGACATATCTCACAGGATTGGTTAGATAGGAAATGGCATAATATAATGAAATGGAGACCGGGCAGGGAATGGATAGGAAGCGGAGAGAATTGAGTCTCGGTCGCATAGCCCTGCCTGTGTCGATTAAGGCCCGTCTGTATGCGGCCCCTTTGGACAAGCTTGAATTGTACCGGCAACATAATGGACATATGGAATCCAGTAAACAGATGTAACTCGATAACTGGGGTGTCGAGGCCCACTAACTCACAATCGATAGGGGTGGGCTGAGGACAGTAAGGTGGAAATCGGTCGGCGGACACATGAGGTGTTCCGTGCGGAGACCTTCTGTTTGCGGAGGTGAGATGGGTTCGGCGTTCGGGTTTCTTGTGAAAGGTGGCCATATTAGCCTAGTACTGAAGTGTTATGTAGGTACAGGTGTGCTCGCTGACACTTCCGAACGACGTATGTGTCGTGATGTCCGGGTGTGTCCTGATTGCAATCACTGTCCCTCGCAGTAATAGAGTACCACTTGTTCACTGCACCGTGACGTAGCAAATAGTAAAGAACCCCGAAAACACCATTTTATTGAATTATAATTACTTTGCAACCTTGTATGATTTAGAGATAGTATAATTAAAAGTTTACAGTTTCCCCATACTTTAGCTGTAATAGCATTATGTGCTCTAGGCATGTCATATCATCGGCAAAGCGTTTCTTGTTTGATTGTGGAACCCATGATGTGCCGTGCTCGGAGAATGTCATTTTCTACATAAAACCTGATTTATAAGGATCCACTTGTAGGCGAGTTATTTATGCTTCACCTCACCTATGTTTAGTGTCCCCTTTGCATATGTCTAGTGAGACGGGTTAGTCTTGCTAAGCCTTATGCTCACGTTTGCAGTTAACGAGTTTTTGCAGGTTATACAATTGATGAAGGGTTTGATGATGAGGCTGCACCCCCTCCAGGGTGTACAGCCGAATGGGAACCCTGCACGCCGCCGTAATTGAGTGTTGCTAGTGCAAAGTATCCAAGACATGGATAACTTTGCTTTTGCATAGCTAGTGCTGAGAGCGTAGCTATGATATATATGTTGTTTTCCTTACGCTAGTATTGTAAAACTTTCGTTGTATGATAAATAAAAGACTTCGTCTTGTACTTATTCAGGTTCTATTCTTGTATATTGTTGGGTGTCGCATCGCACGACACCACCCAATGAGATCCTCGGATGTCGGGATTCCGGTCCCCACAATCATGCCTTGGAAAAATGTTGCCACGTCCATGCACTCCTTACACATGTGCAAACACTTTCAACAATGTCCACGATACCTTCAAATGCATTGTTCTTGACCCAAACATGTTGCGTGACCTCCTGATCAACTCAACCACAATTCCTCCTGAACTTGGCTGTTGAACCTCATCTTCTCCCTAAGACTACTTCAATGGATCCCATCACCAGACATTTCTTGAGCTCAAGCAACACCTTCACATGAATAAACAATTAATCGTTGCGAGCCCAAGTCCTCGACTTGACTCTCGTTAGTCCGAAAAATACAACACCTTATGTGAGCACCTCACATAAGCATGTTGCAGACCATAGCAAAATAATATCATCCATACCACATCAAATAAATTAGGAAAAGAATACTAAGAATTCTTCCCTATCAACCAAAAAATAAGTTCAAAACATTGCAAATGAAAACATAACAGCCACATGAATATTTTAGCAAATGAAAGATTGGGCAGTCGAAAATAGCCTCTATGCAATGTATAAGAAAAGTCAAAAATTCGAGCATTCCTTACGTGCATCTCATGTGAGTGAAGTTTGGATGGTGCAAAAAGGAATTCCTGCATGTTCGGATAGTCTGAAGTGTGTTTCTCATGTATATTCAAAACTTTGCGTGTAACCTTCACTTTAACATAATTGCCAATGTATTCATCACACATAGGTCTAACAATCTCCCCCTTGATGAATGCATTGGCAACACCACTTAAAATTTGAAGTGGCCTACGGGGGGGGGTGTGAATAGGCTTTGAAAATTTCCTGCACACTTAATCAATTCGTCAAATACCAGAGAGACGGAACTTGTCCAGTGTTGTAGCGGACTAGTCCGGTGTGATGATGTCTTGTTAAATAGTCAAGTGTTAATGCAGGAATTCTACATGTTATAGCAGCGGAAATTGAACAACTATTGGGATCACTTGATTGAACAATTAGTGTTGTAAGGTTACATGTGAAATACAATTGTAATTCAAATTGCAAGGTTGATCAATTTAGTGCCCTAAGTAATGATACTTGAACAAATAAATAAGAACACGGGACACAAATTTTTATTGATGTTCGATCTCATCAAAGAGATCTACGTCCTCATTGAGGAAGCCCACACAGAGTCGGGTCTCTTCAAACTATTTCCCTTGTCAAGTCACCACATAAGGCGGACTTGATTCCACTATGACGGGTAATCACTGAGTAGGTGGGGCAACCTCACACTTTGAGGGCTCCCACAAGAATTACAGCAAAAAGATGATCAAATAAACTTGAAAAGAGTACAAGTAATTGCACGAGTGTAAAGAGATCAAACCCCAAGAGCTCAATGAAGCGTAGACAGCAATCTCCCAATCCCAAATTTGAATACTCAATGATTTTCACTTTTGAGGACTTTAGATGCATGGGGAGATGTGTTTTGGTTCTCTTGGGACAGATGGCAACACTAGAGTTTCAGTGCTTGACAGTAGGATTTGAAAGATGTGATTGTGGGATCGTGGATCTCCTATTTATGAATGAACTAGTCCTTAAGTTTGACAAATTTGAACAAGAGATTTTCATTTGAATTTACATTCTCTTTTCCAGTTCAATAAAAAACCCTTTTTGAGCACTATGTATTATTTCCCATTTTATTCCTCGATTTGACTCTTGAGTCGAAAACTTCTTTAGGATTTTGAAACTTGTATTTGTATCACACTTTGTCATTTGAATTTCATTTGGAAGTTGCCTCTTTCTCCTAATTATTTTCTTAAGTGTAAACATACTGTCATAATCTCTTATCTAAGGTAATGTTGTTTGGAATTTCTATTTTTAACCTTATTTATTAGTTGAACTAGTTCATGTGAATTCAAACTCCTAACCTTTTTTTAAGTCCACATTTTTGCATTCATGTTCTTTTCAAAAACGGGATTTTATAACCCTTCCCACTTAAAAGAATCTCGTCCCGAGATTAAAGTGAGAGGAGAACGATTGATAAAAGATGGACTTTAACCCTTAGAATATGAAATGATGGGGTAAAAGATTGCAACATTGCATGAAAGGATTTATGGAAATCTTCTTGTCTTCATGTAGCATCTTCAAGGATGCCACTACTTGAGTATGACGGGGTGCTCAAACTTCCATTAGCGTCTTGCATTGCTTTCTTTGACACTGGTACGATATTCTTCACTGTCCTAGTCTTGACTTGAAGAATCAACATTTGCTCTCTACCTCTTATGATCACCTTGATTTCTTCGAACAAACTTTGTAACAGTTCTTGTTTATTTGTGTAGGATCAAAGAGCCTGTGCAAAGCTACCAGAGGGGGGATGAATGGTAGATTAAAACTTTTCAGCAGAAGCAACGAAACACCCCTTGGCAGAAAACCGATCTATTAAAGAAACCGTGTGTGCAACTAATCTAAATATGTTAAACTGTGACAAAACTAGTATAGATTGTAGATAAACAAGTCACGTTGATGTCACAACAAGAATCACGAAAATCCGTAAAGAAAAACTCAAGTTACGATCGAAAGATCGAACAAAGGTCAATGTGTCCTACCCGAGAAAAACAGTTCTGGAACACTGCAAAGAAACTCGTGTAGATCAGAAACCACAAATCCAATGACCATGAAATTTTCAAAGATGAAAAAAAATAACGTTGTAAAGAATACACAAAAAGAATCACGTTGATCGGATCTGTAAAACTCGAGTTATGATAAAACCAACGAAGTAAGGTAGTGCTGTGCAGCAACTCGATGAGAAAGACTTGAACAAAACAAGTCGGACGAACAAGGCACAAAAGCTCCTTCAAACTACGAATTTTATTGATCAAACCACAAGAGGAACAGTCCCGAAGTTATCTACCACGAGTTCTGGCCTCCCTTGCTTATATAACCAGCCCTTAGGCCAACCCAAACCTAACTAGGACTCTAATCCTACTCAATTCACGAATCGAAACTTTCCATAACTGCTCAAGACTCTTCTATATGCAGATAGAATCTTTCTTAAGACTTCCAAACACCTTAGGAACGTATTCCACATTCCTAAAACAACTCAAATTCGTAACCCACAAGAAATCCTATAATAACCAACTCAAACTTTCCACATTTGAGTCAAACACGTCTCAGCCGCAGCCTGAGTCCATAACCTAGTCGGTTGGACCTTCCCGACCAATTCTTTACGTCCACATATCTTCATCACGCCTTGGAACCATGTAGCTGTGTCCATGCACTCCTTGCATACGTGCAAATATCTTCCAATGATGTCCACGATACCTTGATATGCATTGTTCTCGATTCAAACACGCTGCGCAACCTCCCGATCAACTCCACCACAATTCCGCCCGAACTTGGTTGTTGAACCTCATCTTCTCCCTAAGACTAGTACAATAGATCCAGTCATCAGCCATGTCTTGAACTCAAGCAACACCTGCACATGAATAAATAAATAATACTTCCGAGCACAAGTCCTCGACTTGACTCTCGTTAGTTCCATAAACAACAATACCTTTCGTGAGCACCCCACGCAAGCATGTTGCAAACCATAGAAAAATGATATCAGCCATAACCACCAAAACACATCAAAAAACTTAGTAAAATAATACTAAGCAAGATTTCTATAAGTGAAAAGCAAGTTCGAAGCATTGCAAGGTAAAAGCAGAACCACTGCGATCAAGCTCCGAACCTAGCCAAAGCTAACTCGAACTTGAACCGGAGCTTACCAAAGCTAGCAAGATCTAGTGCCGGAGCTAACCAAAGCTAGTAGGACCTAGCGCCGGAGCTATCAAAGATATGCCGGAGCTAAAGATAAAACTCACTGGAGCTACCTAGAAACATGTCGGACCTAGACAAAGCAAGTTGGACCTTACGTTGGACCTTGCCAGAGCTACCCAAAACAAGCCGGACCTATCGTCGGACCTTGATGGAGCTTGGACCTAGAGTCGGACCTTGATGATAAAGGTGTTTTGGTAGTATTCAAAACTTTTATCGCCATAGCCAATGTATTCAGCACACATAGGCCTCACAATCTCCCCCTTGATGAATGCATTGGCAACACCACTTAAAATCCGAACATTGGCTTATTCACATGAAAAGTTTTGAAAAAAATTTCTCCCCTTTTTTGAAAATCAAATGGGATATAAATAAATCCCCCCCATTCTTATTTCTCCCTTTGCATACTTCTCCCCCTTTGACAATGTATTCAACAAGGTACAAAAGGGAAATTTTAATTTGTTATGAGCATATTATAACATATACATATAGAGCAAAGCTCATCCAAATCATACTATCAAGTAACTTACACTATCACAACAATGAGGTACATAAAGTAGTGCAAGCCATGCTAGAGATCAAATGTATTTTTCAATTTAAGCAAGTCATGATCTCACAAACTTAACTATTTCAAGACCTGAAAGCATGACACTTGTTGCTACAATTTTATTTTCTTTTAAGCACAAATTTTTAACATATGACATTTGCAAGAAATTATATGTCGCATCTGCCTTATTCTAACCAACCAAGCCAAGTCTATATCATTTGACAATCAGAAGCTTAAGGACATGGTTTTAGTCATGCACAACTTCTTCCAAGTTCACATCTGAGTGCAATGATAAGCCATCCCAAAAGAAGAAGTGTGATGCATGCATATTCACTTGATCTTTTCTCATTTCTTCATTTGAATATAAAAACTCAACATGTGAGTTGCTTACTTGATTAATTCTTTTAAAAGCACTTGTGAGCATGCAACAGGTTCAAAATAGCAAGAAAGTTCGATCATGACCAGATTTAGTGTAAGTAATTATTCCAATTACTAGTCATGGCAAAAACTACAAAATGTATAACACGAGTAATGTAGTAAGAACTTTTAGCATGTGAAAGGAATTACAAAGTCATGTATGTATGAAATACTATGCTCATGTTATTTTAATTTCAGATTCACACATAGACTTCGCAAATTTCAAAATGCCCACTCAATTTAATCCATGAGGATGCATAACCCCTATTTCATTATGAATGAAACAAAAATGACTGAAATCCAAAGGTTTTGTGAAAATGTTAGCCAATTGTTGTTCGGTATCTACATGGTGAAGCACAATGTTTCCATTTTCAACATTATCACGGAGAAAGTGATACCTGATGTCAATGTGTTTTGTTCTAGAATGTTACACGGGGTTTTTAGCAATGCAAATGGCATTAGTGTTATCACAAAATAGTGGAACGTTATCTAAATCAACCCCATACTCCTTAAGTGTTTGAACAATCCAAAGAATTTGTGAGGAAGCACTAGCGGCAGCTACATATTCAAATTTGGCTGTGGATTGTGCAACTGAGTTTTGTTTTCTAGAGGACCAAGCAACAAAAGAATTACCAAGAAAATGGCAAGCACCAGAAGTACTTTTCCTATCAATCCTACAACCCCCAAAATCAACATCCGAAAAAGCTTTCAAAGTAATAGTTGAGGAAGAAGGAAGAAAAATGCCAAATTCTTGAGTTTTATGTAAGTACCTGATAATCCTTTTGACGGCTTGACGATGTGAAGCACGTGGGGAAGCTTGAAATCATAAACAAAGACATACGCTGAATTGTACGTCTGGTCTTGATGCCGTGAGGTACAAAAGTGATCCGATCATGCTTCTATATTCTTTTTGAACCACGGGTTCACCATCTTCATCAAGTTCAAGTGTCGTTGCTGTACCCATTCGTGTCCGAAGAGGCTTGCTTTTGTCCATGTTGAAGCGCTTAAGAAGGTCTCTTGTATACTTCGTTTGATACACAAAGGTACCTTCTTTGGTTTGCTTGATTTGCAGCCCCAAAAAGTATGTGAGTTCTCCCATCATGTTCATCTCAAATTCAGAACTCACCATAGCAAAAAACTTGGACACAAGATCATGAGAAGCACAGCCAAAGATAATATCATCCACATACACTTGAACGAATAATGAGTCATTGCCATTCTTAAGCACAAAAAGAGTTATCAACCTTACTCATGGTAAACACCTTTTCAATTAACAATATTTTTAACCTATCATACTATGCTCTAGGCGCTTGTTTGAGACCGTACAAGGCTTTGGACAGTTTGTAAACATGATTAGGAAAATCTGGATTTTCAAAACCTGGTGGTTGCTTTACATAAACCTCCTCATCTATATAGCCATTAAGAAAAATACTTTTAACATCCATTTGATATAACATGAAACCTTTGGATGCAGCAAAAGCTAAAAAATTCTTATGGCTTCTAATCTAGCAACATGAGCAAAAGTTTCATCAAATTGTAGACCTTCAATTTGTGTGAAACCTTGAGCAACTAATCTAGCCTTATTCCTAACCACAACCCCATCCTCACTTTGTTTATTTTCAGACACCCTTTTAGTTCCAATTAGAGTGTTACCATGAGGTGGAGGTTCAAGTTTCCAAACATTATTTCTTTCAAAATTTTCTAACTCTTCTTGCGTGGCAATAATCCATGATTCATTGATGAGTGCATGTGATATATCTTTGGGTTCAAAAGAAGCAACAAAAGAAGAATGAACATGAGAGTTGGGGTCGGAAAACCTGGATCTTGTAACTCATTCATGCAAGCTTCCAATTATCTGTTGCAGGGAATGATTCTTGTAAATACGTAGGGGAACAGATGTCTCACAAACTTCTTCTTCATCGGGTTCATCGCAGATTGATGAGCTTGTGGCTTGTGGACGATCAGGACCAACAGAGATGGTAGTCGGAGCTTGTTCAAAGTTCGGAGCAGGACACATGTCTACTTCGGAACTATCAGGCAATACCACCGACTCTTCTTCTTCAAAAATACCCTCCCCCTATGGATATGGATCCGGACCTGCAATGTTTCAGCTAGTACATAGGCTAGCTTCATCAAAATACACCTCACAAGTCTCCACAATTTTGTTAGTGTCAAGTAAAAGCACACGGTAGCCTCTAGTATGAAATGGATAACCAAGAAACATGCCATCAATGGATCTAGGTTCAAATTTATCGAGATTACCATGTTTCTTAACAAAGCATTTGCAACCAAAGACCCGAAAGTGCGTAAAACTAGGCCTATGTCCAAACCAGAGCTCATATGGTGTTTTACCTAGCTTAGCACGCAAGAAAACACGATTTGAGACATAACAAGCGGTTGCAATCACATCAGCCCAAAATTTCCTAGAAGTTTGATATTCATCAAGCATAGTCCTTACCATCTCAACTAAGGTTCTGTTCTTTTCTTTCTACGACACTGTTTTGTTGAGGTACATATGGTTAAGAAAATTGATGATCTATTCCATTTTCAGCACAAAAGTGATCAAAAGATTGATTTTTAAATTCAGTTCCGTTATCACTTCTAATTGCTTTTAAAGATCCTGGGTGATCAATTGATAATCTAAGAAATAAAGTTCTAAAGTGACTAAAAGCTTCATTCTTAGATGCCATAAAGTAAACCCAAGAATATCTAGAATAATCATCAACAATCATAAGAACATACCATTTACCTCTGAAGGATTGAACATGTGAAGGTCCTACGGTGTTAAGGTGCAAAAGTTGACCCAGTTCAGTTGTCATGATCATTGTGAGAGGAGTATGTGAACCTGCAACCATCTTAGCATGTCTACAAGAAGAGCACACAATTTCTTTGTCCCCTTTAAGCTTAGGCATCCCATGTATGCGATCAAGAGCACTAACACGCGTTAGATGATCAAAGCCTACGTGACCAAGTCTACGATGCCAAAAATATAAGTTATTTGAATCATTAGCAACTAGACACCAATGCTTAGAGGAAGACATATCAAAATCAGCTTTAAAAACTCTTCCAAACCGAGACATGTTAAAAATAAGCTCATTATTTGAATTTACAACTTTGCAGCAATTTTTAGTGAAAATAATTTCCAGATTTTCATCTAGCAGTTGTGAAACGGAAAGAAAGATGTATTTCAAATTTTTAACAATTTCCACATTCTTCAAAGTGTAATGATTATTTACTCTAACTGAACCCTTAGCAATTATAAGAGTTGAAGAATTATTGGCAAAAGTAACATTCTCTATACGTGACACAAAAGAGAGGGATGGGAACCATTCTTTATTACCGGTCATGTGGAGTGAGCAACCTGAATCCACAATCCAAATGTTCTCCTTCCTCAACCGTGTAACCTACATAGAAGAACAATACGTCGATGACTCAATATTGGGGTTAGCCAAAAGGCATTTGGGAATCCAGTACTGAGTCACACGATGTGCAGCAGGAAAAACACGCGAAAACTAAGATAAAACAGCAGGTTTATGGGTCAAAGTTTGAGATTTTTTGTTTTTAACTACTGACGTATAAGGTGTTACTTGTGTAGCACAAAAATCAGTAGCTCTGGAGGCAAAAACAGAAGTTCCGGAGGTAACAACAGAAAGTCCGGAGGCAAAACCTAAAGCTCTGGAGGTAAACTTTGAATGTTTTTGACTAATAACAGTAGGTTGCATTTTCTGACATTCGGTTTAGTATGTGCAGCAAATTTTGCATGAGAGTTATAAGATCTAGCTTGCATTCTTACCCTTTTATGTTGTTTAGCTAGTCTATAACAAAAATCTATGACATGACCATCTCTACCACAATAGGTACAATGAAATTTAACTTTGTGTTCTTTTCTAGATGAGCATGCAGTATGTTTATTTGAACCCGAACGTGGAAACACTTCTGCAGATCTAAAAACCACCTCTTTTAGTTTAGGAACTGTTTTAATCAAACCACTTCCTCATGACTTTACAATTTTAGGTGGATGTGCTTTAGAATGAGCATGAGAATCAAAACCTAAACCAGTTTTATCATTGCAAGATTTGGATGAATTCAGTAGCAAGTTTTGATTTTTGTTCCCAACACAAAATTGCTCTAGTGTCCTATTCATGTCATCAAGTTTCTTAGACAATTCTAGGCAGTTTTCACATGAAGTTTTTCCTTTTAATTTGCAATTAGAACAATATTTAACTTCATGAGCACATAAAGCATTGTTCAGTATTGAAATTTTATTCATAGCATCTTTTAGTTTCTTTTCAAGATCATTACATGTAGAACAATGCAAATCAATTGTAGAACAAGAAGCATCTTTTGCATTTCTGTCATTAAGTGTAGTAAGTTTTTTGTTCTTTTCAATCTCTAACTCAAGTTTATCAAGAGTGGAGGAGTGTGCACTTCTTAAGGAGGACAATTGTTCATATATTAAATCGCATGAGGAACAAGAATCATCACTAGGAATCAAGGTTTTTAAACGATTAATTTCATATTCTAGTGACTCAATTTTAACAACATTGTCCCTAAGATTTTTGTCCTTTTTCTTAACAATAACAGTTGCACGGGAAATAGCATCACACATTTCATCACAAGTAGGACATACCTCTTCGTTGTCACTGTCGTATTCTGCATCCTCCATACTTGATCTTGATTTGCCCGCCATGAAACACAAGTTTTCCAGATCATCTTCATCACTTCCAATGTCCACATCACTCGAGCCAAAATCTTGAAGTGCAGTGATGAAACTGTTTATCAATTTGCGTCTTGTAAAACCCTTCCTCTCCTTCTAGTTCTCACATTTTGCAATGCTTTTGAGAACGATTAGAGATGAGTGCTAGCTCTTCTTCTGAAAATTCTTCAATCTGTTCCAGGGTTAGTGAAGACAACAAAGTTGTGTATTGCTAGATACAGATTGGCTGGAGCTAGGCATATCATGTTGAGAAACAAATGCAAGATACTTGTTGGGGTTCTTACGTGAGATTATGTCAATTTCATGAGTTTTCAATTTAGAATATAGCACATCTATTGTAAGTGTACTCATGACAGTAGATTCACGAATAGATGTGACTTTCATCTCTCAAATTGACATGTCTAATGCACTTAGTAATTGCCTAGCATTTTCATCATTTGAAAAATTAACATTGACGCTATGCAATTTGTTGAGAATTTTATTAAAGCGAGCAAAGAGGTCATCAATGGACTCACTGGGTTGCATCTTAGAGCGCATGTATTCTTTCTTGAACATATCCTGTCTTATCTCTTTGATCGTGTTGGATCCTTCTTGGTAGTCACAAAGTGCTCTCCACACATCGTATGCCGATCGGAGGTGTGCAACACGGTCGAAGTCGCTCTAAGTTAGTCCTTGGATTATCAAGTTGTGGGCTTTGTTGTTGTTGTCGACATCTCTTGAGTTTGTAGTCGTGACTTGATCGTTCGGCGGCACATCGTAAGGCTTGTACACTTTTTCCCACATTGCAAAGACTTGCGTCTAGATAAAAGCTTCCATGCATGCCTTCCAAACCTGAAAATTAATACCAACAATCACACAAGGTTTTGCCGAGTATTTCTCCATGAGGATTAGTCAAAAACACGTGCAAGCCACAAAGATTAGAGCACCATGGCTCTAATACCAATTGTAGGATCAAAGAGCACATGTAAATATACCAGAGGGGGTGAATGGTAGATTAAAACTTTTCATCAGAAGCAACGAAACACCCCTCGGTAGAAAACCAATCTACTAAAGAAACCATGTGTGCAAATAGTCTAAATGTGTTCAACTGTGACAAACTAGTATAGATTGTAGGAAAACATGTCACGATTACGTCACAAAAAGAATTACGAAAATCTGTCGAGAAAAACTCAAGTTACGATCGAAAGATCGAACAAAGGTCAATCATTCCTACCCGAGAAAAACAGTTCTGGAACACTGCAAAGAAACTCGTGTAGATCAGAAACCACAAATCCAATGACCATGAAATTTTCACAGATGATAGAAAATCAAGTTTTGAAGACAACCCAAAAAGAATAACGTCGATCGGATCTGTAAAAGTCGAGTTATGATAAAACCACCAAAGCAAGGTAGTGCAATAAAGCAACTCGACGAGAAAGACTTGGACAAAACAAGTCGGACGAACAAGGCACTAAAGATCCTTCAAATTACAAATTTTATTGATCAAACCACAAGAGGAACAGCCCCAAAGTCGTCTACCATGAGCTCTAGCCTACCTTGCTTATATAACCAGCCCTTAGACCAACCCAAACTTAACTAGGACTCTAATCCTACTCAATTAAAGAATCAAAACATTCCATAACTGCTCAAGACCCTTCTATACGCAGATAGAAGCAATCTTAAGACTTCCAAACACCTTAGGAATGTATCCCACGTTCCTAAAACACTCAAATTCGTGACCCACATTAAATCCTATCATAATCAACTCAAACCTTTTATATTTGAGTCAAACACGACTCAGCCGCAGCCTGAGTCCATAACCTAGTGGGTTGGACCATTCCGGCCAATTCTTTACGTCCACATCTCTTCATCACACCTAGGAACCATGTATTTATGTCCATGCACTCCTTTCATACGTGCAAACATATTCAATGATGTCCATGATATCTTCATATGCATTGTTCTTGATTCAAACATGTTGCGCAACCTCCTGATCAACTCAACCACAATTCCTCCCGAACTTGGTTGTTGAACCACATCTTCTCCCTAAGACTAGTTCAATAGATCTCGTCACCAGCCATGTTTTGAACTCAAACAACACCCGCACATGAATAAACAACTGATACTTCCAAGCACAATTCCTCGACTTGACTCTCGTTAGTTCCGGAAACCACAACACCTTACGTGAGCACCTCACGCAAGCATGTTGCAAACCATAGCAAAATGATATCAGCCATAACCACCATAACACACCACAAAACTTAGTAAAAGAATACTAATAAAGATTTCTATAAGTGAAAAGCAAGTTCGAAACATTGCAAGGTAAAAGCAGAACCACTGCAATCAAGCTCCGAACCTTGCCAAAGCTAACCGTACCTTGAACCGAAGTTTACCAAAGCTAGCAGGATCTAGTTCCAGAGATAACCAAAGCTAGTAGGACCTAGCGCTGGAGCTAACCTAAGCTAGTCATACCTAGTGCCGGAGCTATGAAAGATATGCCAGAGCTGAAGACAAAACTCACTGGAGCTACCTAAAAACATGTCGGACCTACACAAAGCAAGTCGGACCTTACGTTGGACCTTGCCGGAGCGACCTAAAACAAGTCGGACCTTGCTGGAGCTCGAACCTAAAGTCGGACCTCGATGATAAAGGTGTTTTGGTAGTATTCAAAACTTTTATCGCCATAGCCAATGTATTCAGCACACATAGGTCTCACAGTTTGCCTTGTCTCGTACAAGTCCTTATACCATTAATGTAGCATTTCCAAAAAATAGGATTCAAGATGTTTCCCGAGAATAGCCATGGGTCACTAAACTCGCAAGGAATCGGTATTTCAACAAGAGAAGAAAGAATCAAACTCTTTGCAATGTCAGCAGAGAATTTAATATTCGGTTTCTCTTATGTTTTCAAAGTGCAAAGATACCCAACATATGGTAACTACAAGGTTTTTGACATGTCAAAGTCACCATATTTCCATTCAAGAATTCAACTCAAGTTTAAGGAGCTTCGCGAGGTTAACAATCAAATGGTACCCTCACAAGTAAATAACTTCAAAGATTTCATATGATTGATTATTAAGCTAATGATCCTACAATGGAGGACGGTGGAGTTTCAACAGTAAAGGTACTCTAACCTGAACAAGTCAAGGATAAAGGTTCAAGCCTATCTCGACAACAAGAAAGATTGATCAACCAATTACTCTTGTATTAGTCAAAGAGAAAGAATCAACAGGGTTCGATATATTATAAGAGTTGTCAAAAGGTCAAATGCTATAGACAACTTAAAGATTTGAATGGAGATACATATTCTTGCTAAAAATGTTAGTATGAGTAATGCATCATATAGTTTTTATTTCATTAGCAACCGTTCTTCATGATGCATCACAAGTTTTATGGTGCAATGCATATGCACATGGTATGGTGCAAATGGTGCACATGTATGGTGCAGATGGTGCATATGTATGGTGCACAATGATGCATGTGTATGGCGCATACAAGGTGGTTGCATAGATTGGGTTGCGCAATTCTCAAGGTCTTGCAAAATGTATGGTGCATCATCTTTTAAGTTTGATAAGAACAAATAAACCATTCACATAAGAATAAGAAGTATTTCATGATTTCAAGGCTTGAATATCGTGGTCATGAGAGGAACTCAATAAGGAATGTGGGAAAACACTACACCATCTTAACCTTTCCAAGCTTGTGCGCAATCTTATCTGCTTCTTTTAAAAAAAATAATCTTTGAGGTGCTTGATGGACTCCTGAAGTCATTCCTAGAATAGAAATCACTAAGTAAGTTATCTCAATAATCTAGTGCCGCAGGACATAAGGATCGAGGCTACTAGAGTGTCTTAATGGTGCTTCACTTCAATCACATAGTGGTGATTGATATATTCCTTTATACTCTAGTGGAGTTGAGTTTACACTTCTTCTATGATGGGTCAACCTTGATCTTGGAGCTGGATTCTCATGAAAACATAATCCCACTTGTTCATCTCTTTCTATGCTACAATGTAGCAGTGGTTGATGAATGAACTCTTAAGTTAATTTAACGCACTCCTTCCACCTTAAGTTTCAAGCTAGGTGAGCGAGAAACTTACTCCAAACAATCCTCATGGCGATGTGTTGTGCACATTGAGAAGTGAAATGAAACATGATTGAATTGGAAAACTCAAAACTGGTTCTACTGACTACCTCACTGTCCAGATTGAGCAATCATTACTTAATCAAGATTTGAGCTAGCTAATTTATAATCAGATCTGGAGGTGAATAAATAAGTTGTAGGTAACTTCAATAGCATTTCCAAAAGTATTGGTGTGCCACCATATCAATTGTGGTTGAGGAGATATGGCTTTGCAAAGTTGACATATTTTCTGAAGACTTTCAGGAGCATTCCATTTGGAGGTACCAACTTTGATCCATTTGTTCCTTGCATTTATGATCCAGATTAGTCAAACCTCAAAAATACAAAGTTGTAGTATAACTCCTAAGATTTTTATAAACGTGACATATTACTCTTGGTGATTTTTTTTGAAAGTTATGAGTAGTGTACAGAAGGATACAGAAACAATGTCCAGATTAGGTGCTCCTGGACAGTTTCTGTTGTTTTTAACTTTCAACCAATTTGGAAGAGGATTATGGTCTTGGGTTGAGTATTTAACTTGTAGAGGACTTCCATAGATTTCCAAAAAGTATTAGTTTGTCTTCATAGAGTTTCTTGTTGAAGAGATATGGATTTTTAAAGTGGGAGAAAGTTCCCAGATTTTTGGAGGAATTTTGACAGCACCTCCTTTGTATGTTGTTGATTTGATCACAGTTTTACATATAGATATATTTAAAATTTGACAGAAATTTAAATTATAACAATTTTTTATATTTTGTGTGGATTCCGGGAATGTATAATATGAAGCCATTCGAGGTTTCTACTAATAGATATGACAGAAATAGCAAACAGTCAAAAAACTGTCCCAGTTTCAGTCCAGATTTGACAGAATTTGGAATTTTGAACTTTTGAATAGGTTAGAGGGGAATTCTGCTACGGAGTTCAACATAACAGTCTTTGAGGACTTCCTAATATTTCCATAGACGTAATATACACCTTCATTGGAGTTTTATGCTGGGAGCTATGGCTTTTCAAAGTCAGGTCAAATGCTGGCAGAAGACAGGACACTCAGGTTTTTAAAACTCTTGAGTTCAAACCTATCCAAATTTTGAAACTTAGTTCAAAATCAGAGCTCGATAACTAAAAAATGTATTTTTACATATTCTTATTACATTTTTACAGCAGTCTTCATTAATGCATCAATGGGCTACATGTCGTTACTACGTGCCTCACAAAAGTGAAAATCCTAACCGGATATTACCGGCATATACGTATCAATCGGTAGCCTATAAACGGTCACTCAGAAATGCTTCTTAAGCGCAATACGATGAAAGAAGTTAGTGTACCTGCATAAGACACTCAATTTACAAAACACTCATTATGGTGTCATACGGCACGGCCCACACGGGTGATCATTTTAGGCATTCACAATAATATATATGAAAGTAAGAACATTTGTCCCGTATCATTCCATACGGGCCGCCTTGAGCTGAGCCACGTCTCAAGGTACATGACCGGATTTTCTACAACCCGATTTGGGTGCCCCACGTCTTTGCATAATGCTGAACCAGTAGGAGGCACATCGAGTTATGTACCACCCGACGGGGTCCCACGTCTTTGCCTAATGCTGCACCAGTAGGATGCACTTTCGCGTGTTTATTAAAAAACACACTACATGCTTTTCAACTGCACGATAGGTAGCCACATAATTTATCTCTTGCGCTAGGGATCAACGCTACGTATGGCCCTTTGAACATTGAACGTTCAAGAGTTGCATACTTCGTGTTTTTTACCACGCGATGGTGTATCCATGCTTTTGTCTAAAGCATGTCGGGGAGCAGCGTTTTCATATGTTCACAGAACCATGAGATGGTTCAGAGACTCATATTAACTCCCGTTCCAAGCCACAGAAACCGCCACCATACTACCTCTTGCATGGGGGAGCTTACCGCAATTGATCCACTTGTGGTAGCGTACCTGACCTATTACATGACGTCGGAGCGTCAATACTGAATACAATAACACATATATTAGCTTGCCACCTTAAGTAGCTAATACTATAACAGACCATATGTGGGCACATAGACTAATCCTCACTCGACTATTTCAGAGTTTACAAAAATAAGCTCTTTTCGAGTGTGCTATTCCCAATGCTGCTTTGATACCAGACTGCGAGGACCAGAGTCTCGACATTCAAGGAATCACATTGGGTGGTGCCGTGCGATGCTGCACCCAAACAGCACACATGAAAAGACATTGGAAAGATACAAAGTTT
The DNA here is from genome assembly GCA_036927565.1 of Tuctoria greenei. Classification (NCBI taxonomy): domain Eukaryota; kingdom Viridiplantae; phylum Streptophyta; class Magnoliopsida; order Poales; family Poaceae; genus Tuctoria; species Tuctoria greenei. Next base: position 137,011,767 of record JAYESD010000006.1, read on the forward strand.
TTATTTCATAATAAGGTATCATTTACAACATATTGCACAACAGCAGTACACACGCAGCAGAAAGTACGTACTCACACTTTCAATCTATCTAAGCACAAGAGAAGATGTCCATGCCTATGGGTGCTTCTCACTAGTAACACAAAGATCAATAAGGCAGCGATGTGGTGTCACGTGAGAGATACATCTTGACAGTTTGAGGTCTTACATACAATCCATAACAGCAACAGTATAATTAAACCTGCAAAACCACATATAAAGCAATCGTGAGCACGAAGGCTCAGCAAGACTTAACCGTCTCACCTAAACATGGAAATCTACATGCTGGAGACTTTTAATATAGGGAAGCTTAATTTGCTTAAAGGACTCACCTATTAGTAAATCCTTAGCTCAGTTTTAAGCTAGCAAATGACATTCCCTAAGCATGGCACATCACGGACTCCAAAATCAGACGAGAAAAGCTTCATCCCCGATGTAACATGCTCGAAGCTGCATAAGCTTTAATCAAGTTAAATGTTTACCAAATGTAAACTTAATTGTGCTATTTCTAATCCATACAAGTTGCAATACAATAATAATCATAGCAGCATATTAATAATATTCCAACTACTCTTTATTACTACGTCACGACTCAGTGAACAAGTATGCTCAATCCATAATCACGAGTGATGGTGATTCGAATCAATAACACCCGGATAGCACGACAAATACACCCACACTCGGAGCTGCGAAGGCACACTCCTCTGATGTTGTATGCAGCTGCCTTTCACTCGACACCTACACGCCGAACCAGTCCTACCGCTACGAGCAGGAGGCCCCCACACGGAGTACAATGTACCCGCTGGCAGGTTTACACCATGCTGCTCTCAACCCGCACATATAAGGCGATGGGGTATGCCTCGACCCTAAGGTGAACAAGTTACATCGGTTTCCTGGGTCCCATATATCAAGTATGCCTCCGGTACAGTTCAAACTTGCTCAACAGGGCCGCACACGGCACGGTCCTCAATCTACACGGGCAAGGCTATGCACCCAAGACCACGTGCCACTGCATCCTATCCCGTTGCCTGGTCTCATATTCAGTTCATAAACCATTCTCTAAATTATTCAATCCCGGTGACTGTCGCTATCTCGCGAGTGGATTCCAACCACTCGACTTCAACCGAATTCCCTACAACATTAGCATGACAATTCTACGCATTGCGCTATAAATCTACCCAAATACTCCATGGTTTTCTGGGTCATGCATTTGGAGTATTCAAGCATAATAGACCTAATGCACAATTCATATACTACTCAACATAGGGATAAAAGAGAAACTTTAGAAATGACTTAAATGCAAACCGGGGCTTGCCTTAGGTTGTGACTAAATAAAAGTCATTGAAGATCAATAAATAAACTCTATCATGGACTTCATCACAGCTGAATCAACAGATAAATCCTTGCCTCCGAGTTGTGCTTCTTGTCATTCGTCTTCATCGCGTCCACTATCGAAATGAATATGCATAAAAGAGAATGTGACTTAGTAATAAAATCAGTGATGATGTTTATACTTGAGAAGGATTAAACCTAATAAGAATGCAAGCATACCTCTGCTGTACAAAGAAAACAGAGGAGAAATAATTGGACACTTATGGGATTATGGAATAAAATGAGCTATGCAACATATAAAGGAGTATAGTTTAGCAAGGAGGCCAAACTATATGAATGATAGGAGTAAAACTACAAGTTGTACAAGGATTGCAATAATGTCAATGTTGAAGTGCACAGGAATATGGATGACACCATGTTGTGAACTTAGAAGATTTGGTATGAAATGAAATAAGCAATGTTTTGGACATAGGGTTATGAACACAGTTAAGTGTATCAAATTTGGTTGACTGCTGCTGAAACTTTTACAGTGGATAACAAATTCTATGTGTAGTATTCTGACCAAAATTGAGCTATGTTCAAGGTCTACTGTTTTTTTAAGTCTACTAAGATGAACCCTTCCCAGAAATTTCATGCAAAACCTGGTGCTGGAATATGGGCAAAAGTTAGTTTTAGGTTCAGAGGAGTTCAATAGTGAACCAACAAATTTGGTTTCAAAATTTTCTAAGCATGCTACAGTAATATATTGATTTTTAGAAGTTTGGACAATATTCTAAAACTGTTTCTGGACATTTTGGAATTTTTCAGTTTCATACAGGTTGGGAACTCGATTTGGACATGCAAATCAACTCAAATGGATCTAAAATGTTTACTGGAGCTCAATGTATTTAAATGGAAGAGTCTGGACAAAGTCGGGAATTTTCCAATAAATGGATAATAAGGAATAAATTCTAATGTCTTTTTTTTAGGGAAATTATTCAGGAATTATTATGGATTTTCATACTAAGTAAATTTCTCCACTGCAAAGTAGAGATCTTAGGGAAGCTAACAAAACTTATTTGAGAATTTTTGTCCAATTATACTAGGATCTATAATTTTTCAAAGTTTCAACCATTTTCTGTATTTATTTTCTATTGGATATTTTGAATATTAGCGGTTGAACCCACTTGATTGAGCCAATGGTGACGAGGCAACACTGAGGTTTACAGACATTACGTGCCTAGCCACACCCGATCTATTGGGTACAAAGGATTCCTAAGGAATGGATCTTAGACTGACATTCTGGTCCCACCATGTCATCTTCCTTCGTGGGCTTAGATGCACAAAAATAAAGTAATGAACCAATCATAGATCGATATACCTTTTGGTCCACATTTGGATCATCTTCGTTGAGATCAAGATGTCTATTAGTTACCATGGGTGTCTTGATGGGCTTGGTTTTGTCCATATTGAAGTTCTTGAGGATGTCATGTGTGTACTTTATTTGCCTTATGAAGGTTCCTTCTCTTAATTGCTTCATTTGGAATCCCAAGAAGAACTTTATTCACCTATCATCGACATCTTGAATTTGTCTATCATAATTTTGCTAAATTCTTTATAAAAAGATTTATTAGTAGAACCAAAGATGATATCATCAACATAGATTTGACATACAAATAGATGATCATCAAAGTGTTTTGTGAACAAAGTAAAATCAGGTTTTTCAATTTTAAAACCATTTTGAGTTAGAAAATCTCTAAGGCACTTATACCAAGCTCGAGGAGCTTGTTTGAGGCTATAGAGGGCCTTACGCAATTTATAAACATGGTTTGGGTACTCTTGATCTTCAAATCCCTGTGGTTGCTCCACGTATACTTCATCTTTAATGGGACCGTTGAGGAAAGCACTTTTGACATCTATTTGATACAACTTAAAATTATGGTGAGTAGCATGTGCTAATAAAATATGAATGGACTCAAGTCTAGCTACGGGAGCGAAAGTTTCGTCGAAGTCCAAACCTTCAACTTGTGAGTAACCTTTTGCCACAAGTCACGCCTTATTTCTCGTTACCACTCCATGTTCATCTTGTTTGTTCCAAAAGAACCATTTGGCTTCACCAATGTTCGCCTTTGGTGTTTCTACAAGCTCCCACACTTCATTTCTCTTGAAGTTGTTCAGCTCCTCTTGCATTGCAATCACCCAATCTGGATTCTTTAGTGCTTCTTCTACCCTGTATGGTTCCAGAAAAGAGACAAAGGAATAATGTTCACAGAAATTAGCTGTGCGAGATCTAGTGGTTACTCCCTTAGTAATGTCTCCAATGATGTTGTTGATGGGATGATATCTTTGTATACTCTGATGTACTCTTAGGTGAGGAACTTGTGAAGTTGCTTGCACTCCATTTTCTTCATTGTCAATCTCTCCCCCAGGATCATTGCTTCGTTCATTATGTTGGTCTCCTTGACCTTCCTGACCTTGATCTTGTGCATGAGCTCCCCCTTGATCATAGCTTTCCTGTTGAGGTTTATCTTGGGCATTGAGCTTTGTGGTTGCTTTTGAGGTCGGATATCACCAAGTGCCATCCTCCCCTCAATGCTTGACATGGGGTTCTTCTTGATCTAGCACACACTTATCAACTTGCTCCATGGGAGCCGTTAGTTTCATCCAACACAACATCACATGCTACTTCAATAAGGCCAGAGACTTTGTTGAAGAAACGATAGGTCTAGGCATTTGAATCATAACCAAGCAAGAACTCTTCATCAGATTTTGAAGCGAACTTCGAAGTCCTCGGTTTCTTTTTCAAGATAAAACATTTGTATCCAAATACTTTGAAATATGAAATATTCGCACTCAATATTGAATCTTGGATTATTGCCATGCAAGAAGAGTTAGAAAATTTTGAAAGAAATAATGTTTTGAAACTTGTACCTCCACCTCAAGGTCACACCTTAATTGGAACTAAGTGGGTGTTTAAAAATAAAAAAAAGTGAGGATGGGGTTGTGGTTAGGAATAAGGCTAGGTTGGTTGCTGAAGGTTTCTCACAAGTTGAAGGTTTATACTTTGATGGAACTTTTTGCCTTTGTTGCTAGATTAGAAGCCATAAGAATTTTGTTAGCTTTTGCTGCATTTAAAGGTTTCAAGTTATATCAAATGTATATTAAAATTTCTTTTCATAATGGCTACATAGATGAGGAGGTTTATGTCAAGTAACCACCTAGTTTTGAAAATCCAAATTTTCCAAATCATGTTTATAAACTGTCTAAATCCTTGTACGACCTCAAATGAGCCCCTAGAGCATGGTATGACAGGTTAAAAACATTCTTACTTGAAAAGGGGTTTACCATGGGGAAGGTTGAAGTCTTACTACATTACTCGTGTTATACATTTTGTAGTTTTTTCCATGGCTAGTAATAGTAATAATTACTTACACTAAATCACATCCTGAGTCTGAAATTATTAAATAAACAAAATGTGAAAAGATCAAGAGAATATGCATGCATCGCACTTCTTTTTTTGAGATGGCTTATCATTGCACATAGATATGAACTTGGAAGAAGTTGTGTAGGACAAAAAACCATGTCTTTAAGTTTATGATTGTCAAATGACATAGGCTTGGCTTGGTTGGTTAGAATAAGGCAGATGCGACATATAATGTCTTGCAAATGTTATATGATCAGAATTAGTGCTTTAAATAATATATATATACATATGTCATATTATGCTCATAAAAAATTAAAATTTCTCTTTTGTACCTTGGTGAATACATTGTCAAACGGGGAGAAATTGATCACATATTGCACACATTCACAAGAGTTTATTCACAACTCTTCTTAGGGACAATGTACATCCTTAGGGGGAGAATTCTTTTTTCTTCTTATGTTATTTTTTATTCATAAAAGGGGGAATATTTTGGGGAGAAAACTGTTTTTAAAACTTTTCATGTGAATAAGCCAATGTTCGGATTCTTAGTGGTGTTGCCAATGCATTCATCAAGGGGGAGATTGTGAGACCTATGTGTGTTGAATACATTGGCTATGACGATAAAAGTTTTGAATACTGCCAAAACACCCTTTTAACAAGGTCCAACTCTTGGTCCGAGCTCCTACAAGGTCCGACGATGGGACCGACTTGTTTTGGGTAGCTCTGGCAAGGTCCAACGTAAGGTCCGACTTGCTTTGGCTAGGTCCGACTTGCTATCGCTAGGTCCGACTAGCTTTGGTTAGCTTCGGTGCTAGGTCCGACTAGCTTTGGTTAGCTCCGGTGCTAAGTTCTGCTAGCTTTGGTAAGCACCGGCTCAAGGTACGGTTAGCTTTGGCAAGGTCCAGAACCTGATCGCAATGATTCTATTTTTAACTTGCAATGTTTTGTACTTGCTTTACACTTATGGAAAGTTTGCTTAGTATTTTTTACTAAGTTTTTTGATGTATTTTGGCTGATTATAGTGGTTAATGTTTTTGCTATGGTTTGCAACATGCTTATGTGAGGTGCTCATGTAAGGTGTTGTGGTTTTGGAACTAACGTGAGTCAAGTCAAGGACTTGTGCTCGGAAGTATTGGTTGTTTATTCATGTGCAGGTGTTGCTTGAGTTCAAGACATGGCTTGTGACGGGATCCATTGAACTAGTCTTAGGAAGAAGATGAGGTTCAACAACCAAGTTCAGGAGGAATTGTGGTTTGAGTTTATCAGGAGATTGTGCAGCATGTTTGAATCAAGAACATTGCATATGAAGGTATTGTTAACGTTGTTGGAAGGAGCCTGCACGTGTGCATTGAGTGCATGGACGTGGCTGCATGGTTCCAAGGTGTGATGAAGAGAAGTGGACGTAAAGAATTGGTTAGAAAGGTCCAACCGGCTGGATTATGCCTCAGGTTGCGGCTGAGGTTGTTATAGTTCATTTATGGAAAGATTCGAGTTTGTTTTGGTTAGATTTCATGTGGGTCACGAAGTTGAGTTGTTCTCAAGAATGTGAGATACATTCCGAAGGTGTTTGGAAGTCTTAAGATTGCTTCTATGTGCGTATAGAATAGTCTTGTTGAATGTAGGCCTAGAGGGGGGGTGAATAGGCCTTTTGAATTTTTGCCGGATCCTGCAACACTCAACAACAAGTTCAATACCAGAGAAATCGGACTAGTCCGGTAAAGTGCGGACTAAACTGGTGTTCACGGACTAAGTTGATCAAGATTAATCGATTGGGTTGATTCTTTAATGTATGCAGCGGAAATATCGAATCAAACAACAGTTTAATAGTTATATATTGGATTGTATCACAATTAAGGCTTGTGTTCAACAATTTAATGTAAATTGAACAATGAGTATAAAACCCTAGAGTAAGTAGATCAATTTGAGTGATGAACACAAAAAGGACAAGACACACGATTTATCCTGTGGTTCAGCTACCACGAAGGCAACCTACATCCACGTTGAGGAGCCCACAAAAGGACCGGGTCTTCTCCAACCCTACCCTCGTCGGATCGCCACGAAGGCCAACCCTCTTCCACTAATCACAAAGGGGTGAATAACCAAATTCAAGGGGCGTTCTCACACGTTGAGAGCTCCCTTAGATTACAGATCACAATGCCACCAAAAACACACTCAGAAATTACAATTGAAACGCAGGAGTGTGTTAGAGATTCAAACCAAGAGTTCAATTATGTGTGCCAAGTGTCTCTCCAATGATCTAGAAGTGATCCTCAAAGGATTGATTGATTTTGCACTTCATTTCGTGGAGAGAGGTGGTTTCTGAGTCTCTTGGGAGGTGTGACGGCACTAGGGTTCGAGAGAGTTTAAAAGTGGGTCGTGCACCTCTATTTATATGGGGTTTCTAAAAGTGACCGTTAGGGTTCAGAAAGATCAGACTAGTCCGTGGTGGTCACCGGACTAGTCCGGTGTGCTGTGTGTAGCAAACCCTAAGTGTCTCGAAATATCAGACTAGTCCGGTCGAAAACGGACTTGTCCGATTTCACTACTGGAAATCTTCGGACTAGTCCGATAGCCATCGGACTTGTCTGGACATATGAAACCCTAAGTGTGTTGGATGACAAGTCTGCACTTGGAGGACTTGTCCGATTTAGATCAGTGGGTATTTCGGACTAGTCTGTTTAAACATCGGACTTGTCCGAAGTGGATCAGAATGAATATCGGACTAGTCCAGTTAACAACGGACTTGTCCGATTTTGTGTGACTTGTGAAGTGTGTTGAGGACTAGTCCGCCCTGGGGAGGACTAGTCCGACTCAAGTCAGAAAGATATCGGACTAGTCTGACAGATATCGGACTTGTCTGATCTGGTGCAGAAAGGATATCGGACTAGTCCGGTTGATATCGGACTAGTCCGATCCTGTGTAACTTTGTGCAACATGTGTGTGCTCTTAAATATGATTGAGCTCTTGGGTGTGTTTCCTTAACACACTCCATACACAATAATCTACTATTTCTTTTCCTTGAGCTCAAGTTCACTTTGCTCCTCATTATCCCTTCTTTTTGGTATTTTGCTCATTTTTCATTATTGGTCTGCATTCATCTCAACAAAAAGGTTAGGATCCCAATTGCTTGTCATAAATCATCCAAAACCCACAAGGGAGTCCTAGATGCACTTTCAATCTCCCCCTTTTTGGTGATTGATGACAACCAATTGAGATTTTACAAAATATGACAAAAAGAGATGAGATTTTCATAAAGTATGCACATATGACTCAAAAATACATCAAGCAGTAAGAGAAATATCCATATGTGCATTATTTATGGTGGGATGCATAACTAAGTGCATTTAAACATTGAGAATGACATAATTTACATTGATGAATCAATACAAAGTACATATGTCATTTCAGGAGCAAAATTGCAGATTTCAACACATATTTGCAAATTAATTAAGCATTTCAACACAGAACCATAGTTAACATGTAAACAGTGTTAAGGCATTACAATCACAAAGAAAGATAAAGAGAACTCTCTCCTCGCACCCTACCACAGCTAAAGCTAAGACTCCCCCTCAATCTCTCCCCCTTTTGCATCAAGACACCAAAAAGAGAGAGAGGAGGGTTCTAAGATCTTCACTCTTCACTGTCGGTCCTCTCGTCATCGTCTTCATCTTCTTTGCTTTCCGCTTGACAAGGAGGAGAGGGAGGAGGAGCTGAGTCGCTCGAGCCCCCAATGCCAAAGTAGGCAAGCTCGGAGGGGTTCAGAGGCCCGAGCTCGGTGAAGTCTGGGTCGGACTCCTCAGAAATCACTGGAGATCCAATGGGGTCGATCTCCAGCTTCTAGCAGATTTGCTTCATATTGGCCTTTATATACTTCATGTCCTCCTTTCTTCTCTTGTTGAGCTTGTGGACCTTTACTTCTATCTTTTTGCAGGAGGAGAATATGGCGGTCAGGTACTTGAGGATCCCACTAGCTGATCCTCTCTGAGGGGCTTCCCTAGAGGTAGGGACAGCCCTAGCACCGCTTCTAGATCTTGCCGGTGCCTCGGGACTGAAGGCCGGCGAGGGAGCAGCCTGGACACTCACTGGTTGAGGCTTCTGAGGCCTCAAAGGAGTGTGCTCCACATCCTTCACAAACTCAATACCTGTGACTTTCTTAATCATATACATGAGGTAGGGAGCATAGCCACATGACCTGTTAGGCGTGCAGGATATGTTGACCATATCATTCCAAATGTATTCCGCCACATCAAATGGGCGGTCCTTGCTTATGACTCTCATTAGGGTTCGGAGGTAACCCTACACGCTCCCAGCATCTCCATCTTTAGGAGCAATAGTCTTCCTCAGCACTCTGTTGAGGACCACAAAGAATGGTTTCATGTTCTTTCTAGAGGGCGGGACATACTTTGAGTTCGGCTCATATAGGAATTTCATCCTATCCTTCTCCATGACACCTATGTTGTGGATGATCAGCCTGTCATGTCCAGAGGTGTCCAGATGGAGCATATTAGCAAAGTCCTCTTGAGTGATACTATACTTAGATCCATGTGTCATCCAAGTAACACTCTCTTCATCCTCACTTGAGAAGTGGCAAGTTGAAAAGAACTGTGCAATCACTTCATCATCCAGTTATGCCTGAAGGCAAAGAGATCCTTCAGGCCATGCCTCTCAACTGCTGCAATGACTTCATCAAAAGCTGAGCACTTATTCTTCTCAAGGTGTGCCCAGTCAATCCACTGATTGCGCACCACGGGGGTCTTCATCGGTAGATACACCAATTTGTAGAAGTATGCATGGAAGTTGCACCAAAACCTTCTATCGACAGCTTGCTTTGGCCTGCCATACCAGTCAATGCTTCTGAACTTGGGTGCAGAATCACTGCCCTTGCCGTTAAACTTCTCCTCAGTAGGGTCCCGGACCCCTTCCCTAGGAGCATGGAGCTTCAAGGGCACGAATGGCCCCGTTGCTATCCCCTTGCCCTTGCCCTTGGCTTGGCGGGCACTTGCCGAGCTGGGGCCACCACCAGCCTTAGAGGCTGGCACCTTGGAGGCCGACTTCTTCGCTAGCACTTTCCTCCGAACCTGAGGAGGAGAAGGAGCAGGCTCGGAGGGTCTTTCGTGGCGCTTCTTGCCAAGACCCGTCGAGGACCGAGGTGCCACCTCGTGGTCCAACTCGGCCTCAAAGTCGGAGATTTCGTTGTTTGAGCTCAACATGATCTGAGAATGATTTTGCAAGAATGATGGTAAGTGATACAAGGCATAGGTATGAAAAGATAGCAATGAATTGCATTGAGGAATTGAAAAATTAGGTTTTCAGTTCAGAAACATCGAACTTGTCCGGTGCACAGGCACGGACTAGTCCGGAGGACCGGACTTGTCCGTGCGTGGACCGGACTAGTCCGTTGTTCATCCTTAAAAACCTAACAGATTGGTCAAGGGATGATTCCTAATGCAAATCTAGTCTAGCATACACGTATTACATCAAATAAGCATGTATCTAGTGAAGGATGCTAGGCTATACGATCAACAATGGAGAAAAACAAAATTTCTAGGGTTTTGAAGAAAGTTACTGAAGAAATCGATTGAAGCTTGAAGGTTTGGGGGTTGGAGGCCGGACAAGTCCACTAGCTTCAATCCCCAAGAGGTCAAGCTTGATCTCCGCCCAAATGTGGACTTTTTCGACGGAGGGAGCAGAGAATCGCCTTGGTAGCTCGAGCGCAAGAGAGAGGAAGGCATGAGCAAATGTGGGGATGAGAAGATTAGGGTTTGGTGGCGTCTAGGGTTATGGACACAAAAAATCGGACAAGTCCGGACATGACCGGACTAGTCGAAGTCATCCAGAGAGCTATATCGGACTAGTTCGTGGTCTATCGGACTAGTCCGGTCCAACCGGCACTCTGCGGACTAGTCTGCAAGAGCGGACTAGTCCGGGTAACCACGGACTAGTCCGTGGTCACCAGGAGAAATTGCATGGCCCATTCATATATATTTGAAGGTTCATTAATAGAGAATAGGTGAGACAAAACAAATCAATTAATCTTGATGAATTTGACCAGTAAGCATACAACAATCACACAATGGTCATAATTCATCAAGATCTAATAATTGACATAGTTTTTTGAGAAAAAATGAAGAGGGATGATTTTCACAATTCAGTCAAAATTTTGAAGAGGTCATACAGGTATGCAACTTTTCAAGCCACACTCCGAGAATCTAGGATATTTAGTTCATTTTGGAGTTCGCAAAAACGCTTTTCATCAAGTGGCTTGGTGAATATGTCGGCCAATTGTTTTTGGGTGTTGACATGTGAGATGGTAATGTCTCCTTTCATGGAATGGTCTCTCAGGAAATGATGTCTTATGTCTATGTGTTTAGTTCTAGAGTGCTCAACTGGATTGTGGGCTATTTTAATGGCACTCTCATTGTCACAAAGGAGAGGAATACGGTTCAAATTGTAACCGTAATCCCTTAGAGTTTGTCGCATGCAAAGGAGTTGTGCACAACAACTCCCGGCTGCAACATACTCCGCTTCGGCTGTGGATAAAGCAATGGAATTTTGTTTCTTGGATGACCAAGAAACTAAGGATCTCCCTAGGAATTGGCATGTGCCGGAGGTGCTTTTTCTATCTACTTTGCACCCGGCATAATCTGCATCGGAGTAACCAATGAGATTGAATTTTGAGCCTTTTGGGTACCAAAGACCAAGGTTGGGTGTATGAACTAAATATCTCAAGATTATTTTTACGGCTGTCAAGTGACATTCCTTAGGGTTGGCTTGAAATCGTGCACATAAACATACACTCAACATAATATCTGTCCTAGATGCACATAAGTAAAGTAGAGATCCAATCATGGAGCGATATACCTTTTGATCGACGCTAGGTCCATCTTCATTGAGATCCAAGTGGCCATTCGTTGCCATGGGGGTCTTTATGGGCTTTGCCTTGTCCATGCCAAACTTCTTGAGTATGTCCTGCGTGTACTTGGTTTGGCTTATGAACGTTCCTTCCCTTTGTTGCCGCACTTGGAATCCCAAAAAGTATTTTAATTCTCCCATCATTGACATTTCAAACCTGTCTATCATGATTTTGCTAAATTCCTCACAAAAAAATTGATTAGTTGATCCAAAAATCATATTGTCAACATAAATTTGACAAATAAAAAGATCATTATCTAAGTTCTTTGTAAATAATGTATAATCTACTTTGCCAATTTGAAAACCATTCTCAATTAAGAAATCTCTAAGACACTCATACCAAGCTCTAGGAGCTTGTTTGAGGCCGTAGAGAGCCTTACGCAATTTATATACGTGGTCGGGGAACTCTTCGTCTTCAAATCCGGGTGGTTTCTCCACGTACACCTCTTCCTTGATCGGTCTGTTGAGGAAGGCGCTTTTCACGTCCATTAGATACAGCTTGAAATCATGGTGAGTAGCATATGCAAGTAATATTCTAATAGATTCAAGCCTAGCTACTGGAGCAAAAGTCTCATCGAAATCCAAACCTTCGACTTGTGAGTACCCTTTGGCCACAAATCGCGCCTTGTTTCTTGTTACCACTCCGTGTTCGTCTTGTTTGTTGTGGAAGACCCACTCGGTGCCCACTATGTTTGCATTGGGTCTTGCCACAAGTTCCCACACCTCGTTCCTCTTGAAGTTGTTCAATTCTTCTTGCATTGCCACCACCCAGTCCGGATCCTTCAATGCATCCTCAACCTGCGTGGTTCCAAAAAAGAGACAAACGAGTAATGCTCACAAAAGTTAGCTATGAGAGATCTAGTGGTTACTCCCTTTTGGATGTCACCGATGATGTTGTCGATTGGGTGATCCCGTTGAATGCATTGGTGTACTCTTGGGTGGGGCACTTGGGGAGTTGTGTCTTCATGATCGTTTTCTTCTCCCCCTGAGTGGTTGCCTTCGTTGACTTGTTGATCATCTTCATACTCTCGTGCTTGTGTTGAAGCTCCCCTTTGATTGTTGGTCTCCTCTTGTGGTTCATATTCCTCATTTATGTGTGAAGGTGACTCTTGTGGTCGAACTTCACCTAGAGCCATTCTTTTCAATGCTAGACAAGGAGCTTCTTCTTTACCTAATTCACATGGATCAAATTTCTCCTTTTGGGAGCCGTTAGTCTCATCAAACACTACGTCATGTGCTACTTCAACAAGTCCGGAGGCCTTGTTGAAAACACGATAGGCGTAGGTGTTCGAATCGTAACCGAGCAAGAAACCTTCATCGGACTTTGAAGCGAACTTTGAAGTCCTGGGCTTCTTGTTCAGGATATAGCATGGAGAACCAAAAACTCGAAAGTAAGAAATGTTTGGTTTGTTACCGGTGAGTAGCTCATAGGGAGTTTTCTTGAGTAGTCGATGAAGATAAAGCCGATTTGCGGCGTGGCAAGCGGTGTTAATCGCTTCCGCCCAAAATCGATCCGAAGTCTTGTCATCGAGCATTGTTCTTGCCATCTCTATGAGTGTTCGGTTCTTCCTTTCGGCAACTCCATTTTGTTGTGGTGAATATGGCGCTGAAAATTCGTGTTTGATGCCCTCTTCATCAGGTTACTCCTCCACTTGTATGTTCTTGAACTTCGTGCCATTGTCGCTTCGAATACTCTTGATTGACAATGAAAACTCGTTTTGAGCTCGCTTGAAGAATTTCTTGAGTGTTCCTTGTGTTTCTGACTTAACATGCAAAAAGAAAACCCAAGTGAAGCGAGAAAAATCATCAATGATAACCAAACCGTATTTGTTACCGTCGATGCTTATGTAAGCAACTGGAACAAACAAGTCCATGTGAAGTAGTTCGAGCGGTCTTGTTGTAGTCATGATGTTCTTTGCGGGATGATGTGCTCCAACTTGCTTCCCGGCTTGGCACGCGCTACAAGGCCTGTCTTTCTCAAAAACAACATCTTTCAAACCTCGGATGTGATTGCCCTTGAGGAGTTTTTGAAGATTCCTCATACCAACATGCGCTAGCCGTCTATGCCACAGCCAACCCATGTTGGTTTTTGCAATCAAGCATGTGTCGAGTTCGGCTTTATCCTTGTTGAAGTCAACAAGGTAAAGCTTTCCCTTCAACATACCCTTGAATGCAACGGAACCATCACTCCTCCTTGAGACGGTCACACCCTCATTAGTGAACAAGCAATTATAACCTTTGTCACATAGTTGAGATATGGAAAACAGGTTATAATCTAAAGGTTCAACATGTAAAACATGAGAAAGCGTGTGTTCAGAGGATATTGCAATTTTACCGGTACCGAGCACCTTTCCTTGACTATTATCTCCGAAGTAGATGCCTTCGTTTGGGTCCTCGTTTTCTTCATATTCCACGAACACCCTACTTTCTCCGGTCATGTGGTTGGTGCATCCATTGTCTAGCACCCATTTGGATCCACCGGAGGAATAGGCCTGCAAAAACAAATTATGCTTTGGTTTTAGGTACCCAAGCTTGCTTGGGTCCTTGGAGGTTAGTTACAATACATTTGGGCACCCACATATGGGATTTTGTGTTCCCATGGCGTGGCCCAACATAATAAGCATAAACCTTACCAAGATTTTTTCTCATTAATACATAAGAGGCATCAAAAGTTTTAAATAGAAGCTGTTGTTGTTTATGAATCGGACTAGTCTGGGTGGCCGGACTTGTCCGGACACCGACCGGACTAGTCCGGTATTCATGCGAGTTCAGTTTCTTATTCTTCAACTTATCAGTTTGAGAGGATCTTCCCTTCACAAAGGAGATCCTTCCCCTGTTATTCTTATGACTTCCAGCATGTTGCTTTTCATCATAAGAGTAACCAATGCCATATTTGACATTTGGAGGACTTTGGACCAAGTATGCACTACGTTCATAGTTGATCTTCTCCTTGTCAAATATTCCATACTATGTAGGATTTTTATCCTTTGTGGAGGTTGACTTCTCCTTCAAACTGGTGTTGATTTTACTACATGTGCACATATGAACAAGATCAGTTTTAGTGGGTTGAGAAGGTGAACTTGAAGAGGAGGAAGGTTCACTTAGCTTGAGTGACTCAACTTGCACTTCAAGGATTTTGTTAACCTTGATCAGGTCAGCAAGTTGGTCCTTGATTGCAACATTTGAGTCGGTTAACTCCAAGCAAGTTTTCTTGCTTGAAGCTAGCTCAAGCTCTAGTGAACCGTTTTTCTCCTTTTCAAGCTCTAGGAGTTTGTCAAGTTTGACATACTTCTCCTATTGGGAGATAATCATGTCCTCTTGACGATAAATTAACCTCTCCTTCTCAACAAGTTGGTCAAGTAAAAATCTCATTTTAGCAGCAGTTTTCCTATCTAGTTCATCATCACTAGAGTAGGAATGCATGGAAGGGGTTTTGATGTTTACCTTGCGTTTACCTTCCTTTGCCATGAGACAAGTGCCATTTCCCTTCTTTGCACCGAGTGTGGGGAAGAGTGTGGATTTCTTGGATGTGCTTTCTATGGCTATGCTAGCCATCTCTTCTTCATCGGATGATGAGGACTCAGCGTTTGAGTCCCACTCTTTCCCAATGTGTGCTTGTTCGGCTTGTTTCTTCTTCTTGAAGAATTTCTTAGGTTGAGGCTTGGTTTCTTTAGTTTTCTTCTTGTTGTCTTCATACAGGCAATCGACTATAAAGTGGTTATACTCACCACAATTATAGCACGCCCGCCTCATCTTTGGCTTCGTCCTTTCCTTGTACTTTCCTTCACTTGTTTTTGTTCCTTGTCTCTTCTTCATTATTCTCTTGAACTTTTTCATGAACAAAATCATATCCTCTTCATCTAGCTCACTACTCTCATCATCACTATCCTCCTCTAGTTGTGCTTCTCTTGCTTCTTTGGATAGAGGCTTGAGAGTAGATTTTAGGGCAACTCCTTTCTTCTTGGCCGAGGTGAGGTCGGCAATTTCTTTGACGTGCTTGGCTTGTTTCTCCATCATTTCAAAGTTGATAATTTTACCAAGCAATTCATCCGGAGTCATCCTTTTGTAATCGGGGCTTTCTCTGATCATTGAGCATAGTGTGACATTGCGAGGCATAAAAGCTCTAAGGATGAGCTTTACCACCTCGTGGCCATTCCACTTCTTGCTCCCATATGATCGAACCTTGTTGACAAGTGTCTTCAATCGATTGTACATATCCTGGGGTGACTCATCTTCCTCAAATGCGAATCTTCCTAGTTCCCCTTCGATCATTTCAATTTTTGCCTCACGCACATGCCGGTCACCTTCATGTGCTGTCTGTAGTGTATCCCATATCTCCTTAGCAATTTCGAGTCCATCCACCTTGGTGAACTCGTCTCGACTGAGAGAGGAGATGATTACGGCTGCGGCTTGAGCGTTTCTATGGATGGCCTGCTCTTGACTTGGGGTGAGCTCTTCGTCATCATCTGGAATATCTATCCCTGTACATACAACATGCCATAAACTTGGGTTGAGGGAAATCAAATGCATCTTCATATTCTGCCTCCACATGGAGTAATCACTCCCATCGAAGTGTGGGGCTTTTCCAAGTGGGATAGATAAGTAGTGATTGTTATTAGAATTTAGACGATCATAATTAAAAGGATATCGGGAGTAGTCGGTGTGACTACTCCCCTTCTTCTTCTCTTCAACTTTCGCTTTCCCTTTTGAAAGTGCCTTCTTTCTGAGGAGTGCCTTTAGCTCTAGCGTCTCCTCATTGTCGTCCTTGAAGTCTTGAATGGCTTCGAGGTACTTCTCCAGTTTTTGGGTCTTGTTGTTGTTGACTTCCTCTTGGTTGTTGATTTTGTGGACGTCCTTCATGTCCGACATGATCTCTCCGAGTGGTTAAACTCTTTCCTGAAGAACCTGCTCTGATACCAATTGAATGTAGGCCTAGAGGGGGGGTTAATAGGCCTTTTGAATTTTTGTCAGGTCCTGCAACACTCAACAACAAGTTCAATACCAGAGAAATCGGACTAGTCCGGTAAAGTGCGGACTAGTCCGGTGTTCACGGACTAAGTTGATCAAGATTAATCGATTGGGTTGATTCTTTAATGTATGCAGCGGAAATATCGAATCAAACAACAGTTTAACAGTTATATATTGGATTGTATCACAATTAAGGCTTGTGTTCAACAATTTAATGTAAATTGAACAATGAGTATCAAACCCTGGAGTAAGTAGATCAATTTGAGTGATGAAAACAAAAAGGACAAGACATACGATTTATCCCGTGGTTCGGCTACCACGAAGGCAACCTACATCCACGTTGAGGAGCCCACAAAAGGACCGGGTCTTCTCCAACCCTACCCTCGTCGGATCGCTACGAAGGCCAACCCTCTTCCACTAATCACAAAGGGGTGAATAACCAAATTCAAGGGGTGTTCTCACACGTTGAGAGCTCCCTTAGATTACAGATCACAATGCCACCAAAAACACACTCAGAAATTACAATTGAAACGCAGGAGTGTGTTAGAGATTCAAACCAAGAGCTCAATGATGTGTGCCAAGTGTCTCTCCAATGATCTAGAAGTGATCCTCAAAGGATTGATCGATTTTGCACTTAATTTCGTGGAGAGAGGTGGTTTCTGAGTCTCTTGGGAGGTGTGACGGCGCTAGGGTTCGAGAGAGTTTAAAAGTGGGCCGTGCACCTCTATTTATATGGGGTTTGTAAAAGTGACCGTTAGGGTTCAGAAAGATCGGACTAGTCCGGTGTGCTGTGTGTAGCAAACCCTAAGTGTCCCAAAATATCGGACTAGTACGGTCGAAAACGGACTTGTCCGATTTCACTACTCGAAATCTTCGGACTAGTCCGATAGCCATCGGACTTGTCCGGACATATGAAACCCTACTTGTGTTGGATGACAAGTCCGCACTTGGAGGACTTGTCCGATTTAGATCAGTGGGTATTTCGGACTAGTCCGTTTAAACATTGGACTTGTCCGAAGTGGATCAGAATGAATATCGGACTAGTCCGGTTAACAACGGACTTGTCCGATTTGTGTGACTTGTGAAGTGTGTTGAGGACTAGTCCGCCCTGGGGAGTACTAGTTCGACTCAAGTCAGAAAAATATCGGACTAGTCCGACAGATATCGGACTTGTCCGATCTGGTGCAGAAAGGATATCGAACTAGTTCGGTTGATATCGGACTAGTCCGGTCCTCTGTAACTTTGTGCAACATGTGTGTGTGCTTAAATATGATTGAGCTCTTCGGTGTGTTTCCTTAATACACTCCATACACAATAATCTACTATTTCTTTTCCTTGAGCTCAAGTTCACTTTGCTCCTCATTATCCCTTCGTTTTGGTATTTTGCTCATTTTTCATTATTGGCCTGCATTCATCTCAACAAAAAGGTTAGGATCACAATTGCTTGTCATAAATCATCCAAAACCCACAAGGGAGTCCTAGATGCACTTTCACTTGAGCAGTTATGGAAAGTTTTGGTGGAAAGTGAGTAGGATACGAGTCCTAGATTGGTTTGGGTTGGCCTCATGGCTGGGTATATAAGAATTGCAGATCTGTTTTTACTCGGTAGATCAGAATAACCTTTGTTCGATCTTTCGATCATAACTTGAGTTTTCTCAATGATTTCAGTGATTCTTCTTGTCGTGCCTTTGTGACTTGATGTTGTCTAATATCTATCCATTTTGTCACGGTGAAACACGTTTAGATTAGTTGCAGACATAGTTTCTTTAACAGATCATTTTCTGCCGAAGGGTTTTCGTCGCCTCCACTAAAAAGGTTATAATCTACCATTCATCCCCCTCTGGTAGCTTTTTCATGTGCTGTTCGATCCTACAATTGGTATCAGAGCCACTGTGCTCTAATCTTTGTGATTTGCATTTGTTTTGAATAATCGTCATGGAGAAATACTCCGCCAAATCTTGTGTGTTTAGTGGTATTGATTTTCAAGTTCGTAAGGCACGTATGGAAGCTTTCATCCAGGCGCAAAGCTTCGCAATATGGGAAAATGTGTACAAGCCTTACAACGTGCCGCCAAATGATCAAGTTACAGCTATAAATCTGGGAGATGTCGACAACGACAATAAGGCTCAGAACTTGATCATACAAGGACTAACTCAAAGCGACTTCGATCGTGTTGCTCACCTCTAATCTGCGTACAATGGGAATAAAAATCTGAACTTGCTGCTGAATACCTCTAAATCATGTAATGATAAATCTGGTTTAGACTTTGATTCCCATGCTCATGCTAAGGCACATCCACCTAAAATTGTAAAGTCATTAGGAAATGGTTTGATTAAAACAATTCCTAAACAAAAAGAAGTGGTTTTCAAATCTGCAGGGATGTTGTTTCATTCGGTTGTTAATAAACATGTTGCTTGCTCATCTAGACATAAACACAAAGTTAAATTTCATTGTAGCTAGTGTGATAATAATGGTCATGTCATAGACTGTTGTTATAGACTAGCTAATCAACAAAAAAGGAAAGAATGCAAGCTAGAACTCATAACTTTCATGCAACATTTGTTGCACAAGCCAAAACGAATATCAAGAATATGCAACCTGCTATTATGAGTCAAAAACAAGCAAAATTTGCTCCTAATCTAGTGTTTTTCGAGCTACACATGCAACACCTCGTAGGTCAGTAGTTGCGTACAAAATTCCTCAAACTTTGGCTCATAAACCTCCTGTTATATCTCAACTTTCGCGTGTTATTCCTGCGGCACGTCGTGTGACTCAATAATGGATTCCTAAATGCCTTTTGACTAACCCCAGTATTGAGTCATCGACCTATTGTGCTTCTATATAGGTTACACGCTTGAGGAAGGAGAACATTTGGATTGTGGATTCAGGTTGCTCACACCACATGACTGGTAACAAACACTGGTTCTCCTCCCTCTCTTTTGTGTCACGTGTAGAGAATGTTACTTTTGCCGATAATTCTTCAACTCCTATAATTGCTAAGAGTTCGGTTATAGTAAATAATCACTACACATCGAAGGATTTGGCACTTGTTAAAAATTTGAAATACAACGTGCTTTCTGATTCACAATTGCTAGATGAAAATATGGAAATTATTTTCACTAGAAATTGTTGCAAGGATGTAAATTCAAACAGTGAGCTTATTTTTAACATGTCTCGGTTTGGAAGAGTTTTTAAAGCTGATTTTATATGTCATCCTCTAAGCATAGGTGTCTAGTTGCTAATGATTCAAAAGACCTATATTCTTGGCATCGTATACTTGGTCGTGTAGGCTTTCATCATCTCACACGTGTTAGTGCTCTTGATCGCATACTGGGCTGCCTAAGCTTAAAAGGGACAAAGAAATTGTGTGCTATTCTTGTAGACATGCTAAGATGGTTGAAGGTTCACATGCTCCTCTCACAATGACACTGACAACTGAACCGGGTAAAATTTTGCACCTTGACACCGTAGGACCTTCACGTGTTCAATCCTTTGGAGCTAAATGGTATGCTCTTGTGATTGTTGATGACTATTGTAGATACTCTTGGGTTTACTTTATGGCATCTAAAAATGAAGCTTTTAGTCACTTTAAAACTTTATTTCTTAGATTATCAATTGATCACCCAGGATCTTTAAAAGCAATTAGAAGTGATAACAGGACCGAATTTAAAAATCAATCATTTGATCACTTTTGTGCTGAAAATGGAATAAATCACCAATTTTCTTCACCTTATGTACCTCAAATAAATAGTGTTGTAGAGAGAAAGAACAGAACCTTAGTTGAGATGGCTAGGACTATGCTCGATGAATATCAAACTCCTAGAAAGTTTTGGGCAGATGCAATTGCAACCGCTTGCTATGTTTCAAATTGTGTTCTCTTAAGTGCTAAGCTAGGAAAAACACCATATGAGATTCGGTTTGGACATAGGCCTAGTGTCACATACATTCGGGTCTTTGGTTGCAAATGCTTTGTTAAGAAACATGGTAATCTTGATAAATTTGAAGCTAGATCTGTTGATGGCATGTTTCTTGGTTATCTATCTCATACTACAGGCTACCATGTGCTTTTACTTGACACTAACAAAATTGTGGAGACTTGTGAGATTTCTTTTGATGAAGCTAGCTCCGGTACTAGCTCTAATATTGCAGTTCCAGATCCATATCCGTAGGGGTAGAGTATTTTCATCGAAGAAGACGAAGAAGTGGTGTTGCTGCCCAAAAATTCAGAAGCAAATGATGTTGATAACGCTACTGATTTTGCACCACTACCAGCATTAACAACTATTGGAGCTGGTACAGATCGTCCTCAAGGCACAAGTCCTTCATTCTGTGATGAACATGAAGAATAAGGAGCTTGTGAAGTGTCTACTCCCCTCCATGTCCTCAGAAATCATCCTCCACAACAAATTATTGGAAGCTTGCACGAACGAGTTACACGGTCTAGGTTTTGCGATCCAAACTCTCATGCTCATTCTATTTTTGTTGCCTATTTTGAACCCAAAGATATATCACACGCACTCAATAATGAATCTTGGATTATCGCCATGCAAGAAGAGTTAGAAAATTTTGAAAGAAATAATGCTTGGAAAATTGTACCTCAACCTCAAGGCCACACCTTAATTGGAATTAAATGGGTGTGTAAAAATAAACAAAATGAGGACGGGGTTGTGGTTAGGAATAAGCCAAGCTTGGTTGCTCAAGGTTTCACACAAGTTGAAGGTCTATACTTTGATGAAACTTTTGCTTCTGTTCCTATATTAGAAGCCATAAGAATTTTGTTTGTTTTTGTTGCATCTAAAGGTTTCAAGTTATATCAAAAGGATGTTAAAAGTTCTTTTCTTAATGGCTACATAGATGAAGAGGTTTATCTCAAGCAGCCACCTGGTTTTGAAAATCCAAATTTTCCTAATCATGTTTACAAATTGTCTAAAGCCTTGTACGGTCTCAAACAAACCCCTATAGCATAGTATGATAGGTTAAAAACATTCTTACTTGAAAAGGGGTTTACCATGGGAAAGATTGATAAAACTCTTTTTTGCTTAAACATGGCAATGACTCATTATTCGTACAAGTGTATGTGGATGATATTATCTTTGATTGTGCTTCTCATGATCTTGCTTCCAAGTTTTCAGCTATGATGAGTTCAGAATTTGAGATGAGTATGATGGGAGAACTCACGTACTTTTTGGGGCTACAAATCAAGCAAACCAAGGAGCAAACCTTTGTGCATCAAATGAAGTATACAAGAGACCTTCTTAAGCGCTTCAACATGGACAAAAGCAAGCCACTTTGGACACCAATGGGAACAACGACAACACTTGAACTTGAAGAAGATGGTGACCTGATCGATCAAAAGAATATAGAAGTATGATTGGATCACTTCTGTACTTCACAACATCGAGACCGGACATAAAAATCAGCATATGTCTTTGTGCACAATTTCAAGCTTCTCCACGTGCTTCACATTGTCAAGCCATCAAAAGAATTCTCAGGTACTTACATGGAACTCATGAATTTGGCATTTGTCTTCCTTCTTCCTGGACTGTTACTTTGAAAGCCTTTTTGGATGGTGATTTTGGGGGTTGAAGGATTGATAGGAAAAGTACTTTGGGTGCTTGTCATTTTCTTCATAATTCACTTGTTGCTTGGGCATCTAGAAAACAAAGTTAACTTGCACAATCTACAGCAAAATCTAAATATGTAGCTGCTGCTAGCACTTGCTCACAAATTCTTTGGATTGTTCAAACACTTAAGCACTATGGGGTTGATTTAGATAGTGTTCCGCTATTTTGTGATAACACTAGTGCCATTTGCATTGCTAAGAATCATGTGCAACATCCGAGAAAAAAAACTTTGACATTAGGTATCACTTTCTCTGTGATAATGTTGAAAAAGGAAACATTGTGCTTTACCATGTAGATATCGAACAACAATTGGCTCACATTTTTACAAAACCTTTGGATTTCACTCGTTTTTATTTCATTTGTAGTGAAATAGGGGTTATGTATCCTCATGGCTTAAATTGAGGAGGAGTTTTGAAACTTGGGAGTTCTATGTGAGAATTCGAAATTAAATAATATGAGCATAGTATTTCATACATATACGACTTTGTGATTCCTTTTACATGCTAAAAGTTATTCCTACATTAATCGTGTTATACATTTTATAGTTTTTGCCATGGCTAGTAATTGGAATAATTACTTACACTAAATCTGGTCACGATCGAACTTTCTTGTTGTTTTGAACTTGTTGCATGCTCACAAGTGCTTTTAGTCATGAAAAATTAATCAACTAATCAACTAACATGCTGAGTTTTTAATGATCAAATAAACAAAATGTAAAAAGATCAAGAGAATATGCATCCATCGCACTTCTTCTTTTGAGATGGCTTATCATTGCACTTAGATATGAACTTGGAAGAAGTTATGTATGACTAAAACCATGTCCTTAAGCTTCTGATTGTCAAATGACATAGGCTTGGCTTGGTTGGTTAGAATAAGACAGATGCAGCATATAATCTCTTGCAAATATTATATGATCAGAATTCGTGCTTTAAATAATATAGAAAAATGTAGCAACAAGTGTCATGCTTTCAGGTTTTGAAATAGTTACGTTTGTGAGATCATGACTTGCTTAAATTGAAAATTACTTTTGATCTCTAGCATGGCTTACACTAGTTTACGTATCTCATTGATGTGATAGTGTAAGTTACTTGATAGTATGACTTGGATGAGCTTTGTTTATATATATATATATATATATATATATATATATATATATATACTTCTCTTTTTGACCTTGCTAAATACATTGTCAAAGTGGGAGAAATTGATCACAGATTGCACACATTCACAAGTGTTTTAGCATGATTCTTCTCAGGGGCAGTGTACATCCTTAGAGCGAGAATTTTTGTTTTTCTTCTTATGTTATTTTTTATTTACAAAGGGGGTGGGATATTTCGAGGAGAAAATTGTTTTCAAAACTTTTCATGTGAATAAGCCAATGTTCGAATTATTAGTGGTGTTGCCAATGCATTCATCAAGGGGAAGATTGTGAGACCTATGTGTGCTGATTACACTGACTATGATGATAAAAGTTTTGAATATTGCCAAAACACTATTTTAACAAGGTCCGACTCTAGGTCCGAGCTAAGCTTGTTTGGGGTAGCTCCAGCAAGGTCCGACTTATTTGTCTAGGTCCGACTTGCTATCGCTAGGTACGACTAGCTTTAGTAAGCTCTAGCGCTACGTCCGACTAGCATTGGTTAGCTCCAGCGCTAGGTCTTACTAGCTTTGGTTAGCTCTGGCGCTAGGTCCGACTAGATTTGGTTAGCTCCGGCGCTAAGGCCTACTAGCTTTGGTAAGCTCCGGCTCAAGGTCCGATTAGCTTTGGCAAGGTCTAGAACTTGATCTCAGTGGTTCTGTTTTTAACTTGCAATGTTTCGTACTTGCTTTACACTTATGGAAAGTTTGCTTAGTATTTTTTTACTAATTTTTTGATGTGTTTTTGCTGATTATGGTGGTTAATGTTTTTTTATGTTTTGCAACATGCTTATGTGTTGTGCTCACGTAAGGTGTTGTGGTTTCGGAACTAACGTGAGCCAAGTCGAGCACTTGTGCTCGGAAGTATTGGTTGTTTATTCATGTGCAGTTGTTTCTTGAGTTCAAGAGATGGCTGGTGACGGGATCCATTGAACTAGTCTTAGGGAGAAGATGAGGTTCAACAACCAAGTTCGGGAGGAATTGTGGTTGAGTTGATCAGGAGGTCGCGCAACATGTTTGAATCAAGAACATTGCATATGAAGGTATCGTGGACGTTGTTGGAAGGTGTATGTACGTGTGCACGGAGTGCATGGATGTGGTTGCATGGTTCCAAGGCGTGATCAAGAGAAGTGTACATAAAGAATTTGTCGGAAAGGTCCAACCGGCTGGATTATGCCTCAGGCTACGGCTGAGGTGGTTATAGTTAGTTTATGGAAAGATTCGAGTTTGTTTTGGTTAGATTTTGTTGGGTCACGAAGTTGAGTTGTTTTTAAGAATGTGGGATACGTTCCTAAGGTGTTTGTAAGTCTTAATATTGCTTCTATATGCTTATAGAAGAGTCTTGAGCAGTTATGGAAAGTGTTGGTGGAAATTGAGTAGGATACGAGTCCTAGTTTGGTTTGGGTTGGCCTCATGGCTGGTTATATAAGCAAGGGAGGCCAGAGCTCGTGGTGCACGGATTTTGGGCTGTTCCTCTTGTGTTTTATTGAATAAAGATCATAGTTTAAAGGAAATTTTGTGCCTTGTTTGTTTGACTTGTTTCAGACAAGTTTTTATCATCGAGTTTCTGCACAACACTACCTTGCTTCAGTGGTTTTATCATAACTTCAGTTTTACAAATCCGATTTACGTGATTCTTTTTGGGTTGTCTTCAAACTTGATTATCTATCATCCATAAAAATTTCACAGTCATTGGATTTGTGGTTTCTGATTTACATGAGTTTCTTTATAGTATTGCAGATCTGTTTTTACTCAGTAGAACAGAATAACCTTTATTCGATCTTTCGATCGTAACTTGAGTTTCTCTCGACAGATTTCAATGACTTATGTTTTCGTGCCTTATTGAATTGATTCTCTATAATATATATCACATTTGTCATGGTAAAACACATTTAGATTAGTTGCACACATAGTTTCTTAAACATATCATTTTTTCTGCTGAGGGGTTTTCGTTGCTTCTGCTAAAAAAGTTCAAATCTAACTTTCACCCCCCTCTGGTAGCTTTTCATGTGCATGCTCTTCGATCCTACAACTGGTATCAGAGCCACGGTGCTCTAATCTTTGTGATCTACACGTGTTTGAATAATCATCATCAAGATATACTCTGCCAAATCCTGTGTGTTTAGTGGTATTGATTTTCAAGTTTGAAAGGCACGTATGGAGGCTTTCATCCAGGCGCAAAGCTTCGCAATATGGGAAAATGTGTACAAGCCTTACGACGTGCTGCCAAACAATCATGTTACAGCTACAAATCTGAGAGATGTCGACAACAACAATAAGGCTTGGAACTTGATCATACAAGGACTAACTCAAAGCGGATTTGATCGTGTTGCTCACTTCCGATCTGCATACAATCTTTGGAAAGCTCTATGTGATTACCACGAAGGAACCAACATGATCAAGGAGGTAAGGAAAGACATGTTTGAAAAGGAGTACATGCGCTTTGAGAGGCAACCAGGTGATTCCATCAACGACCTCTTTGCTTACTTTAATAGAATTCTCAGCAACTTGCGTAGCGTCAATGTTAATTTTTCAAATGCTGAGAGTGCTAGGCAATTACTAAGTGCATTAGATATGTCCATTTGGGAGATGAAAGTCACATCTATTCGTGAATCTATTGTCATGAGTACACTTACTTTAGATGTTCTATATTCTAAATTGAAAACTCATGAAATTGACATAATTTCACATAAGAACCCCAGCAAGTCTCTTGCATTTGTTTCTCAACGTGACATGCCTAGCTCTGGCCAATCTTCATCTTTTGGAACACTTTCTTTGTTGTCCCCTCTAACCCTTGAACATATTGAAGAGTTTCCACAGGAAGAACTTGCAATCATCTCTACTCGGTTCTCCAAAGCATTGTAAAATGTGAGAACTAGAAGGAGAGGAACTACCAGACTTCAATGATGCTTCGAATGTGGTAAGCCAGAACATTTTCGCACGGATTGACCTAACCTTTCAGGTACTACCTCCCGTGATGAAAAGAAAACAAGGACGAAGCACTCCTCTGCGAACAACAACAAGAAAAAGAAGGGTTTTACAGGACGCCAATTTGTGAATAGTTTCATCTCCGCACTTCAAGAACTTGGCTCGAGCGATGTGGACATTGAAAGTGACGAATATGAAGATGATTTGGCAAACTTGTGCTTCATGGCGGGCAAGTCAAGATTAAGTATGAAGGAGGAAGAACACAACAGCGACAATGAAGAGGTATGTCCTACTTGTGAAGAAAAGTGTGATGCTATTTCTCGTGACACTGTTATAGTTAAGAAAAAAGGACAAAAAGCTTAGGGACAATGTTGTTAAGATTGAGGCACTAGAATCTGAAATTAATTGTTTGAAAATTTTGATTCCTAGTGATGATTTTTGTTCCTCATGTGGTTTAATATATGAACAATCCACACTAAGAAGTGCACACACCTCCACACTTGATAAACTTGAACTAGAGATTAAAAAGAACGGAGAGCTTGCTGCACTTAATGATAAAGACTTGAAAGATGCTTGCTGTCCTACAATTGATTTGCATTGTTCTACTTGTGATGATCTTGATAAGAAACTACAGGATGTTATGGATGAAATTTCTATTTTGAACAATGTTTTACGTGCTCATGAAGTTAAAAATTGTTCTAATCGCAAACTAAAAGGAAAAATTTTATGTGAAAACTGCCTAGACTTGTCTAAGAAACTTGATGACATGAATAAGACACTAGAGCCATTTTATAATGGGAATAAAAATCTGAACTTGCTGCTGAATACCTCTAAATAATGTAATGACAAATCTGGTTTAGGCTCATGCTAAGGCACATCCTCCTAAAATTGTAAAGTCATTAGGAAATGGTTTGATTAAAATAGTTCCTAAACAAAAATAAGTGGTTTTCAAATCTAAGGGATGTTGTCTCATTCGATTGTTAATAAACATGTTGCTTGCTCATCTAGACATGAACACAATGTTAAATTTCATTGTACCTATTGTGATAAAGATGGTAATGTCATAGATTTTTGTTATAGACTAGTTAAACAATAGAAAAAGAAAAGAATGCAAGCTAGATCTTATAACTTTTATGCAACATTTGCTGCACATGCCAAACTGAATATCAAGAATATGCAACCTACTGTTATAAGTAAAAAACATGCAAAATTTGCTCCAAAATCTACTATTTTTTAAGCTACGCATGTAACACCTCGTAGGTCAGTAGTTGGGTACAAAATTCCTCAAACTTTGGCTCATAAACCTGCTGTTTTATCTCAGCTTTCACGTGTTATTCCTGCTGCATGTCATCTGACTCAGTATTGGATTCCTAAATGCCTTTTGACTAACCCCAGTATTGAGTCATCGACGTATTGTGCTTCTATGTAGGTTACACGCTTGAGGAAGAAGAACATTTGGATTGTGGATTCAGGTTGCTCACGCCACATGACTGGTAGCAAAGATTTGTTCTCCTCCCTCTCTTTTGTGTCACGTGTAGAGAATGTTACTTTTGCCGATAATTCTTCAACTCCTATAATTGCTAAGAGTTCGGTTAGAGTAAATAATCACTACACTCTGAAGGATGTGGCACTTGTCAAAAATTTGAAATACAACTTGCTTTCTGTTTCACAATTGCTAGATGAAAATCTTGAAATTATTTTCACTAAAAATTGCTGCAGGGTTGTAAATTCAAATAGTGAGCTTATTTTTAACATGTCTCGGTTTAGAAGTGTTTTTAAAGCTAATTTTAATATGTCATCCTCTAATCATAGGTGTCTAGTTGCTAATGATTTGAAAGACTTATATTTTTGGCATCGTAGACTTGGTCACATAGGTTTTGATAATCTCACACGTGTTAGTGCTCTTGATCGCATACGTGGGCTGCCTAAGATTAAAGTTATATGATCAGAATTTGTGCTTTAAATAATATTGAAAAATGAAAAAATCCAGCAACAAGTGTCATGCTTTCAGGTTTTCAAATAGTTAAGTTTGTGAGATCATGACTTGCTTAAATTGAAAATTACATTTGATCTTTAGCATAGCTTACACTACTTTATGTATTTCATTGATGTTATAGTGTAAGTTACTTGATAGTATGACTTGGATGAGCTTTGTCATATATATATATATATATATATATATATATATATATATATATATATATATATATCATATTATGCTCATAACAAATTAAAATTTCTCTTTTGTAACTTGCTGAAGGGAGAGAAATATTTTGGCGAAAAAATTGTTTTCAAAACTTTTCATGTGAATAAGACAATGTTCGGATTCTTTGTGGTGTTGCCAATGCATTCATAAGGGGGATATTGTGAGACTTATGTGTGCTAAATACATTGGCTATGACGATAAAAGTTTTGGATACTACCAAAACAACCTTTTAACAAGGTCCGACTCTAGGTCCGAGCTCCTACAAGGTCTGACGGTACGGCTTGTTTTGGGTAGCTCCAGCAAGGTCCGACGTATGGTCCGACTTGATTTGGCTAGGTCCGACTTCTTTGTCTAGGTCCGACTTGCTTTGGTATGCTCTGGCGCTATGTCCGACTAGGTTTGGTTAGCTCCGACGCTAGGTCCGACTAGCTTTGGTTAGCTCCGACACTAGGTCCGACTAGCTTTGGTTAGCTCCGGCGCTAAGTCCTCCTAGCTTTGGTAAGCCCCGGCTCAAGGTTCGTTTAGCTTTGGCAAGGACCGGAGCTTGATCGTAGTGGTTCTATTTTTAACTTGCAATGTTTTGTACTTGCTTTACACTTATGGAAAGTTTGCTTAGTATTCTTTTACTAAGTTTTTGATGTGTTTTGGCTGATTATGGTGGTTATTTTTTTGCTATAGTTTGCAACATGCTTACGTGAGGTGCTCACATAAGTTGTTGTGATTTTGGAACTAACGTGAGTTAAGTCGAGGATTTGTGCTCAGATGTATTGGTTGTTTATTCATGTGTAGGTTTTGTTTTAGTTCAAGACATGACTGGTGACGGGAACCAATGAACTAGTCTTAGGGAGAAGATGAGGTTCAACAACCAACTTCGGGAGGAATTGTGGTTGAGGTGATCAGGATGTCGCGCAGCATGTTTGAATAAGAACATTGCATATGAAGGTATCGTGGACGTTGTTGGAAGGTGTCTGCACGTGTGAATGGAGTTCATTGAAGTGGTTGAATGCTTCCAAGACATGATTAAGAGAAGTGGATGTAAAGAATTGTTCGGAAAGGTCCAACCAGCTGGATTATGCCTCAGACTGCGACTGACGTGATTATGGTTCGTTTATGGAAAGATTCGAGTTTGTTTTGGTTAGATTTCATGTATGCCATGAAGTTGAGTTGTTTTTATGAATGTGGGGTATGTTCCTAAGTTGTTTAGAAGTCTTAAGATTGCTTATATGTGCGTATAGAAGAGTCTTGAGCAGTTATGGAAAGTTTCATCGCTGGAAATTGAGTAGGATACGAGTCCTAGTTTGGTTTGGGTTGGCCTCATGGCTGGTTATAAGCAAGGGAGGCCAGAGTTCGTAGTGCACGTATTTTGGGTTGTTTCTATTGTGTTATATTGAATAAAGATCGTAGTTTAAAGGAACTTTTGTGCCTTGTTCGTCCGACTTGTTTCAGACAAGTTTTTCTCATCGAGTTTCTGCACAGCACTACCTTGCTTCGGTGGTGATATCATAACTCGAGTTTTACAGGTCCGATTGACATGATTCTTTTCTGGTTGTCTTCACAACTTGATTCTCTATTATCCGTGAAAATTTCACGGTCATTGGATTTGTGGTTTCTGGTTTACACGAGTTTCTTTATAGCATTGCAGATCTGTTTTTACTCGGTAGGACAGAATAACCTTTGTTTGATCTTTCGATCATAACTTGAGTTTTCTCGACGGATTTCAATGATTCTTGTTGTCGTGCCTTTGTGACTTGATTCTCTCTAATATATATCACTTCTGTAATATGAAACACGTTTAGATTAGTTGCACACATGGTTTCTTTAATAGATCATTTTTCTGCCGAGGGGTTTTTGTTGCTTCCGCTGAAAAAGTTCTAATCTACCATTCACCCCCCCTCTGGTAGCTTTTTCATGTGCTCTTCGATCCTACAATTTTTTCACTCTCAAGTTGAACAATCCTTTTTTTCTTTGGATTTGGGTAGCTGGATAGGTATCAGGGGATCAATGAAGTTCAGCTTAAGGCTTCCTATGTATAGGAATAAATTGTCCTCTAGGTTCAGATGAATAAAGAAAAAGCGATGAATTTTCTTGTTGGTTCGAATGATCATTATCAGATGGGTCAGGTATCAACGTTAGCACTGCTAGCTCAACAGAAGAAAAAAACGCAAAATGATCATGTGACATGACTGTTCAATTGAAAAAAATACAAAATACAATCAAATTGCAATCATATAACTTGAAAAAAGTTCACAGGCTGTAGCATTTTGGCCCACAAGAGATGTGTCAGGCCCAATAAAGGTTCAGGGTAAAATTGGTATTGCCTCTAAAACTTCTTTTTTTTAGAGCTCAGATCACTTTTACAGCCAAACACCTCTAATTACAGATCCTTCTCCATAGCAGAGTTGCTCCACCTCATCATTTGGGAGCATAGTTGCTCTAGTGTGGAGTAGAGTCATGCCAAACACGCTCTGAATGGATTGGTGAGCTTCTCACCTTCTCACGTAACTCCCTGAATGTGTGGTTGGTCCAGATTATTATATAAACCACACGGCCCATGTGACTTGCGTCTTCTTATAGCAACTTTGATTCGGATGCTCGGCGTGACTGAGATCGCACCGTAAAGTTTGTGTTTTTCTGATGCGGAGTTATATCGGTGTATTGAGATCTTCTTCTTGACAATGAAATGATGTAACATTTTTCATGGTAGAGGCACATAAGGTTCTCTAACATTTGGCTTCCTTGATTCTTGGCGTTCCTCTGAGGAAGACTTTACTGTCCTAGTCCTTTACTCGATGAATCAACACTGGTTCTTGAATTGTTTGAGCATCTTGACTACCTTAAATCGTAGTGTAGCTGATTTCAACTCTGGCTTCGTGTAACTGAGTCCTTAAATCTTAGTGTAGCATTTTTCAATCATGAATCAAGGCGGTTTGATGAGATTAAACAATGAATCGATAATCTCGTCTAGATTGGGTTTCTCGGTTATGTAGTCAACGATAGGATCACTTTGCTTGTACATAAGAGTAGTAAATTTTCATCTTTCTTATGTGTTCAAAACGGCAAAGTCACTAAATTTATGGAAACTACAAGGTTTCAGAACATGTCAACGCCACCATACAATACGAGCCAAAGAGTTTCACAAGCTTGAAAATAGAATGGTAAACTTGCAAACATAGAGAATCAAGGTTTTTTTGAGGTTTCTCAAGTAGGGGACAACGTCACGAATCAAGAGTACTATGATATCCACAACCACGATGTTTGAACCTATCCAAGTCAAGGATGAAGGTACAACTTCTGGTCAGAATACAAGAGTGATTGAGTAATCGGTTTCCCAGATGTTACTCAACCAGGATAAATCAATTATGTGGTGATCACAAGAGTTGGAAAAGTAATCCCGATCAATATACAATACCCAAGTATTTGAATGAAGTACAAATTCCTGCTCAAAATTGATTATAACTCATGTATCATGATGCATTACAAACCGGATGATGTTATGCAGACACAATGCAATCCCGCGGGAAACTATGCATAAGGTATGGTGCATTCATTTTTGTGATTTGAGCAAAATTATGTATAACGATTCAAACACGATAAGCATTATCTCAACTTCACAATGCTTGAATTAACTTGGTCATGAGAATTGCTATATTAGGAATGCTCTTCTCATATCTTGACCAAGGTTGCAGATTTCAAGTTTAACCAAGGAAACAAGGAATGGTGAACAATATACTACACAACCTTAACCTTTGCAGACTTTTGCACCTTGTAATCGATCTGTCCATTTCTTCACCAAGTCTTTGCTGCACCCGTTGACTTAAAGAATCATCCATGCATGAGACATCTAACTAATTGCTCTCAATAGTAGAATACCACTAGGCATAGGATTGAGTCTACTAGAGTTGTCCTTGATGTTGCTTCACTTAATCTTCTCTTTATTCATGTAGTGGTGCTTGATGTGTTCCTTGATAGCAATAATGGAGTTGAAGTTGCACTTACTCTATAATGAGTCATCTTTGTGCTTGGAGTTGAATTCTCTTGAGGATATAGTCCCACTTGATCACTTGGTTGTTGACATGTTGCAATGTCCAAGAGGTTGATGATTGAATATTTAACTTGCTTGAGCACACTCGTTCCCCCTTAAAGTTTCAAACTAGGGGTTCGAGAAACTTACTCCAATTGATCATCATGGGAATATGATGTGCAACTCATATATAGAACAACTTCACAATAGCGAGTTCCAAAATAATGAACTCCATGGATGGAAGTTCAATTCAGCTATCGTTGGTGAAGACAAGACATCATGCGCACACACTATTCTTCAACAAGAGGTAAACATGGCCATCAAAAGAAATGAAGTTTTATTGGGTCGAACACTCAATTCAACTGGCACAATGTTGAATCACAACACCTGGTTTGTTACAAATCTCCTCAAATTGAAATCGAGAACCAAAGTCATAACAAAACCAAAATGTCACAAACTGACCAAGTTTCTGTTAAGAAATGACCACTCTGGACGCAACTTCAAATTTGACCCAGTTAATGGCAAAATAAGATCTTGTGGTGAGCAACAAAGTTGAGGTACACTCCAAGACCTTTCCAAAAACTATTTGTTTTCCACCAGATCAGTTCTATATGTTGAGATATGGCTTTTCAAACCTGACAGTTTTCTGAGAAATTTTGGCAGCACCTCCTTTGTTTATGGCTGATTTGTGCACAAAATTTCATACAGAAAATATCACAATTTGACAAAAAAAATTAAATTACAACATTGTTAAATATTTCATCAGGATTCCAGAAATATATCATATTCCTTCATTCGATTTGTCTACAGCGAGTTATAGTCAAAATGGCGAGATGTACCAAACTGTTCCAGGTTCTGTGCAGATTTGACAGAGTTTGGAAATTTGAACTTTGGAATAGGTTAGAGATGGTTTCTGTTCTGAAGGTGAACATAAAAGTTTTATAGGACTTCCTAAACATTCCGACCACGTACAATATACCTCTATGTGAGTATTCTACTGGGAATTATGGCTTTTCAAAGTTGGGTTAAGTTTCTGCCAGAAAACAGAAACTCTGATTTTTGAAACACTTCAGTGAAAACCTACTCCAATTTGAATCTTATTTTAAAATCAGAGCTCGATAACTAATACATGCATTTACATTATATTGGTTCCATTTTACTTATGGTCGAGTTCCACAGCCGGCACGGATATCGTCGTCAACGTGTCCGATGAAACTCGAATGCAATACCAGTACTACGTCCTAACAAAAGAAAATTCTAAGCCGGTATTCCGTCATATGTCTAAACGGTGGCCCTAATGATTTTCACTTGCAAAAGTTTTCTACTCGAGGTACGGATAACGCGGTTAGTGTACCTGCAGAAGACAAACAATTTACAGAACACTCATGGTGCCGTACGGCATGGCCCGCATAGACGATCATTTTAGACAGTCACAATAATATATATGAAAGTAAGAACATATGTCCCGTATCGTTCTATATAGGCTGCCCCAAGCTGAGCCACGTATTGAGGTACATGACCGGATTTCCTACCACCCGATGGGTGTCCCACGTATTTGCCTAATGCTGCACCAGTAGGAAGCGATATCACGTGTTTATTAAAAAAACATTAGGTTCTTTTCAACCACACGATAGGTGGACACGTCATTTATCTCTTACGCTAGGGATTAGTGCTGCATATGGCCATTTGAACATTGAACATTCAATAGTTGCATACTACGTGTTTTTGACCACAGGATGGGTATCCACGCTTTTGCCTGAAGCACGCCGAGGAGCAGCATTTTCATATATTCCGAGAACCATGAGAAGGTTCAGATACTCCCGTGCCAAGCCACGGCGGACAATGTAACGCCCCAAGTATAGCATCCTGGACGCTACTAAAATCATTTAAACATTACCACTAAGTAAGAAAAATATTAAAAATTTCGGCAGAATCTCCTTTGAAGACTCTACCATCCACGAGCAGCAAAACACAATAATATGCATAACATTGTATAGCAACACTATTAAACACATATTCATTCCCACAAGGGAATTAAAGATTCAAATGACCACAACGCAGTCTCAACAACAAAAAAGTATGTAATTAACTAAGAATTTCAATAAACTAAGCTTATTAAATGGTTTGCATGCTCAAGTGCAGATGATACCCTCTTCCCAATGCATGCTGGATCAACAGGTACCTAAAAACCAAATAAACACAAGAGTGAGTAAAAACACTCAGCAAGTACACTTAGAGCTTGAAGAACATTTGAATCAACTAAATGAAACATAGCGATACTTGAACTTGAAATAAAGAACAATGAAATAGTAGTTTCCGTCTGAAACGCACGACACTTGAATTCTCCTTAGCATTTACCGGTCAAGCCGAGCACTGGGGCCAGCACTTACTCACAGGAACCTGAATATAAGAACAACTCCGGACTTAACCGGTACTTGAATGATAATTCAATGAACAACTTGAATCTTGAAGTTCGAAGAAAATAATCATAAAGCAAGTGAACCTTGAAAACTCAAATAATGAATCAACAACACGAGAGAAATTAATAATGAGCAAACCACACATATCAGAAAACAACTCATCATGCACTTGCCTTAACCCCAACGAGAACCGGAAAGCACTCGCTCGATCCCGGAACTCTCCAAGCCTGTGTCTACAAAGATGGCGCAGAGCTAACAATTAGGAAGACGACAACACGCTGGACAATTAAATTTCAGATCAAGTATATAGCTAGCAGCACCTATCGATTAAATTAACGGCAACAACAGAATTAATTATGGACATCAAACAGCAAGGTAATTGTCGCAGCTAGTTAATGATAATACTCAATTTCTAGTTCTATTAAACAACATGATTACTTATCCAATCGAGCTTGTGAGTCTAACACAGACAATAATTAAACAGCAGTGACAAAGTAACGTGCAGCAGCAGGTAGATTGGGTGACCGCAGCAGCCCCAAATCACGGCAAAGCAATGAAGAAAATTAAGAAAATGAGTTGTGACAGCGTAGGACGTGATGCAGTCTCTACGACAGCCGGCAGATTTTTTTTTACATCAGCTTAGCCAGCGGCCAGCACAAATACAGCAGCTGCAGCAGCCAACTACGTCTGGCAGAACAATGCTAATCTACGAGGAAAAACCAACCGGAATACTCCCTCCGTTTCATTTTAATTGTCGTTAGGACAACCTTTGTTAGTTCATTTTTAGTTCATTTGGTTGTCTGAAACGACAATTATTTCAGAACGGAGGGAGTAACAAGCAAGACACAAAAATCTCCAGTTACCTGCACCCTGGCCCCTCTCTTGCCTGCACCACCCTCAATGCAACACTACTGAAGCACCGGTAAACTGGCCGCAAAGTACAGGCTAGCAGGCAACGGCAGCTCACGTACGGGGAGAGGAAGATGGTGATTTGTTTGAGGAACAACAGGAGAGATCGGGAAAAACTTCCCTGGCGGCGCTGGTAGAGGAAAGGAAGAGATCCACCAGGGAGTTCCTTTTTTTTATAGTCCAGCTAACCTAGTTTTACATCCAATGGCTCAAAATAAATCGGTTTCCAACTAACTCATTAGTTTTCTGAAATAAATATATAAATAGTGAAATGAAATCGTCTCGACGAGCTCTACGCATCTACGGTCTCCGATCGTCCATAGGATCAATGGTTCAATAAGTCAAAGTTTGCTCAACTCTTTATTTTCCTAACCGCGAACTTAATTTTTTTCTAAAATTTATAAATGTTTAGGATATCACATTCTCCCCCCCCCCCTTCAACAGAATTCGCCCTCGAATTCTTTATTACCACTATAGGGAGAATTTTGAAACTGATAATTTCAAGAAACTATAAACGCTCACCGTTGCAAAATAGTTCAGGGTATTTCTCTCCCAGGTCGCTTCACGCTCGGTTTGATTCGTCCACAGAACCTTCACAAACTTGAATGTAACACCCAAATTTTCAAAATTTAAAAACAAAAGAAAAAGACTAGGGATGCATCATGCGTGGTTGCATGAAAATTCAATTTCAAAATGCGCTAGAATACGTTTGAATTTGAAAAACCATTCAAATTTGCAAAAGAATGAAAAAGGAAAAAGGAAAACAAAAAGAAAAAGAAAAGAAAAACCCACCCTGGGCCTTAACCCCGCCCCAGCCCATTTCCCCCCCCCCTTCCCTTTTCTCCCCGCCGGCCCAAAGCCCAGCCGCGCCTCCCTCTCCCTTTCCCCTCTCTCTGCGCGCTGGGGCCCACCGGTCAGCGCCCCCTCTCCCCCTTTCCTTCTTCCTCCCTGCGCCCGCGCCGACACCGCCCGTGAACGCCGCCCGTTCAAAAATGCCGGCAAGGAATCCCCGGCCATTATGGCCCCGATCCCCTTTCCATCGCGCGGGATCTCTTTCCCCTCCTCACCGCCCCCGGTTCCCCTATAAAATCCGGCCGGCACCCCGTTTTCCCCTTCCCCCGAAGCTTCAAACCCTAGCCGCCGCCGTGCAAGGTATGTCGCCGCCGTTCCCGTCGACTCGTCGACGTTCTCCCCACCAAACCTTGCCTAACGTGTGCGCCCCCTCCTTAGGAACCCGCCGGGCAAGCTCACTTCGGGAGAACGCCGCCGCAACGCCACCCTCGTCAAGCTCCGCCGAGGATCGCCGTCGGTCGCCGTCGCCGACACTCCTCCGCCCGATTGGAAGCCCCGGAAACCCCCTCGGTGAGCTCCCCCGATCCCCCTCTCCCGTTTGATGTGTCGAGCACCCGGAATTGGCGCCGATTTGGCCCTTCCGGCCAGCCTCCGGCGACCCCGCCGCCGTGCGCCGTCGGCTCGGCGCGCGCGCCGCCGCGCCCTATGCGCGCGTCGCCCCTGGGGCGACGTGGCACCATCTCGGCCGTCCAACCCGGGCCGACGGCCGAGATTAGAAGGGGCGTACCCCTTCGTTTATTTTAAATCCGGGCCGCTCACTTTAAATCCGACGGCCCAGATCGAAGGTGGATATGGCCGTTGGCCGTTTTGCGCGTAGCCCCCTGCGTTTATTTTAAGTAATTGCAGATAGGTCCTGAAATTTATGAGCTAGCCCCTGGACTTTAATTAAATTGTGTCAGCACTGTTAAATTGATTAAATATACCATTTTAGCCCCTGATTTCACCATAAAATATATTTTTAGCCTCTGTAAATTATGATAAACCCCCTGGTAACATTATAAAATATTTTCAAGCCTCTGATCATGTCTGTTTCGCACAAAAACCCCTGCATCCATGTTTATTTACATAAAATCATAGAATTTACACTCTTTTTTGCATAAATTAATTAGGGAAATTACTTGGCCTTTATTTATTAAATTGTTTACACTAAAGTAATTTATTTAATACTGTTGTGGACCACTTCATTACTTTATTATTCAAATTTAGCTAAGAAAAATTGTAGCAAGCCCATGCCATGCTCTAAAATAAAGATAAAAACCATAAATTGTCAACCAACCCCACCTCAACCCTAAAAACCAAATTTCCACCCACACCTCTAATTAAAACTTCGACTAAGGACATTGTGTTAGCAACGTAATTGCGTAGGTTTTCTTTGGTGTTATTTATTTGTGGTGTGCATTATTTCTCTTGTGCTTATTGTGTGCTACTACTTTCCGTTCTGCATGCGATGATGTGTTTAGAGTCGGTTCCCGAGCCGACCTACAACCTTCAAGACTACCACTTCACCGACCCACCCTCCGAAGAAGGCAAGTTCCTTGACCATTTTGCACCTGTTTTATTAAGTTCTAGTTAGCTGCATGCTTAATAAATTGAATCCTATTTACTGCACCCTTCCATATAATTCCTTGTCCCCTGGTTGGCTTGGGTAGATGTTATTATTTCTTTACGCTTAGCCATGCTTAGTATTTGGGAGGGAAATATCTCTACATTACATGCTCTATCATTAATTATTGTGATTTATTTGTTGAGATATGATGAACTGAATTGTAGTGGATAGGAATCTGGCGGGTTAGTTTTGCTTGGTATGGTGCAGTACGCACGAGACCCGGGTTTTGGGGTATGGACCTTGCCGGATTCTAAGGACCGGTTTATGGAGAAAGCCACTAAGCCTTATAGTATCGCCACAAGACTGAGTATGGGGCAGCTTGGTCAATCAATTAGGCCTCTCCCGATGTAGTATTAGTGGTTGGAAAGTGCGGGGAATTGGTTCAGGGTGTACTGCCTTGGGATCCGCATGGCTCAAGACGGGGCAACTGGGGTGTTGAGTCGTGGTGTAACGGCTCACACTTTTGTACAGGGGTGAAACCTCAGAGGGCTAGTACGCGTCGGGAGAATCCTTTGTAAAGTCCTCGTAGTGATCTCCTGGCCTCACACCAAAGGAAGTGTGAAATGTGGTTCGCAACCACGGGCATCAGGGAGGTTTCCCTTAGTCCACCTGGCAACAGGGGATGAAATCACGGCTTGTGGGTAAAGGGTACCTTCTCTGCAGAGATTTAGAAACTGTCATGACAGCCGTGCTCACGGACAAGAGCGGCTTGGTGTCCAATTCATAATTAGCAAACTTCTGGGAATGGTGGTTTGAATTGGATTGGTTGGTTGGGACTTGGACTACAAATGGGACTATGGTTGGGTTCCTACACTTAGAAGTAGGTGCTAATGAAAGCTAAGGATAGGACGTAATGCTATAGTGCTTAACCCAAATTTGGCCTTCCTTTCTGAATACCCTCATGTCATCTCTTTCCCACTTGCTGAGTACCGTTGGTACTCAAACTTGCTTGTTGCTTATCTTTCCTCAGTCTACAATGGAGAAGAGGTGGAGAATGAAGACTTCTTCGCTGATCCGGAGGAGACGTTCTAGGCTGGCGCAACCCCCGGGCAACGCCTGTGCATGGAGCCTCACTAGTTTACTTTTACCGCTGTTTTGCTCTGTAAGCTTATTTTAGACCTACGGGTCATTATTGTAAGACATTTATGTACTCGAACATGGCTTGTAATAAATGATATTTCACTTTCGTCTACACATGTATGATGAGAATCGATCCTGGCATACATGTGGAAGCCATCCGGTTGTCTTGTTGGGACCGGGTGTGACAAAGTGGTATCAGAGCCGTGTTGCCCGTAGGACGCAAGCCTAGTTAGAAAGGAATGACTTAGGACCCTATTATATTCTAAAAAGTAATTTACAAAATTGCTTTGTACTTCCTACCTTGTCTACTTGTTTTATTTACTCCTTTATTTATATGTTTTGTTACTGACACTCTCCTGTTTTCAAAATTTGTAGATGGCCCGCACCAAGACGACCCCCCGTAAGTCGACCGGTGGACTTGTGCCCCCGCGTAGGCTGGCCGGTCGCTCTCCAGCCGTCGACCCCCGTCACCCCGTGGTGATCCGTTCTGATGGCAAGGCCTCAGGACGACTGCGACTCCGCCTTCGGGCCATACTCCGTGAGGCTGGCTACCGTCACCACAGCCTCTCACTCTCCTACCACACCACTGGAGTGCAGCGCCCCGGCAGGACGGAGTGGAGCTGCAAGATCTACATTTACTATGGAGATGAGCTGGTGAAGACCCACAGCAGTCCTGCCTGGAGGAGCTCCCGTCGATACGCGGAGCAGGACGCTAGCTGGGAAGCAGCCACTTTTTGGAGTCACGCCCGCCGTTTCCGCCTGGAGGACACGGTGCACGCCTTTGTTCCGCAGAGTCCGAGTGGCACTGCAGGCTTTGTCTCCAGGCATGTGGAGAGACCCTTGGACCTCCCGCAGTCTCGTCAGACTGTTGGCGACGTGGCTGAGCTCAGTGCCCGACTGCAGAGGGCACAGCAGGAGATTCAGGATGGACGTGACCTCGCCCTGCGCCACGAGGCAGTGATCAGGAGGTATCGTCGGATCACCGACGAGGACCCTGACGACTACGCGTCCGACACCTCGACGTGGACCCCGGACTCTCCAGACCGTCGTGGCGGCCAGCGAGAGTCATCTTCTGAGGAGTCCTCTGACGAGGAGCCTTCCAGTGTGGCATCTGCCGCACCACCGCCGCCTGCTGCCTCACCACCTCAGGACCCCGAGGACCCCGACGACGACGACGACGACGACGAGGACCCGGAGGAGTTCCCGCTTGACGACGAGTAGTCCCCGACCTTTGCCACGACTCAAGGATAGGCACACCCTCATTAGTTAAATAAGAGCGACGTAGACGTACTTGTGTGACCTTGAGTTGTGTTATTTCTCTTTATGATTTTTGTCTTGGTGTGTCGTGTGAGTTGTGGAACGCCTTGGCGACTTGTCCACAACCGCACCTTTTTGATACTTCTTTAATTAGTGAGCTAATAATAAAGAATTTTCATTTATATGCATGTTTGCTGTGATTGTTGCATATAGTAAGGGTATCGCATAGTAGTCTTCCACTAGTTATAGTAGAATCTAAGACTCTACTCTCTTCGTACTCAGATGGCAGGCAGGGGAAGAGGCCGTGGTCGTGGCCGTGGTATGCCCCT
The DNA here is from genome assembly GCA_036927565.1 of Tuctoria greenei. Taxonomy (NCBI): domain Eukaryota; kingdom Viridiplantae; phylum Streptophyta; class Magnoliopsida; order Poales; family Poaceae; genus Tuctoria; species Tuctoria greenei. The sequence goes on from JAYESD010000006.1 coordinate 137,052,787, forward strand.
TGGTGATGATGAAGCTGGATTCCAGCTACCGCAATGGAATGGGAGAGGTGCCCGTGGAGCACCTGCGATGAATCATATGCAGCAGATGATGGCCATGCAGATGCAAATGATGCAGAATTTAACACAAGTGGTGGCCAACATGCAGCAAGCCCAGCAAGCCCCTCCACCCCCACCAAATCAGCCCCACCCACAGCCAGCACCAGGACCCCAATCCCGCATGAGAGACTTCCTCAACACCCATCCGCCCACCTTTTCTACTGCTAGTGAGCCCATGGAGGCCGACGACTGGCTGAGAACCATTGAGGGTAAGCTGAGAATTGTCCAATGTGAAGGAAGAGAGAAGGTGTTGTTAGCCTCGCACCAACTTCAGGGACCTGCAGCCGATTGGTGGACTGCCTTCATTGAAGCCCATCAGGACCCGGATAATATCACATGGGACGAGTTCAAGAATTACTTTCGCAGTCATTTCGTGCCCGAAGGAGAGATCCAGGCGAGACGTGAAGAATTTCTCATGCTAAAGCAAGGACGTATGAGTGTGCGAGAGTATCTGAACAAATTCACCCAACTGTCTCGCTATGCACCCGAGGATGTGGACACAGACTCAAAGAAACAGTTTCGTTTTAAGAAGGGGCTTGACAAGGAGCTGAAGTTCGCCATGGTCTCCAGTGACTACAGTAGTTTCCATAAGTTGGTGGACAAGGCCTTTGAAGTGGAAAGGACCAAGAAGGAGCTGGACGAAGATGATAGAAAAAGGAAGATGGCTCAAGCACACGGTTCTGGGAGTAATGTTCGACCTCGCTATGCTCCTCAGTCTGCGGCGCCTATGGCTCGTCCTGTGAACCCTTACCCAGGACAAAGGTACCCAAACTCCTCCTACAGACCACCTGCACCATACAACCCGCAGATGCGCCAACCACCACAGCCTCCACGCCAGTCCATGCAACCACCCCGCCCAACAGCTCCAGCACCCCGCCCTAATGGTCAGCCGCAGCAGAACTCTCAGGGAGGTAATAAAGCTCAAGGTAATAACGCAGCCGTGCAGTGCTATAACTGTGGTGAGATGGGACATTTCGCCAACCGTTGCCCGAAGAAGCAGCTGCAACAACCCACACGTGCGAGAGTTAACCACGTGGCACTTGAGGAGGCGCACAATGCACCAGATGTGGTTGTTGGTACGTTCCCTGCCGACTCTCATCTAGCTACAGTGTTGTTTGATTCTGGTGCTACGCATTCATTCATATCTAAGGAATTCATGAGAAGGCATGACATGGTAGTGCACTTAATGACTCATCAACTTATAGTTCACTCCCCTGGGGGAGAAATGATAACCCGGCAAGTATGCCCTAATGTAAGGCTAGACATAAGGGGGGTAGCTTTCCCAGCAAACCTTATTGTCCTGGAATCTCAAGGGCTAGATATTATTCTGGGAATGGATTGGTTGGCCAAGTACCATGGTGTGATCCACTGCGCCACCAGGACAGTCTCCTTGACCCATCCCGATGGCACCAAGGTTGAATTCTCCCCAGACCAAGCTCCAACCCGGAGGATCAGGCTAAATCAAACTGAGGTCACCGAAGAGATCCGTGTTGTTAGTGAATTCCCAGACGTGTTCCCCGATGAGTTACCGGGTATGCCCCCTGACCGGGAAATTGAATTTATCATTGACCTAGTGCCTGGAACGGCCCCGATATATAAGAGGCCATATAGAATGGACGCTAACCAGTTAGCCGAGCTAAAGGATCACATCAACGAATTGTTGGAGAAAGGGTACATTCGCCCTAGTTCATCGCCTTGGGGTGCTCCTGTCATTTTCGTGCCTAAGAAGGATGGCACTCAAAGGTTGTGTGTGGATTATCGTGCATTGAATGCAGTGACCATCAAGAATAAGTATCCACTGCCAAGGATTGAAGATCTGTTTGATCAGCTACGAGGAGCATGTGTATTCTCTAAGATCGACCTTCGTTCGGGTTATCACCAGTTGAAGATTCGACCATCGGACATTCCCAAGACTGCATTCGTCTCTCGATATGGTCTTTATGAGTATACAGTCATGTCTTTCGGGTTGACCAATGCTCCAGCTTACTTCATGTACCTTATGAACAAAGTATTTATGGAGTACCTGGATAAATTCGTGGTAGTATTCATTGACGATATCCTGATATTCTCTAAGAGTGAAGAAGAGCATGAGGAACACCTGAGGTTGGCACTAAAGAAACTTAGAGAACACCAACTGTATGCTAAATTCAGTAAGTGTGAGTTTTGGTTGAAGCAGGTATCATTTTTGGGACATGTCATATCAGAAGGAGGGATATCCGTAGACCCGGGTAAAGTGGCAGATGTTCTCAAGTGGGAGACGCCGGAAAATGTGGGACACATCAGAAGCTTTCTGGGAATGGCTGGTTATTATCGGCGATTCATTGAGGGATTTTCAAAGATCTCTCGGCCACTGACCAAGCTACTCGAGAAGGGAGCCGCATTCAAGTGGACACCGGAATGTGAAGCAAGCTTTGCCGAATTGAAGAAGAGGTTGACCACTGCCCCAGTGCTGGTCATGCCAGATATGCAAAAGGAGTTCTCGGTCTATTGTGATGCTTCCGGACAGGGACTGGGATGTGTGTTGATGCAAGCAGGACATGTGGTGGCTTACGCCTCGAGACAACTCAAGAAGCATGAGAAGAACTATCCGACCCATGATCTGGAATTAGCAGCTGTGGTTCACGCATTGAAGATATGGAGACACTACCTGATCGGCAAAAGGACAGAGATCTATACCGACCACAAAAGCTTGAAGTACATATTCACTCAGCCAGACCTTAACCTCCGCCAACGAAGGTGGTTAGAGCTCATTAATGACTTCGATGTCGGGATCAATTATCACCCTGGAAAGGCGAATGTGGTCGCAGATGCTTTGAGTAGGAAAACCCAGTGTAACAGCATGACGACCCAGGCTTATCAACCGGAGCTATGTGAAGAGTTTGCAAGATTAAACCTGTGCATAGTGGCTAATGCTGATGCAGTAGTCATGGAAGTGGACTCCACGTTGGAACAAGACATTAGAGAAGGCCAAAAGGAGGATAAGAAGATCCAAAAACTTAAGAAGCTGATGAAGGCTGGAAAAGCTCCGGATTTTAGGGAGGATGAACATGGAACCCTGTGGCTAGGAAAGAGGATATGCGTGCCGAACGTTAAGGGGATCCGAGAGTTGATACTGAGAGAAGCCCACGACTCGTACTACTCTATCCATCCTGGGAGTACCAAGATGTACCAAGACCTTAAGGATAGATACTGGTGGCTTGGTATGAAGCGTGATGTGGCCGAATACGTGGCTTTGTGTGACACGTGTCAGTTGATTAAGGCGGAACATCAGAGACCTGCTGGACTACTTCAACCACTCAAGATACCCGAGTGGAAATGGGAAGAGATAAGTATGGACTTTATCGTGGGATTGCCAAGGACGCAGTCCGGATACGACTCCATATGGGTTGTGGTGGATCGGTTGACCAAGGTCGCTCACTTCATTCCAGTCAAGGAAAGTTACAATGGTTCGCGGTTGGCAGAATTATACATGGCAAGAATTGTATGTTTACACGGTGTTCCAAAGAAAATAGTGTCTGATCGAGGTACCCAGTTCACCTCGAGATTCTGGCAGAAGCTACATGAGTCAATGGATACTCGTCTGAATTTCAGCTCAGCGTATCACCCGCAGACGGATGGTCAGACAGAACGCACCAATCAAATCTTGGAGGATATGTTGCGAGCATGTGCCCTGAAGAATAGTAAGAGTTGGGACAAAAACTTTCCTTACGCGGAGTTCTCTTATAACAACAGCTACCAAGCTAGTCTCAAGATGTCCCCGTTTGAGGCACTTTATGGGCGAAAGTGCAGGACACCGTTATTCTGGAATCAGACTGGAGAAGGTCAAGTGTTTGGACCCGAGATACTCAGAGAGGCCGAACGACAGGTACAAGAGATCCGGAATAATCTGAAAACGGCGCAGTCAAGGCAGAAGAGTTACGCAGATGCTCGACGTCGTGATCTAACCTTTGAGGTAGGTGACTTTGTATATCTCAAGGTATCACCAGTAAGAGGTCTAAGACGGTTCAAAGTAAAGGGAAAGCTAGCACCCCGTTACATTGGTCCGTTCAAGATATTGGAGAGAAGAGGAGAAGTGGCCTATCGTCTCGAGCTACCTTCTCAACTGTCGGATGTGCATGATGTGTTTCACGTGTCACAACTAAAGAAATGCTTAAGAGTACCAGAGGAACAGTTACCCATGGAAGTTGTGGATTTGCAAGAGGATCTGTCCTACGTAGAACGACCAGTCAGGATTCTAGAAACATCAGAACGTGTCATGAGAAACAAGACGATTCGCATGTGCAAGGTGCAGTGGAAACATCACTCGGAGGCAGAAGCAACATGGGAGAGAGAAGAAGACCTCAAGGCCGAGTTTCCCGATCTTTTCTCTTAGGACGTCCGAATCTCGGGGCGAGATTCCTTTTAAGGGGGGTAGAGTTGTAACACCCAAATTTTCAAAATTTAAAAACAAAAGAAAAAGACTAGGGATGCATCATGCGTGGTTGCATGAAAATTCAATTTCAAAATGCGCTAGAATACGTTTGAATTTGAAAAACCATTCAAATTTGCAAAAGAATGAAAAAGGAAAAAGGAAAACAAAAAGAAAAAGAAAAGAAAAACCCACCCTGGGCCTTAACCCCGCCCCAGCCCATTCCCCCCCCCCCTTCCCTTTTCTCCCCGCCGGCCCAAAGCCCAGCCGCGCCTCCCTCTCCCTTTCCCCTCTCTCTGCGCGCTGGGGCCCACCGGTCAGCGCCCCCTCTCCCCCTTTCCTTCTTCCTCCCTGCGCCCGCGCCGACACCGCCCGTGAACGCCGCCCGTTCAAAAATGCCGGCAAGGAATCCCCGGCCATTATGGCCCCGATCCCCTTTCCATCGCGCGGGATCTCTTTCCCCTCCTCACCGCCCCCGGTTCCCCTATAAAATCCGGCCGGCACCCCGTTTTCCCCTTCCCCCGAAGCTTCAAACCCTAGCCGCCGCCGTGCAAGGTATGTCGCCGCCGTTCCCGTCGACTCGTCGACGTTCTCCCCACCAAACCTTGCCTAACGTGTGCGCCCCCTCCTTAGGAACCCGCCGGGCAAGCTCACTTCGGGAGAACGCCGCCGCAACGCCACCCTCGTCGAGCTCCGCCGAGGATCGCCGCCAGTCGCCGTCGCCGACGCTCCTCCGACCGATTGGAAGCCCTGGAAACCCCCTCGGTGAGCTCCCCCGATCCCCCTCTCCCGTTTGATGTGTCGAGCACCCGGAATTGGCGCCGATTTGGCCCTTCCGGCCAGCCTCCGGCGACCCCGCCGCCGTGCGCCGTCGGCTCGGCGCGCGCGCCGCCGCGCCCTGTGCGCGCGTCGCCCCTGGGGCGACGTGGCACCATCTCGGCCATCCAACCCGGGCCGACGGCCGAGATTAGAAGGGGCGTACCCCTTCGTTTATTTTAAATCTGGGCCGCTCACTTTAAATCCGACGGCCCAGATCGAAGGTGGATATGGCCGTTGGCCGTTTTGCGCGTAGCCCCCTGCGTTTATTTTAAGTAATTGCAGATAGGTCCTGAAATTTATGAGCTAGCCCCTGGACTTTAATTAAATTGTGTCAGCACTGTTAAATTGATTAAATATACCATTTTAGCCCCTGATTTCACCATAAAATATATTTTTAGCCTCTGTAAATTATGATAAACCCCCTGGTAACATTATAAAATATTTTCAAGCCTCTGATCATGTCTGTTTCGCACAAAAACCCCTGCATCCATGTTTATTTACATAAAATCATAGAATTTACACTCTTTTTTGCATAAATTAATTAGGGAAATTACTTGGCCTTTATTTATTAAATTGTTTACACTAAAGTAATTTATTTAATACTGTTGTGGACCACTTCATTACTTTATTATTCAAATTTAGCTAAGAAAAATTGTAGCAAGCCCATGCCATGCTCTAAAATAAAGATAAAAACCATAAATTGTCAACCAACCCCACCTCAACCCTAAAAACCAAATTTCCACCCACACCTCTAATTAAAACTTCGACTAAGGACATTGTGTTAGCAACGTAATTGCGTAGGTTTTCTTTGGTGTTATTTATTTGTGGTGTGCATTATTTCTCTTGTGCTTATTGTGTGCTACTACTTTCCGTTCCGCATGCGATGATGTGTTTAGAGTCGGTTCCCGAGCCGACCTACAACCTTCAAGACTACCACTTCACCGACCCTCCGAAGAAGGCAAGTTCCTTGACCATTTTGCACCTGTTTTATTAAGTTCTAGTTAGCTGCATGCTTAATAAATTGAATCCTATTTACTGCACCCTTCCATATAATTCCTTGTCCCCTGGTTGGCTTGGGTAGATGTTATTATTTCTTTACGCTTAGCCATGCTTAGTATTTGGGAGGGAAATATCTCTACATTACATGCTCTATCATTAATTATTGTGATTTATTTGTTGAGATATGATGAACTGAATTGTAGTGGATAGGAATCTGGCGGGTTGGTTTTGCTTGGTATGGTGCAGTACGCACGAGACCCGGGTTTTGGGGTATGGACCTTGCCGGATTCTAAGGACCGGTTTATGGAGAAAGCCACTAAGCCTTATAGTATCGCCACAAGACTGAGTATGGGGCAGCTTGGTCAATCAATTAGGCCTCTCCCGGCGTAGTATTAGTGGTTGGAAAGTGCGGGGAATTGGTTCAGAGTGTACTGCCTTGGGATCCGCATGGCTCAAGAGGGGGCAACTGGGGTGTTGAGTCGTGGTGTAACGGCTCACACTTTTGTACAGGGGTGAAACCTCAGAGGGCTAGTACGCGTCGGGAGAATCCTTTGTAAAGACCTCGTAGTGATCTCCTGGCCTCACACCAAAGGAAGTGTGAAATGTGGTTCGCAACCACGGGCATCAGGGAGGTTTCCCTTAGTCCACCTGGCAACAGGGGATGAAATCACGGCTTGTGGGTAAAGGGTACCTTCTCTGCAGAGATTTAGAAACTGTCATGACAGCCGTGCTCACGGACAAGAGCGGCTTGGTGTCCAATTCATAATTCGCAAACGTCTGGGAATGGTGGTTTGAATTGGATTGGTTGGTTGGGACTTGGACTACAAATGGGACTATGGTTGGGTTCCTACACTTAGAAGTAGGTGCTAATGAAAGCTAAGGATAGGACGTAATGCTATAGTGCTTAACCCAAATTTGGCCTTCCTTTCTGAATACCCTCATGTCATCTCTTTCCCACTTGCTGAGTACCGTTGGTACTCAAACTTGCTTGTTGCTTATCTTTCCTCAGTCTACAATGGAGAAGAGGTGGAGAATGAAGACTTCTTCGCTGATCCGGAGGAGACGTTCTAGGCTGGCGCAACCCCCGGGCAACGCCTGTGCATGGAGCCTCACTAGTTTACTTTTACCGCTGTTTTGCTCTGTAAGCTTATTTTAGACCTACGGGTCATTATTGTAAGACATTTATGTACTCGAACATGGCTTGTAATAAATGATATTTCACTTTCGTCTACACATGTATGATGAGAATCAATCCTGGCATACATGTGGAAGCCATCCGGTTGTCTTGTTGGGACCGGGTGTGACATTGAATGACTTGCGTCTAAGCACCCTCTCAGACGCTTCCAAAATCCTCACCGGACGAGATTTAACTAATAGATCTTGTTCAATAGTCGTTGGCTCTACGACTATGTGATGCTTTGGATCCCTCAAATACTTTCTCAACATTGAGATATGGAATACATTGTGAACTCTTCTCATTGACTCTGGCAACTCTAATCGATATGCCAATTTTCCCACTCGTTGTTTGATAACAAAGGGTCCAATATATCTTGGACTAAGCTTTCCCTTAGTACCAAATCTCACAACACCCTTGGTAGGCGACACCCTTAGAAGAACCTCATCACCTTATTGAAACTCCATGTCTCGCCTTCTAATGTCGGCATAACTCTTCTGCCTACTTTGTGCTACCAGCATGTGTTCTCAAATTTCAGCAACTCGCCGAGTCGATTGTTGAACCCAATCTGGACCCAAAACAACTTTCTCACCAACTGCGTCCCAACAAAGGGGCGACCTACACTTTCTTCCATAAAGAGACTCATATGGTGCACATCCAATGCTAGAGTGATAGCTGTTATTATAAGAGAACTCCACAAGAGATAAGTGATCCTCCCAGCTTCCTTGCCAAGATAGTACGCATGATCTAAGCATATCTTCCATAGTTTGTATCGTATGCTCTGACTTTCCATCAATCTGAGGGTGGAATGCAGTGCTCATCCTTAGTGTTGTGCCCAACGCTAATTGTAAGCTCTCCCACAGCTTAGAGATCAACTTAGCATCCCCGTCTGAAACAATGGTGCAAGGTATACCATGTAATCGCACTACTTCTCTCATATAAATAGGAACCAAATCAGTCGCTGAACTAGTGGACCGAATAGGAACAAAGTGAGCAACCTTACTAAGACGATCAACTATCACCCAAATAGTATCACGTCCTTTTGGAGAATGTGGTAAGCCAACAACAAAATCCATAGCAATATCCACCCATGGCCACGAAGGAGCCTCAAGAGACTGTAATTTCCCAGCGACACTCTTATGTTCGGCCTTCACTCATTGGCAACCCCATATGAAGCCACATACTTTGCTACATCCACCTTCATTCTCTTCCACCAATAGATTTTCTTCAAATCATGGTACATCTTATTCTCTCCAGGATGCACGGTATAACGAGCACGATGTGCCTCCTTAAGAATATCTTCTTTAACCTTAGATCTTTGTGGCACGCATAAGTGACCACGAAACCGAACAGCCCCAATGGCGTCCAAAGTGAAATCTCCTATCTTTCCTTCTTGAATTCGTTTCTTAACATCTAGCAACAAGCGATCTTCTCGTTGTGCCTCTAAGACTTGTTCTGGGATACCTTACGATATGATTAGTTGAGTCTCTACCTCCGCAACTCCAGCATAGCAATAAGAAATATACATCCGCTCAAAATCATCTATTAAGGACTTTATGGTAGGAGGAGTAACTCTACGGCTTAATGCATCAGCCACCACATTTGCTTTACTTTGGATATTCAAGTCATAGTCCTTGATCAACTCCAACCATCTCCGTTGCCTCAAATTTAAGTCCCTTTGAGTGAATATATACTTCAGATTCTTATGATCAGTGAAAATGTCACATGCTACCCATATAAATAATGTCTCCAGATTTTCAACGCGAAAACTACAGCAGCAAGCTCTAGATCGTGGGTGGGATAATTCTGCTCATGCGTCTTTATCTGTCTTGAGGCATAGGCAATCACTTTTCCTGCTTGCATAAGTACACAACCAAGTCCCACACGAGAGGCATCTGAATAGACGGTGAAACGTCAACCAGGCTCAGGAAGGGCAAGGATAGGAGCAGTAATCAACTTCTCCTTCAATAATTGGAAGCAACGCTCACACTCTTGGGTCCACAAGAACTTGACATTCTTTTGAGTAAGTTGTTTCATAGGCTTAGCAATGTAAGAGAATCCTTTACAAAGCGTCGGTAATAACTAGCCATACCCAAGAAACTCCTAACCTCCTTGACATTGGTTGGTCTCTCCCATTCAACTATTATAGAAACTTTGATTGGATCAACTGAGATGCCATGTTGATTAATTACATGACCTAGAAAGCCAACTTCCGAGAGCCAAATTTCACACTTTTTCAATTTTTCATAGAAATTATGACTCCTTAGTGTCTCAAGAACTCTCCTCAAATGTTTCTCATGTTCTGCTTCGGACTTGGAGAAGACGAGTATATCATCAATAAATACAACTACAAACTCCTCCAATCCATGAAGCATATTATTCATCGTCTCCATAAAGTATGCAGGTGCATATGTGAGTCCAAAAGACATAACTCTGAACTCATAATGACCATACATGGTGGAAAAAGTTGTCTTCTCAATATCTTCTTCTTGAACGGGAATTTGATTATAACCAGATTGATGGTCAATTTTGGAGAAGACTCTTTCTCCTATTAATCGATCGAATAACACATCAATGCAGGGTAATGGATACTTGTTCTTGATTGTCACGGTGTTTAAAACACGATAATCCACACACATACGCCAACTTCCATCTTTCTTCTTAGTGAACAATACTAGAGCTCGCCAAGGTGAAACACTACGGCGTATCAACTTCTTAGCCAATAGATCATCCAACTGCTTCCTCAACTCCTCTTGAAAAGGACGAGATAATCGGTAGGGAGCTATGGATACAGGGTGGGTACTAGGTATAAGATCAATGCAAAACTTCACTTCTCGCTTAGGTGGCATTCCTGGCAGCTCATCAGGGAAGACATCAGGATAGTCTCGCACTATTGGAATCTCCTTAATCACCAATGCCCTTGTATGCTTTCCAACAAGGCTCCATAGGAAGCCCGTCTTTACAGGATAACAACCAGGAAAAAGATTTGCCATCACAGATAAAGAACGAAGAGGTGCATCCTCTTGAAAAGTGATAATCTTCCAAGATGGCGCCTCTAACGTTACGGTCTTCCAAAAACAAGATAATGGCTTGATAGTGATATATCCAATCCATGCCAAGGATAACATCAGAAACCGGTAGTGAAATCACCATTAGATTAGCTATGAATTCGTCATCTCCTATAGAAATAATGCAACCAGAACACACAACAGAACTAGAAACTAAGCCCCCAGGAGAACTGACACGAACCGACTGAGATATCTCTTGACTAGAGATATTTTACTTTCTTACGAAATCAAGTGAAATGAACGAAAAGGTAGCACCCGAATCAAATAGAACATGAGTGTCATGAGAGTCAACAATAAGAGTACCTGAAACCACATCTGGGCGACCCAAAGAGGATTGTGTTGGCATGGTGTAGACTCCAGTAGGAACAGAAGAAGATCTGCCTACAACATGATGAGCAGACTGAGCTGGAGGAGCAGGAGGAGCAGGCAGCTGTAGTGGAACATGTGGAGCAGGAAGCTGAGGCGCGGGCCAGTAGTAGCCTGATGGAGGTAAAGGCTGCTTAGGGAAATGGTAATGTGGAGCTGAAGGACCAGTCATCATCTGAACGGTGCCACGAGGAGCATTAACTGTCGGAACTGAACCCCTAGAGCTAGCCATAGACATGGGTCCTGGTGAGGAAAAATTTGCCCTTTGCTACTTGATAATAGAATCTAGATTTTTTTGCAAACTAGAGCCATATGTCCCTCTCTTCCACAGAGACAGCAGGTTCCAGAAAAACCACACTCTGAAGCACGATGAGGCTTCCCACACTTGAAACAAATCAAACCCTACCCTGGAACAGGACGCATAAACGAAGCACTTGAAGTGTGATGCCCCGTGGAAGATTGAGCACCTGACTATTTGGTTTTGAAAGATTGTTGAGAGGAATTGTTGGTATTTGTAGGATCTAAGATCACGTGAAAAGATACCAGAGGGGGGTGAATGGTAGATTTAAAAATCTTATGCAGCGGAAACAATTAACTCCCAACCCCTTTGGCAGAAAAACAATCTGTTAGAGAAATCGTGTGTGAGACTAATCTAAACATGTTTCATCATTAGAAAAGTGATATATATCATATAGAATCAATTTACGAAGAAAACACAAGAAGAATCACTCAAATCCGTCGAGAGAAACTCAAGTTATGATCGAAAGATCGAACAAAGGTCAATCTGTCCTACCCGAGAAAAATAGTTCTGGAACGCTGCAAAGAAACTCGTGTGGATCAGAAACCACAAATCCAATGACCATGAAATTTTGACAGATGATATGTAATCAAGTTTTGAAGACAACCCAAAAATAATCACGTCAATTGGATCTGTAAAACTCGAGTTATGATAAAACCACCGACGAGAGGTAGTGCTGTCCAGAAACTCGACGAGTAAAACTTGTCTGGAACAAGTCGGACGAACAAGGCACAAAAGTTCTTTCAAACTACGAATTTTATTCAATAGAATACAAGAGTAACAGCCCCAAAGTCGTGCACCAAGAGCTCTGGCCTCCCTTGCTTATATAACCAGCCCTTAGGCCAACCCAATCTCAACTAGGACTCTAATCCTACTCCGATCACGAATCGAAACTTTCCATAACTGCTTAGAACTCTTCTATACGCAGATAGAAGCAATATTAAGACTTCCAAACACCTTAGGAACGTATTCCACATTCCTAACACAACTCAAATTCGTGACCCACACGATATCCTATCATAGCCAACTCGATACTTTCCATACCGAGCCATAACCGACTCCGCCGTAGCCAAAGTCATCAACTGATACGATCCGATCCTTCCAACAAGATCTTCCCATCCATAAACCATCTTCGGAACCATGTTGTCATGTCATGCACTGCATGCATACGTCCAAACACATTTCTTCGACGTCCAGTAACCTTCATATGCACTACTCTTGATTCAATCATCCTACGCGACCTCCTCACCCGCTCAACCACAATTCCTCCTGAATTTGGTTGTTGGAACCTCATCTCCTCCCTGAGACTAGTCCAAAGGAACCTGTCACCAGCCATGTATTGAACTCAAGCAACACCTGCACATGAATAAACAACCAATCCGTACGAGCCCAAATCTGCGACTTGACTCAAATCAGTTCCGAACATAACACCTTACGTGAGCACCTCACATAAGCATGTTGCAACACGACAGTAAAATGATATCAGCCATATCAACCAAAATGCACCAAAAACTTAGCAAATGAATACTAAGCAATCTTTCCAACAATGTAAAGTAAGTTTGAGACAATTGACAGTAAAAGCAGGAACATTGCGATCAAGCTCCGAGCCTTGCCAAAGCTAACCGGAGCTTGAGCCGGAGCTTACCAAAGCTAGTACAACCTAGCGCCGGAGCTTATCAAAGCTAGTCGGACTTAGCGCCGGAGCTAACTAAAACTAGTCGGAACTAGTTATCCCAAAAGTCGAAGCTAGAAAAAACATGTCGGAGCTAACCAATATAAGTCGGACTTAGCAAAACATATCAGAGTTTAACAAAGACATGCCAGAGCTATCAAAGACATGCCGGAGCTAAAGAAAAAGCTCATCGGAGCTACCCAAAAACATGTTAGATATAGACAAAGAAAGTCGGACCTATTGTCGGTCCTTGCAGAAGCTCAGAGCTAGAGTCGGACCTTGCTAAAAAGATGTTATGGCAGCATTCAAAACTTTTATTGTTAAAGCCAATGTATTCAGCACACATAGGTCTCACAATCTCCCCCTTGATGAATGCATTGGCAACACCATTTAAATCCAAACATTGGCATGAAAAAGTTTTGAGAACAATTTTCCTCCTTTTTGAAAATCAAATGAGATAGAAATGAATTTTTCTCCCCCTATACATATTTTTCCCCCTTGCATAATTCACCATATTATCTCTCCCCCTTTGACAATGTATTCAGCGAGGTTCAAAAGAGAAATTTTAATTGTTATGAGCATATTATAACATATACATATAAAACAAAGCTCATTCAAGTCATACTATCAAGTAACTTACACTATCACAACAATAAGATACATAAAGTAGTGTGAGCCATGCTAGAGATCAAATGTAATTTTCAATTTAAGCAAGTCATGATCTCACAAAATTAACTATTTCAATACCTGAAAGCATGCACTACAGGAATCCCGACGATTTGCGACGGCTTTCCTTATTTGCGACAGTTTTTGGCCGTCGCAATTAAACTTATTTGTGACGGCCACTATCGCAAATAAACTTAATTGCGACGGCTAAGAGCGGCCGTCGCAAGTTATTGCTGCGGGCTAGTGGGCCCCGCAACATTATTTGCGACGGCCCGGCCGTCTCAATTGAAGCTTATTTGCGACGGCCAGACTGTCGCAATTAAGTGCTTCTATTTGCGATGGTCGGGCCGTCGCAAATAAGTTCAGTGGACAGGGCCCATGTGTCCTCCTCCGGGACCCACGCTGCTATTTGCGACGGTCGGGCCGTCGCAATTAAACCTTATTTGCGACGGCCTGGCAATCGCAAATAGCAGTGGCTTAATTGCGACGGCTTGGTACCTTATTTGCGACGGTACTGTATAAAAAGCCGTCGCAAATAAGGTTTTTTATTTTTTTAAAAACACAGAAAACACTAAACGGCTCGATGGCCAGATTCACAGAACAGACAATATTCACAGAACAGATTCACAGAACACATCACATCACAACAGTTTCAAAACACATCGTACAAACATTGCATCAACATCAACAAACTAAACATGGGCTCACTCGCCGGTATGACCTCCGTAGCCACCTCCGGAGCCACCTCCGAAGTCGAAGTCGTCGTCGCGCCTCATTCCAGGCGGTGGTAGCGACGGCGACGGCGTTTGTGCAGCTGTCGCAGATCCCTGCAATTAATGAAACTTAGAGTTAGAATATAAATGCATCAACATCTCTCTCCCTCCCTTCCTCTCCCTCTATCTTCATCTAAATCCCCCTCTCTTCCTCTCTTTTCATTTCTCTCTTTGTCTCTCTTCCTCTCTTTTCCTTTCTCTCTTTGTCTCTCACTCTATCTTTCTTTCTCACTCTATCTCTCTATTGCTATCCTTTTCCCTCTATCTTCCTCCCTCTATCTCCATCTACATCTCCCTCCCTCTATCTTCCCCTCTCTCTATCTCCATCTACATCTTACTCTCTCTCTTCATTCCCATCCTACTCTATCTATCTTTTACTCTTTCTTCTGTCTCTCTTTCTTCTATCTCTATCTTTCTTCTATCTCAATCATTTTCTTCTATCTAACTATCTCTATCTTTCATCTATCTCAATCTTATTACGCTGGACAAGAAGGATTACATAGAAACTTACCTGACCCGCTGAAGAAGGATCGCCTGGAAGGACCAGTGGTAGTACCGGTAGCTGGATTCCTAGACCTTGCGCCCGAGCGATGGCCTGTCATTGCAAACATTAAATGCTACCTATTAGTAAGTAATTTACGTTGAATTAATGAGAATTTTAGTTTTTATTTTGTTACCTCCATTGCTTCCCGCATCTGCGCCAATGCTGCTGCCTGGGTTTGGATCGTGGCCTCCATCACAATCCTTTGGCATTCCGCCTCCCTCCTTTCCTCCTCATGTCGCCTTTCGTTTTCTTCTACAGTTTCTCGGAGGGACTGCATCTCAATATCCCTCTGCGATACGCGGTGACCTCCCATGCCTGAAGCCTATGTGGAGCTGCCTCTAGCAGGTCTCCCCGCCCTCGAGTCGACAACTCCGTCGAATATGGCGAGCCTATAAAAAAGAGAGTCAGTAATATGAAATTGGAATATCTTGAATACTTTGAATTGAAAACGATAAAATGACTTGTAAACTCACCTTCCGTGTGCTTTTCCACCACCGGTTGCATACCCGGCTTGAGGATCGATCGGTTGACGTTCCCAATCAAAATCCTCGCCGTGTATCTTCCTAGCCTCCTCCCCGTACTTAGCCTGCAAAACAAGAAAACCGTGTAAGTTCAACAATCTATATAGTTATATTTAATATGAATGATTTCTAAACTTACCAACCGCTCGGCTGCAGCCTGACTACACCCCGTCGGCTGAGAAGGGTCCCTGTGACCTCTCTTCCAGACCTCAGCAGGGGTGGGCGGCACCCCCGTCTCGCGCTCCTGTCAATACGTGTTAGTACGAACAATATATTATTAATATATAAACATAAGTTACACACACTTACCATGCGTTTAGCTAAACGCAAGTGGTTATCTTGCCCGTGCATGCTCTTCCCCTCCACCCCTCTGCAGTCTCGAGCCTTCTCAAACTTAGCTTTGTGAGGTTGTGGAAGGATATCGCAGATCAATTTCATGATATCATTGTAGCAGTTGATGGAAAAAAAGTACTTGGACTTAATTGCTATAAATCTGGTCAAGAAAGCAAGTACTGTCACAGCCGTGTGTTCATGCAACGGCTCTTGTGATTTCTTCAGCTCCTCGAAGAACTTCTCTGCCTCATTTGTAAGAGGATCCTCCGCTTCAAGAGCTTCTAGCATCTCATCCATCCTATCAACCTTTGTTATATCATCATCCTCATCCACTTCGGCTAGGACTCGAGAATTAGTCTCGCCGTGAAAGGTCCACACTTCATAATGTGGAGTGAAACCGTTTCGACATAAGTGAAATGAAAGCTCCAATCTTCTCAAAAACTTGGAGTGAAACGAAAGCTCTCTTCGTTCCCATCCTACTCTATCTATCTTTTACTCTTTCTTCTGTCTCTCTTTCTTCTATCTCTATCTTTCTTCTATCTCAATCATTTTCTTCTATCTAACTATCTCTATCTTTCATCTATCTCAATCTTATTACGCAGGAGAAGAAGGATTACATAGAAACTTACCTGACCCGCTGAAGAAGGATCGCCTGGAAGGACCAGTGGTAGTACCGGTAGCTGGATTCCTAGACCTTGCGCCCGAGCGATGGCCTGTCATTGCAAACATTAAATGCTACCTATTAGTAAGTCATTTACGTTGAATTAATGAGAATTTTAGTTTTTATTTTGTTACCTCCATTGCTTCCCGCATCTGCGCCAATGCTGCTGCCTGGGTTTGGATCGTGGCCTCCATCACAATCCTTTGGCATTCCGCCTCCCTCCTTTCCTCCTCATGTCGCCTTTCGTTTTCTTCTACAGTTTCTCGGAGGGACTGCATCTCAATATCCCTCTGCGATACGCGGTGACCTCCCATGCCTGAAGCCTATGTGGAGCTGCCTCTAGCAGGTCTCCCCGCCCTCGAGTCGACAACTCCGTCGAATATGGCGAGCCTATAAAAAAGAGAGTCAGTAATATGAAATTGGAATATCTTGAATACTTTGAATTGAAAACGATAAAATGACTTGTAAACTCACCTTCCGTGTGCTTTTCCACCACCGGTTGCATACCCGGCTTGAGGATCGATCGGTTGACGTTCCCAATCAAAATCCTCGCCGTGTATCTTCCTAGCCTCCTCCCCGTACTTAGCCTGCAAAACAAGAAAACCGTGTAAGTTCAACAATCTATATAGTTATATTTAATATGAATGATTTCTAAACTTACCAACCGCTCGGCTGCAGCCTGACTACACCCCGTCGGCTGAGAAGGGTCCCTGTGACCTCTCTTCCAGACCTCAGCAGGGGTGGGCGGCACCCCCGTCTCGCGCTCCTGTCAATACGTGTTAGTACGAACAATATATTATTAATATATAAACATAAGTTACACACACTTACCATGCGTTTAGCTAAACGCAAGTGGTTATCTTGCCCGTGCATGCTCTTCCCCTCCACCCCTCTGCAGTCTCGAGCCTTCTCAAACTTAGCTTTGTGAGGTTGTGGAAGGATATCGCAGATCAATTTCATGATATCATTGTAGCAGTTGATGGAAAAAAAGTACTTGGACTTAATTGCTATAAATCTGGTCAAGAAAGCAAGTACTGTCACAGCCGTGTGTTCATGCAACGGCTCTTGTGATTTCTTCAGCTCCTCGAAGAACTTCTCTGCCTCATTTGTAAGAGGATCCTCCGCTTCAAGAGCTTCTAGCATCTCATCCATCCTATCAACCTTTGTTATATCATCATCCTCATCCACTTCGGCTAGGACTCGAGAATTAGTCTCGCCGTGAAAGGTCCACACTTCATAATGTGGAGTGGAACCGTTTCGACATAAGTGAAACGAAAGCTCCAATCTTCTCAAAAACTTGGTGTTCCGGCATTTTGTACATGGGCACCGAACCATATCTTCCGTTGACAACGAAAATGCTCGATCCAAAAATTGATCTAACTTGATAAACCACTCATCGGAGTGACCACCAGTTCTGCTCTTCCAGCCAGTATACATCCAACTGCGGTCTTCACCCATGTTTGACTCTGCAGTTTAACGCGAAAGAAATTGTCGTTAATGTATTGTTGTGTTATGTCACGGCCCTACAACCTAGGCAGATAGATCCTAAACCCACCCAAGAGTGACCGAGCGGAGCGTGCTCATGACGAGACGCGTGATCCGGATTCGAACGAAATTTCAGCAGCATAACCCCGCTGTTCTCCACTGCACGCCCAAAAATGGTGCAGCAGAGAACAACAGGGTTACGCCACCAAAATCTCGTCCAAATCCGGACCCGCGTCTCGTCACAAGCCACGCCCCCTTGGTCACACCGAGGCTGTCCAAAAAGGGACAATTCCGTACCTGCACGTCTCACATGCCAATGGCATGTGAGACGTGCCGATCCGAAATGGGTAATACATTGCTATAGGTTACGTTGCTCATTTTCATTTTCATGTCATTTAAGAGAGAGGAAAGAACTAGAGAAAGAGTGAGAGGAAAGTTGGTCTTAGATGACAATTCCACATCCATTTCCACCGTCCACGCAATCGCGGGTCATTGACGTCTTTACCAACCCGTTCGCTTCCATGTCGCCTTGACTACTATGGTCTACACGACACGATCACACTTATTGCATGTCGTGCCCTTTCGGGTTGGTCCGAGCCGGCCCAAAACCCCTTTATTTATATATATTAAGTAGTCACTCAAAAACATTATCTGAATGCACTAAAGTCCAAACATACACTAAACAGAATAGAAAAAAACTATTAATTCTAAACACTAACGCAATCAAAAGATCACACACTTGACAAAAAGTATTTACCAAAGCATAATAAACATATTTTATATCGGTTACTAGTCTCTGCCACGATATGTTGTATTTTATCTTTAAAGAGTGGTTGGTTTGCTTTGTATTGTGTTCAAATTGTGTCTATGATTCTTAGGATGCTCGTGCTTCTCAGGTAGAAATTAATCAAGATATATATAATCAGGGTCCTAATGTCATGGTCCTTCGTGTGAAAAGGATCTGCATTTGTTGTCTTGCGTTCCCGAATGCATGATGTACTGTCTCTCTTTTACCCAAGATTCCTACTAGAGGGAAGGAGTTTTAGCATTTTCTTGTGGCCCAGTTTGTAGTTGTACAGAAAGAAGATATCCTTGACATCTTTGTATATGCGAAAACAAGCTACTGCTGACCCTAGTATCGGATAATTTGAAGGACTTGATACATAACGTTTTGTTTGTGCCAAGCATGTCTTTGGATTATTTAGTTCTGGTAAATACATCTTAACAGTTTCATTTTTTTTCATTATCAGCTCTGCTTGCTGTGGCTTGTTACTGCATTTCATTTGGGCCAGTTTCAGAAGAATCTTGCTAGGCTTCAAGCTGCTTCTGCCTTGGCCGATTCCTAAACAGGTATCTAGGGACTCAAGACATGATGTTAACTTCTCAATTTATCAATGTTATAGGAGAGAGCGAAGCTCCGTATGTATGATTTTTTTTCTTTTGTAGTTTTCCGAAATTTCGACAGACTACAAGGAGCTGAAATACAGCACCTGTAAAAGTTGGGTTGTCATCAACTGATGTTGTTTGCACATTTCGAAAACATTTCAAAAAAACAGTAGCACATACGCTACAGTAGATGCCCAATTTAGTCGTCAAACTTTCATGGGAAAAGGACGCCTTGGTTCTTCAATTTTAAAATCGCCCAGCTTAGCTAGTTCCTCAAGAAAGGTTATTTGACAGTAATACATAACAGAAACTTAGAGACTAAGCTAGATAATATAGTAAAATTGAATAATGATAAACTGCATAGGTACAAAACAAAGAAGCAGTACTAATCACTTACGGTGGGCCGGCGGTGGGGCGGCGCCGCAGGCGGGGCAGCGACGTGGAGGGCGCGGCGGGCCGGGGCAGCGGGAGCGCGGCAGGCCGGGGCAGTGGGGGCGCGGCGACCTGAGGCCGGGGCGGCGAGCCGGGGCGGCGGCGACGACGGGGTGGCGGGCCGGCGGCGGCGGGCAGCGACGGCGCGCGGTAGGGCGGTGGGCAGGCGGCGGTGTCGACTGGTCAGAATGAAGACAAGATTGAAGTGTCGGATCGGGATAAAGGCCCCTATTTGCGATGGCCAAGTAAATTGCGACGGCCGGACCATAAAGCCGTCGCAATTAATGTTACTTGAGACGGCCCTTTTAGCAGCCGTCGCAAATAAACACTTATTTGCGACGGCTGCCTTAGTTGCAACGGTGCTAGGGTTCGCCGTCGCAAATAAGTTGTTATTTGCTATGGCTCCGGTGTTGGCCGTCGCAAATAAACTGTTATTGGCGACGGCCATGTTATTTGCGACGGCCAGAGGCGGGCCATCGCAATTTATTCTATTTGCGATGGCTGGCCGTCGCAAATAAATGTGGCCGTCGCAAATGATCGCTTTTCCTGTAGTGATGACACTTGTTGCTGCATTTTATTATTTTTCAAGGCACAGATTTAGATCATATGATATTTGCAAGAGATTATATGTGCATCTGCCTTATTTTAACCAACCAAGCCAAGCCTATGTCATACACAACTTCTTCCAAGTTCATCTAAGTGCAATGATAAGCCATCTCAAAAGAAGAGGTGCGATGCATGCATATTCTCTTGATCTTTTCTCAACTTATATTTGTTCACAAAACTTAACAAGTGAGTTGATTACTTCATTAATTCTGTATGATTAAAAGCACTTGTGAGCATGAAACAAGTTCAAAACAGCAAGAAAGTTCGACTATAACCAGATTTAGTGTAAGTAATTATTCCAATTACTAGACATGGCAAAAACTACAAAATGTATAACACGAGTAATGTAGTAAGAACTTTTAGCATGTAAAAGGAATCACAAAGTCATATATGTATGAAATACTATGCTCATATTATTTTAATTTCAGATTCACACATAGACTTCTAGGGTTTGAAAACTCCCCCTCAATGTAAGCCATGAGGATGCATAACCCCTATTTCACTACGAATAAAACAAAAACGAGTGAAATCCAAAGGTTTTATAAAACTGTCAGCCAATTGTTGTTCGGTATCTACATGGTGAAGCACAATGTTTCCTTTTTAAACATTATCACGAAGAATGTGATACCTAATATCAATGTGCTTAGTTCTAGAATATTGCACAGGGTTTTTATCTATGCAAATGGCACTAGTGTTATCACAAAATAGTGGAACACTATCTAGATTAACCCCATAGTCCTTAAGTGTTTGAACAATCCAAAGAATTTGTGAGCAAGCACTAGCAGCAGATACATATTCAGATTCGGCTGTGGATTGTGCAACTAAATTTTGTTTTCTAGAGGACCAAGCAACAAGTGAATTACCAAGAAAATGACAAGCACCGGAAGTACTTTTCCTATCAATCCTACAACCTCCAAAATCAGCATCGGAAAAAGCTTTCAAAGTAACAGTTGAGGAAGAAGGAAGAAAAATGCCAAATTCTTGAGTTCCATGTAAGTACCTGAGAATCTTTTGATGGCTTGACGATGTGAAGCACGTGGGAAGGCTTGAAATCATGCACAAAGACATACGCTGAATTGTATGTCCGGTCTTGATGCCGTGAGGTACAATAGTGATCCGATCATGCTTCTATATTCTTTTTGATCCACGGGTTCACCATCTTCATCAAGTTCAAGTGTTGTTGCTGTTCCCATTGGTGTCCGAAGAGGCTTGCTTTTGTCCATGTTGAAGTGCCTTAGGAGGTCTTTTGTATACTTTGTTTGATGCACAAAGGTACCCTCCTTGGTTTGATTGATTTGCAGCCTCAAAAAGTAAGTGAGTTCTCCCATCATACTCATCTCAAATTCTGAACTCATCATAGCTGAAAACTTGGACACAGATCCTGAGAAGCACAACCAAAGATAATATCATCCACATACACTTGAACGAATAATGAGTCATTGCCATGCTTAAGCACAAAAAGATTTTTATCAACCTTGCCCATGGTAAACCCCTTTTCAAGTAAGAATGTTTTTAACCTATCATACCATGCTCTAGGGGCTTGTTTGAGACCGTACAAGGCTTTGGACAGTTTGTAAACATGATTAGGAAAATCTGGATTTTCAAAACCCGGTGGTTGTTTGACATGAACCTCCTCATCTATGTAGCCATTAAGAAAAGCACTTTTAACATCCATTTGATATAGCTTAAAACATTTAGATGCGGCAAAAGCTAACAAAACTCTTATGGCTTCTAATCTAGCAACAGGAGTAAAAGTTTCATCAAAATCTAGATCTTCAACTTGAGTGAAACCTTGAGCAACCAACCTATCCTTATTCCTAACCACAACCCCATCCTCGCTTTGTTTATTTTTAAACACCCATTTATTTCCAATTAAAGTGTGACCTTGAGGTGGAGGTACAAGTTTCCAAACATTATTTCTTTCAAAATTTTCTAACTCTTCTTGCATGGCAATAATCCAAGATTCATTAGTGAGTGCGTGTGATATATCTTTAGGTTCAAAAGAAGCAATAAAAGCAGAATGATCATGAGAGTTTGGATCACAAAACCTGGACCGTGTAACTCGTTCGTGCAAGCTTCCAATAATCTGTTGTGGAGGATGAATTTTGAGAACCCGGAGGGGAGTGGACACTTCACAAGCTTCTTCTTCTTCATGTTCATCACAAATCAATGAGCTTGTGACTTGAGGAGGATATGGACCAGCAATGGTGGTCGTTGGTGCTGGCTGTGAAACAAAATTAGGAGCTCGAACGATGTCATTATCTGCTGAATTTTCCGGCAGCAACTCCACCTCTTCCTCATCTTCAACGAAAATGTTCTCCCCCTGCGGGTATGGATCTGGATCTGCAATGTTTGAGCTAGTACCTGGGCTAGCTTCATCAAAAGACACTTCACAAGTCTCCACAGTTTTGTTAGTGTCAAGTAAAAGCACACGGTAGCCTCTAGTATGAGATGGATAACCATGAAACATGCCATCAATGGATCTAGGTTCAAATTTATCAAGATTACCATGTTTCTTAACAAATATTTGCAACCAAAGACCCGAAAGTGTGTAACAATAGGCCTATGTCCAAACCAGAGCTCATGTGGGGTTTTACCTAGGTTTGCGTGCAAGAAAACACGATTTGAAACATAACAAGCGGTTGCAATCGCATCAGCCCAAAATTTCTTAGGTGTTTGATATTCATCAAGCATAGTCCTATCCATCTCAACTAAGGTTTTGTTCTTTCTTTCTACAACACCGTTTGCTGAGGTACATATGGTGAAGAAAATTGATGATCTATTCCGTTTTCAGCACAAAAGTGATCAAAAGATTAATTTTTAAATTCGGTTCCGTTATCACTTCTAATTGCTCTTAAAGACCATGGGTGATCAATTGATAATCTAAGAAATAAAGTTCTAAAGTGACCAAAAGCTTCATTCTTAGATGCCATAAAGTAAACCCAAGAGTATCTAGAATAATCGTCAACAATAACAAGAACATACCATTTACCTCCGAAGGATTGAACACGTGAAGGTCCTACGGTGTCAAGGTGCAAAAGCTGACCCGATTCAGTTGTTATGATCATTGTGAGAGGAATATGTGAACCTGCAACCATCTTAGCATATCTACAAGAAGAGCACACAATTTCTTTGTCACCTTTAAGCTTAGGCAGCCCACGTATGCGATCAAGAGCACTAACACGCGTTAGGTGATCAAGGCCTACGTGACCAAGTCTACGGTGCCAAAAATATAATTCCTTTGAATCATTAGCAACTAGACACCTATGCTTAGAGGAATACATATCAAAATCAGCTTTAGAGACTCTTACAAACCGAGACTTGTTAAAAATAAGCTCACGATTTGAACCTACAACTTTGCAGCAGTTTTTATTGAAAATAATTTCCAGATTTTCATCTAGCATGTAAGACCTATGTGTGCTGAATACATTGGCTTGTAGTGAATACACTTGGCTTTGATGATAAAAGTTTTTAATATCACCAAAACACCTTTTTATCAAGGTCCGACTCTAGCTCTGAGCTACAGCAAGGTCCGACGATAGGTCCGGCTTGCTTTGGGTAGCTCCGGTTACGTTTGATGCTAGGTCCGACTTCTTGGTAAGGTCCGACCAGCTTTGGTTAGCTCCGGTGAGCTTTATCTTTAGCTCCGACATGTCCTTGATAGCTCCGACATATATTTGATAGCTCCGGCATGCTTTTGCTAAGCTCCGACGTACTTTGTCTAGCTCCGGTTTTTGGGTTGACTAGTTCCGACTAGTTTTGGTAAGCTCCGGGTCTAGGATCTACTAGTTTTGGTAAGCTCCGGATCCAGGATCTACTAGTTTTGGTAAGCTCCGGCGCTAGGTTCTACTAGTTCTTGGTAGCTCCGGCTCAAGCTCCGGGTTGCTCTGGCAAGGTCCGGAACTTGACCGAAGTGCTTCTGCTTTTCATTTGCAATGTTTCGTACTTGCTTTACTTGTTAGGAAAGATTGCTTAGTATTCATTTGCTAAGTTTTTGGTGCGTTTTGGATGATACGGCTGATATCGTTTTGCTATGCTTTGCAACATGCTTATGTGAGGTTCTCACGTAAGGTGTTGTGTTCGGAACTAACGTGAGTCAAGTCGAGGACTTGGGCTCGTATAGATTGGTTGTTTATTCATGTGCAGGTGTTGCTTGAGTTCAAGTCATGGCTGGTGACAGGATCCATTGGACTAGTCTCAGGAGGAGATGAGGTTCCAACAACCAAGTTCAGGAGGAACTGTGGTTGAGCGGGTCAGGAGGTCGCGCAGGATGATTGAATCAAGGGCAGTGCATATGAAGGTCAAAGGAAGGTGTTCGCACGTATGCATGAGGTGCATGACGTGGCAATATGCTTCTAGAGACGGATTATGGAAGGAAGATCTGATCAGAAGGATCGGATCGTATCGGTTGAAGACTTTGGCTGCGGCAGAGTCGGTTATGGCTCGGTATGGGAAGTATCGAGTTGGTTATGTTAGGATTTCGTGTGTGTCACGAAATTGAGTTGTTTAGGAATGTGGGATACGTTCCTAAGGTGTTTGGAAGTCTTAAGATTGCTTCTATCTGCGTGTAGAAGAATTTTGAGCAGTTATGGTAAGTTCCGATTGTGATCGGATTAGGATTAGAGTCCTAGTTGTATTGGGATGGCCTAAGGGCTGGTTATATAAGCAAGGTAAGGCCAAAGCTCGTCAGAGACGACTTTGGGGCTGTTCCTATTGTGTTCTATTGAATAAAATTCGTAGTTTGAAGGAACTTTTGTGCCTTGTTCGTCCGACTTGTTCCAGACAAGTTTTACTCATCGAGTTTCGGGACAGCACTACCTTTCGTCGGTGGTTTTATCAAAACTCGAGTTCTACAGATCCAATTGACGTGATTCTTTTTAGGTTGTCTTCACAACTTGATTATCTATCATCCATCAAAATTTCACGGTCATTGGATTTGTGGTTTTTGATCTACACGAGTTTCTTTGCAGCACTCCAGAAACTGTTTTTCTCGGGTAGGTCAGATTGACCAGTGTTTGATCTTTTGATCATAACTTGAGTTTCTCTCGACGGATTTGAGTAATTCTTTTTGTGTTGTCTTCGTGACTTTATTCTCTCTGATATATATCACTTTTTCACGGTGAAAAACGTTTAGATTAGTCTTATACACGATTTCTTTAACAGATCGTTTTTTACCGAAGGGATTAGGGTTTTATTGTTTCCGCTGCGTAAGATTTTTAAATCTACCATTCACCCCCCCCTCTGGTAGCTTTTCACGTGCTCTTCGATCCTACAATTGGTATCAGAGCCACGGTGCTCTAATCTTTGTGATTTGCACGTGTTTTTGACTAATCATCATAGAGAAGTACTCCGTAAAACCTTGTGTGTTTGCTGGTATTGATTTTCAGGTTTGGAAGGTACGCATGGAGGCTTTTATCCAGGCACAAGGCTTTGCAATATGGGAGAAGGTGTATAAGCCTTATGAAGTGCCACCCAATGATCAAGTCACGGCCACGAACCTCCGGGACGTCGACAACAACAACAAAGCCCGAAACTTGATCATCCAAGGACTCACTCAAAGCGACTTTGATCGTGTCGCACACCTCCGGTCAGCATACGACATTTGGAGAGCTCTCTGTGATTATCATGAAGGCTCCAACACAATCAAGGAGGTAAAACAAGATATGTTCAAGAAAGAATATATGCGTTTTGAGATGCAACCAGGTGAGTCGATCGATGACCTCTTTGCTCGTTTCAATAAAATTCTCAGCAACTTACGTAGTGTCAATGTAAATTTTTCTGATGCTGAGAATGCTAGACAACTTCTTAGTGCATTAGACATGACAATTTGGGAGATGAAAGTAACATCTATTCGTGAATCAACTGTCATGAGTTCTCTTACATTAGATGTACTTTATTCTAAACTAAAAACTCATGAAATTGACATCCTAGCACGTAAGAACCCAAACAAGTCTATTGCATTTGTCTCACAACGTGATATGTCTAGCTCCGGCCAATCATCATCCTGCAATACTCTTGCTTTATTGTCCTCACTAACCCTGGAGCAGATCGAAGAAATTCCAGAAGAGGAGTTGGCACTCATCTCTACTAGATTCTCAAAAGCATTGCAAAATGTGAGAACTAGAAGGAGAGGAAGCTCCGGACCTCAACGCTGTTTTGAATGTGGTAAAACAGGACACTTTCGTACAGAATGCCCTAACCTTTCAGGTCCGACCACCCGGGAAGAAAAACAAAGCAAGATCCGGACCTCCTCTGGAAATTCCAACAAGAAGAAGAAAGGCACCATAGGACGCAAGATGATCAACAGCTTCATCACCGCGCTTCAAGAGCTCAGTTCAAGTGATGTAGACTTTGAAAGTGATGAAGATAATGATGATCTGGCCAACTTATGCTTCATGGCGGGCAAAGCAAGATCAAGATCAAGTCAGGAGGAAGCAGAACACAACAGTGACGATGATGAGGTATGTGCTACCTGCAATGAAATGTGTGATGCTATTTCTCGTGCAACTATTATTGTCAAGAAAAAGGACAAAAAGCTTAGGGATAGTGCTGCTAAAATTGAATCACTAGAATCTGAAATTAACCGTTTAAAAACTTTGATTCCTAGTGATGATGCATGTCCCTCATGTGACTTAATCTATGAACAATTGTCCACATTAAGAAGTGCACACTCCTCCACTCTAGATAAACTTGATGAAGAAATTAAAAAGAACAAAGAGCTTGCTGCACTTAATGATAAAAACTTGAAGGATGCTAGCTGTTCTACAATTGACTTGCATTGTTCTGCATGTGAAAATCTTGATAAGAAACTGCAAGATGCTATGAATGAAATTTTTATGTTGAACAATGCTTTACGTTCTCATGAAGTTAAATTTTGTTCCAATTGCAAACTAAAAGGAAAAACTTCATGTGAAAACTGCCTAGACTTGTCCAAGAAACTTGATGACATGAATAGGACACTAGGTCGGTTTTGTAATGGGGATAAGAATCTAAACTTGCTGCTGAATTCTTCCAAGTCTAGCAAAGATAAAACTGGTTTAGGTTTTGATTCTCATGTTCATGCTAAGGCACATCCACCTAAAATTGTAAGGTCATTAGGAAGTGGTTTGATTCAAACAGTTCCTAAACAAAAAGAAGTGGTTTTCAAATCTGCAGGAGTGTTGCCTCATTCGGTTTCAAATAAAAATATTGCTTGCTCATCTAGACATGAACACAAAGTTAAATTTCATTGTACCTTCTGTGGTAGAGATGGTCATGTCATAGATTTTTGTTATAGACTAGCTAAACAACAGAAAAAGGAAAGAAAAATTGCTAGATCTTATAACTTTCATGCAATTAGAAAAACACAACCTGCTCTAGTGAGTCAGAAATTTGAGAAGGTAGCTTCCAGACCTTCTGGTAAGAAATCCGCAAAAGCAGCTCCGATAGTTCCGATAGCTCCGAGAGCTACCGAATCTTCTGTTGTTCCCTCTGGAGCTTCAGTTTTTGCCTCCGGACCTTCTGCTTTTACCTCCGGAGCTACCGGTTTTCACTCTAAACAAGTAACAACTTCTAAATCAACTGTTAAGAACAGAAAACCTCAATCTTTGACTCATAAACCTGCTGTTTTATCTCAGCATTCGCGTGTTTTTCCTGGTGCACGTCACGTGACTCAGTACTGGATTCCTAAATGCCTTTTTACTAACCCCAGTATTGAGTCATCGGCGTATTGTGTTTCTATGTAGGTTACACGCTTGAGGAAGGAGAATATTTGGATTGTGGATTCAGGTTGCTCACGCCACATGACCGGTAACAAAGATTGGTTCTCCTCCCTCACCTTTGTGTCACGTGTAGAGAATGTTACTTTTGCCGATAATTCTTCAACTCCTATAATTGCTAAGGGTTCGGTTAGAGTAAATGATCACTACACTTTGAAGAATGTGGCACTTGTCAAAAATTTGAAATATAACTTGCTTTCTGTTTCACAATTGCTAGATGAAAATCTAGAAATTACTTTCAATAAAAACTGCTGCAAAGTTGTAGATTCAAATAGTGAGCTTATTTTTAACATGTCTCGGTTTGGAAGAGTTTTTAAAGCTGATTTTGATATGTCTTCTTCTAATCATAGGTGTCTAGTTGCTAATGATTCAAAGGACTTATATTTTTGGCATCGTAGACTTGGTCACGTAGGCTTTGATCACCTAACGCGTGTTAGTGCTCTTGATCGCATACGTGGGCTGCCTAAGCTTAAAGGGGACAAAGAAATTGTGTGCTCTTCTTGTAGACATGCTAAGATGGTTGCAGGTTCACATACTCCTCTCACAATAATCATGACAACTGAACCATGTCAACTTTTGCATCTTGACACCGTAGGACCTTCACGTGTTCAATCCTTCGGAGGTAAATGGTATGCTCTTGTTATTGTTGATGATTATTCTAGATATTCTTGGGTGTATTTTATGGCGTCTAAGAATGAAGTCTTTAGTCACTTTAGAACTTTATTTCTTAGATTATCAATTGATCACCCAGGATCATTAAAAGCAATTAGAAGTGATAATGGAACTGAATTTAAAAATCAATTATTTGATCACTTTTGTGCTGAAAATAGAATAGATCATCAATTTTCTTCACCATATGTACCTCAACAAAACGGTGTTGTAGAAAGAAAGAACAGAACCCTAGTTGAGATGGCTAGGACTATGCTTGATGAATATCAAACCCCTAGGAAATTTTGGGCTGATGCGTTAGCAACCGCTTGTTATGTCTCAAATCGTGTTTTCTTGCGTGCTAAGCTAGGTAAAACACCATATGAGCTCCGGTTTGGACATAGGCCTAGTGTTACACACTTTCGGGTCTTTGGTTGCAAATGCTTTGTTAAGAAACATGGTAATCTTGATAAATTTGAACCTAGATCCAATGATGGCATGTTTCTTGGTTATCCATCTCATACTAGAGGCTACCGTGTGCTTTTACTTGACACTAACAAAATTGTGGAGACTTGTGAAGTGTCTTTTGATGAAGCTAGCCCAGGTACTAGCTCCGGTGTTGCAGGACCAGATTCATATTCTCAGGGGGAGGGTATTTTCGAAGATGAAGAAGAGCCGGTGATACTGCCTGGTAGTTCCGAAGTTGACACGTGTCCAGCTCCGGACATTGAACAAGCTCCGGCTGTCACCTCTGCTGGTCCTGATCGTCCACAAATCACAAGCTCATCAATCTACAATGAACCTAATGAAAAAGAAGCTTGTGAGACATCTGTTCCCCTACGTTTTTACAAAGATCATCCCCCACAACAGATGATTGGAAGCTTGCATGAACGAGTCACACGGTCCAGGTTTTGCGATCCAAACTCTCATGCTCATTCTGCTTTTGTTGCTTCTTTTGAACCCAAAGATATATCACATGCACTCACTAATGAATCTTGGATTATTGCCATGCAAGAAGAGTTAGAAAATTTTGAAAGAAATAATGTTTGGAAACTTGTACCTCCACCTCAAGGCCACACTTTAATTGGAACTAAATGGGTATATAAAAATAAACAAAGTGAGGATGGGGTTGTGATTAGGAATAAGGCTAGGTTGGTTGCTCAAGGTTTCACTCAAGTTGAAGGTCTAGATTTTGATGAAACTTTTGCTCCTGTCGCTAGATTAGAAGCCATAAGAATTTTGTTAGCTTTCGCAGCATCTAAAGGTTTTAAGCTATATCAAATGGATGTTAAAAGTGCTTTTCTTAATGGCTACATAGATGAGGAGGTTTATGTCAAACAACCACCAGGTTTTGAAAATCCAGATTTTCCTAATCATGTTTACAAACTGTCCAAAGCCTTATATGGTCTCAAACAAGCCCCTAGAGCATGGTATGATAGGTTAAAAACATTCTTACTTGAAAAGGGGTTTACAATGGGAAAGGTTGATAAAACTCTTTTTGTGCTTAATCATGGAAATGACTCATTATTCGTTCAAGTGTATGTGGATGATATTATCTTTGGTTGTGCTTCTCATGATCTTGTGTCCAAGTTTTCAGCAATGATGAGTTCCGAATTTGAAATGAGTATGATGGGTGAACTCACTTACTTTTTGGGGCTGCAAATCAAGCAAACCAAGGAGGGTACCTTTGTGCATCAAACAAAGTATACTAAAGATCTCCTAAGGCGCTTCAACATGGACAAAAGCAAGCCTCTTCGGACACCAATGGGAACAGCAACAACACTTGAACTTGATGAAGATGGTGAATCCGTGGATCAAAAAGAATATAGAAGTATGATCGGATCACTTTTGTACCTTACAGCATCAAGACCGGACATACAATTCAGCGTATGTCTTTGTGCACGGTTTCAAGCTTCCCCACGTGTTTCACATCGTCAAGCCGTCAAAAGGATTCTTAGGTACTTACATGGAACTCAAGAATTTGGCATTTTTCTTCCTTCTTCCTCAATCGTTTCTTTGAAAGCTTTTTCGGATGCTGATTTTGGGGGTTGTAGGATTGATAGGAAAAGTACTTCCTGTGCTTGTCATTTTCTTGGTAATTCTCTTGTTGCTTGGTCCTCTAGAAAACAAAGTTCAGTTGCACAATCCACAGCCGAATCTGAGTATGTAGCTGCTGCTAGTGCTTGTTCACAAATTCTTTGGATTGTTCAAACACTTAAGGACTATGGGGTTGATCTAGATAGTGTTCCATTGTTCTGTGATAACACTAGTGCTATTTGCATTGCTAAAAACCCCGTGCAACATTCTAGAACTAAGCACATTGACATTAGGTATCACTTTCTCCGTGGTAATGTTGAAAAAGGAAACATTGTGCTTCACCATGTAGATACCGAACAACAATTGGCTGACATTTTTACAAAACCTTTGGATTTCACTCGTTTTTGTTACATTCGTAGTGAAATAGGGGTTATGCATCCTCATGGCTTAAATTGAGGGGGAGTTTTTTTGAAACTTAGGAAGTCTATGTGTGAATCTGAAATTAAAATAATATGAGCATATTATTTCATACATATATGACTTTGTGATTACTTTTACATGCTGAAAGTTCTTACTACATTACTCGTGTTATACTTTTTGTAGTTTTTGCCATGTCTAGTAATTGGAATAATTACTTACACTAAATCTGGTCATGGTCGAACTTTCTTGCTGTTTTGAACTTGTTGCATGCTCACAAATGCTTTTAGTCATTAAGAATTTATCAAGTAATCAACTCACATGTTGAGTTTTTATGAACAAATATAAATTGAGAAAAGATCAAGAGAATATGCATGCATCGCACTTCTTCTTTCGAGATGGCTTGTCATTGCACTTAGATATGAACTTGGAAGAAGTTGTGTATGACTAAAATCATGTCCTTAAGCTTCTGATTGTCAAATGACATAGGCTTGGCTTGGTTGGTTAGAATAAGGCAGATGAGCATATAATCTCTTGCAAATATCATATTATCTAAATTTATGCTTTGAAAAATAATAAGATGCAGCAACAAATGTCATGCTTTCAGGTTTTGAAATAGTTGAGTTTGTAAGATCATGACCTGCTAAAATTGAAAATCACACTTGCTTTCTAGCATGGCTTACACTACATTATGTATCTCATTGATGTGATAGTGTAAGTTACTTGATAGTATGACTTGGGTGAGCTTTGTTTATATGTATATGTTATAATATGCTCATAACAACTAAAGAAGGAGAGATAATTTGTTTATATCTCATAACAATTAAAATTTCTCTTTTACCTTGCTGAATACATTGTCAAAGGGGGAGAGATTAATCACACATTCAAAAAGGAAGAGATAAGCATGAAGAGAAATTGTGCATAAGGAAAGTTAATAAAGGGGGATAGATAATATGGGATATTTTTTTCCTTCTCATTTTATTTTTTAAACAAAAAGGGGAGAAATTGTTTTCAAAACTTTTATTTGAATAAGCCAATGTTCGGAATTTTAAATGGTGTTGCCAATGCATTCATCAAGGGGGAGATTGTAAGACCTATGTGTGCTGAATACATTGGCTTGTAGTGAATACACTTGGCTTTGATGATAAAAGTTTTTAATATCACCAAAACACCTTTTTATCAAGGTCCGACTCTAGCTCCGAGCTACAGCAAGGTCCGACGATAGGTCCGGCTTGCTTTGGGTAGCTCCGGTTACGTTTGATGCTAGGTCCGACTTCTTGGTAAGGTCCGACCAGCTTTGGTTAGCTCCGGTGAGCTTTATCTTTAGCTCCGACATGTCCTTGATAGCTCCGACATATATTTGATAGCTCCGGCATGCTTTTGCTAAGCTCCAACGTACTTTGTCTAGCTCCGGTTTTTGGGTTGACTAGTTCCGACTAGTTTTGGTAAGCTCCGGGTCTAGGATCTACTAGTTTTGGTAAGCTCCGGATCCAGGATCTACTAGTTTTGGTAAGCTCCGGCGCTAGGTTCTACTAGTTCTTGGTAGCTCCGGCTCAAGCTCCGGGTTGCTCTGGCAAGGTCCGGAACTTGACCGAAGTGCTTCTTCTTTTTATTTGCAATGTTTCGTACTTGCTTTACTTGTTAGGAAAGATTGCTTAGTATTCATTTGCTAAGTTTTTGGTGCGTTTTGGATGATACGGCTGATATCGTTTTGCTATGCTTTGCAACATGCTTATGTGAGGTTCTCACGTAAGGTGTTGTGTTCGGAACTAACGTGAGTCAAGTCGAGGACTTGGGCTCGTATAGATTGGTTGTTTATTCATGTGCAGGTGTTGCTTGAGTTCAAGTCATGGCTGGTGACAGGATCCATTGGACTAGTCTCAGGAGGAGATGAGGTTCCAACAACCAAGTTCGGGAGGAACTGTGGTTGAGCGGGTCAGGAGGTCGCGCAGGATGATTGAATCAAGAGCAGTGCATATGAAGGTCGAAGGAAGGTGTTCGCACGTATGCATGAGGTGCATGACGTGGCAATATGCTTCTAGAGACGGATTATGGAAGGAAGATCTGATCGGAAGGATCGGATCGTATCGGTTGAAGACTTTGGCTGCGGCAGAGTCGGTTATGGCTCGGTATGGGAAGTATCGAGTTGGTTATGTTAGGATTTCGTGTGTGTCACGAAACTGAGTTGTTTAGGAATGTGGGATACGTTCCTAAGGTGTTTGGAAGTCTTAAGATTGCTTCTATCTGCGTGTAGAAGAATTTTGAGCAGTTATGGTAAGTTCCGATTGTGATCGGATTAGGATTAGAGTCCTAGTTGTATTGGGATGGCCTAAGGGCTGGTTATATAAGCAAGGAAAGGACAAAGCTCGTCAGAGACGACTTTGGGGCTGTTCCTCTTGTGTTCTATTGAATAAAATTCGTAGTTTGAAGGAACTTTTGTGCCTTGTTCGTCCGACTTGTTCCAGACAAGTTTTACTCGTCGAGTTTCGGGACAGCACTACCTTTCGTCGGTGGTTTTATCAAAACTCGAGTTCTACAGATCCAATTGACGTGATTCTTTTTAAGTTGTCTTCACAACTTGATTATCTATCATCCATCAAAATTTCACGGTCATTGGATTTGTGGTTTTTGATCTACACGAGTTTCTTTGCAGCACTCCAGAAACTATTTTTCTCGGGTAGGTCAGATTGACCAGTGTTTGATCTTTTGATCATAACTTGAGTTTCTCTCGACGGATTTGAGTAATTCTTTTTGTGTTGTCTTCGTGACTTGATTCTCTCTGATATATATCACTTTTTCACGGTGAAAAACGTTTAGATTAGTCTTATACACGATTTCTTTAACAGATCGTTTTTCTACCGAAGGGATTAGGGTTTTATTGTTTCCGCTGCGTAAGATTTTTAAATCTACCATTCACCCCCCCCTCTGGTAGCTTTTCACGTGCTCTTCGATCCTACATAGCAATTGTGAAACAGAAAGCAAGTTGTATTTCAAATTTTTGACAAGTGCCACATCCTTCAAGTGTAGTGATCATTTACTCTAACCGAACCCTTAGCAATTATAGGAGTTGAAGCATTATCAGCAAAAGTAACATTCTCTACACGTGACACAAAAGAGAGGGAGGAGAACCAATCTTTGTTACCGGTCATGTGGTGTGAGCAACCTGAATCCACAATCCAAATGTTCTCCTTCCTCAAACGTGTAACCTACATAGAAGCACAATACGTCGATGACTCAATGCTGGGGTTAGTCAAAAAGCATTTAGGAATCCAGTACTGAGTCACACGACGTGCAGCAGGAAAACACGCGAAAGCTGAGATAAAACAGTAGGTTTACGAGTCAAAGTTTGAGGTATTTTACTCTTAACTACTGACCTATAAGATGTTACTTGAGTAGCACAAAAATCAGTAGCTCCGGAGGCAAAAACAGAAGGTCCGGAGGTAAACTTTGAATGTTTTTGACTCATAACAGCAGGTTGCATGTTCCTGGCATTTGGTTTAATATGTGCAGCAAATTTTGCATGAAAGTTATGAGGTCTAGCAATCATTCTTTCCCTTTTCTGTTGTTTAGCTAGTCTATAACAAAAATCTATGACATGACCATCTCTACCACAGTAAGTACAATGAAATTTAACTTTGTGTTCATGTCTAGATGAGCAAACGACATTTTTATTTGAAACCGAATGAGACAACACCCCTGCAGATTTGAAAACCACTTCTTTTTGTTTAGGAATTGTTTGAATCAAACCACTTCCTAATGAATTTACAATTTTAGGTGGATATGCCTTAGCATGAGCATGAGAATCAAAACCTAAACCATTTTTATCTTTGCAAGACTTGAAAGAATTCAGCAGCAAGTTTAGGTTCTTATTCCCATTATAAAACCGATCTAATGTCATATGCATGTTATCAAGTTTATCGGACAAATCAAGGTAATTTTCACATGAAGTTTTTCCTTTTAATTTGCAATTGCAACAATATTTAACTTCATGAGAACGTAAAGCATTATTCAATATTGAAATTTCATTCATAGCATCTTTTAGTTTCTTTTCAAGATCATCACAACTAGAACAATGCAAATCAATTTTAGAACAAGAAGCATCTTTTAAGTTTCCAATGTCAAGTGCAGCAAGCTTTTTATTCTTTTTAATTTCAAGTTCAAGTCTATCTAGAGTGGAGGAGTGTGCAGTTCTTAGTGTGGACAATTGTTCATAGATTAAATCACATGAGGGAAAAGAATCATCACTAGGAATCAAGGTTTTCAAACGGTTGATTTCAGATTCTAGTGATTCAATTTTAGAAGCATTATCCCTAAGCTTTTTGTCCTTTTTCTTAAAAATAATAGTTGTAGGAGAAATTGCATCACACATTTCATTACAGGTAGAACATACCTCATCGTCGTCACTGTTGTGTTCTGCATCCTCCTGACGTGATCTTGATCTTGTTTTGCCTGCCATGAAGCATAAGTTGGCCAGATCGTCATCATCTTCATCACTTTCAAAGTCTACATCGCTTGAACCGAGCTCTTGAAGTGCAGTGATGAAGCTATTAATCATCTCGCGTCCTATGCTACCCTTCTCTTTCTTATTGTGGTTTCCAGAGGTGGTCTTGACCTTGTTCTGTTTTTCTTCACGGGTAGTAGGACCTAAAAGGTTAGTTCATTTTGTACGAAAGTGTCCTGTCTTACCACATGCAAAACAGCGTTGAGGTTCGGAGCTTCCTCTCCTTGTAGTTCTCACATTTTGCAATGCTTTTGAGAACCTAGTAGAGATTAGTGCTAACTCCTCTTTTGGAAATTCCTCGATCTGCTCCAGGGTTAGTGAGGACAACAAAGCAAGAGTATTGCAAGATGATGATTGGCCGGAGCTAGGCATATCACGTTGTGAGACAAATGCAATAGACTTATTTGGGTTCTTACGTGATAAGATGTCAATTTCATGAGTTTTGAGTTTAGAGTAAAGCACATCTAAAGTAAGTGTACTCATGAGAGTAGATTTACGAATAGATATAACTTTCATCTCCCAAATTGACATGTCTAATGCACTAAGAAGTTGCCTAGCATTTTCAGCATCAGAAAAATTAATGCTGACACTACGCAAGTTACTAAGAATTTTGTTAAAGTGAGCAAAGAGATCATCGATGGACTCACCGGGTTGCATCTCGAAGTGCATGTATTCTTTCTTGAATATGTCTTGCCTTACCTCCTTGATCGTGTTGAATCCTTCATGATAGTCACAAAGTGCTCTCTATACATCGTATGTCGATCGGAGATGTTCAACGCGGTCGAAGTCGCTCTGAGTGAGTCCTTGGATGATCAAGTTTTGGGCTTTATTGTTGTTATTGACATCCTGTAGGTTTGTAGCCGTAACTTGATCATTAGGTGGCACTTCGTAAGGATTGTACACCTTCTCCCATATTGTGAAGCCTTGCGCCTGGATGAAGGCCTCCATGCGTGCCTTCCAAACCTGAAAATCAATACTAGCAAACACACAAGGTTTGGCGGAGTATTTCTCCATGATGATTAGTCAAAAACACGTGCAAATCATAATGATTGGAGCACCGTGGCTCTGATACCAATTGTAGGATCGAAGAGCACGTGAAAATCTACCAGAGGGGGTTGAATGGTAGATTTAAAAATCTTACGCAGCGGAAACAATTAACTCCCAACCCCTTCGGCAGAAAAATGATATGTTAGAGAAATCATGTGTGAGACTAATCAAAACGTTTATATATCATAGAGAATCAAGTCACTAAGAAAACACAAGAGGAATCACTCAAATCCGTCAAGAGAAACTCAAGTT
This sequence comes from Tuctoria greenei, assembly GCA_036927565.1. NCBI lineage: Eukaryota > Viridiplantae > Streptophyta > Magnoliopsida > Poales > Poaceae > Tuctoria > Tuctoria greenei. The sequence goes on from JAYESD010000006.1 coordinate 137,089,753, forward strand.
ATGATCGAAAGATCGAACAAAGGTCAATATGTCCTACCCGAGAAAAACAGTTCTGGAACGCTGCAAAGAAACTCGTGTAGAATAGAAATCACAAATCCAATGACCCTGAAATTTTGACAGATGATAGATAATAAAGTTGTGAAGACAACCAAAAAAGAATCACGTCAATTGGTTCTGTAAAACTCGAGTTATGATAAAACCACCAACGAGAGATAGTGCTGTGCAGAAACTCGATGAGTAAAACTTGTCTGGAACAAGTCGGACGAACAAGGCACAAAAGTTCCTTCAAACTACGAATTTTGTTCAATATAACACAAGAGGAACAGCCCCAAAGTCGTGCACCACAATCTCTGGTGTCCCTTGCTTATATAACCAACCCTTAGGCCAACCAAATCTTAACTAGGACTCTAATCCTACTCCGATCACGAATCAAAACTTTCCATAACTGCTTAGGACTCTTCTATGCGCAGATAGAAGAAATCTTAAGACTTCCAAACACCTTAGGAACGTACCCCACATTCCTAACACAACTCAAATTCGTGACCCACACGAAATCCTATCATAACCAACTCGATATTTTCCATACCGAGGCATAACCGACTCCGCCGCAGCCAAAGTCATCAACCGATACGATCCGATCCTTCCAACCAGATTTTCCCATCCATAAACCATATTTGGAACCATGTTGCCACGTCATGCACCGCATGCATACGTCCAAACACCTTCCTTTGACGTCCAGTAACCTTCATATGCACTGCCCTTGATTCAATCATCATGCACGACCTCCTGACCCGCTCAACCACAATTCCTCCTGAATTTGGTTGTTGGAACCTCATCTCCTCCGTGAGACTAGTCCAAAGGATCCCGTCACCAGCCATATCCTGAACTCAAGCAACACCTGCACATGAATAAACAACCAATCCGTACGAGCCCAAATCCGCGACTTGACTCAAATCAATTCCGAACACAACACCTTACGTGAGCACCTCACATAAGCATGTTGCAACACGACAGTAAAACGATATCAGCCATATCAATCAAAACGCACCAAAAATTTAGCAAATGAATACTAAGCAATCTTTCTAACAATGTAAAGTAAGTTCGAGACAATTCACAGTAAAAGCAGGACATTGGGATCAAGCTCTGAACCTTGCCAAAGCTAACCGGAGCTTGAGTCGGAGCTTACCAAAGCTAGTACAACCTAGCGCCGGAGCTTACCAAAGCTAGTCGGACCTAGCGCCGGAGCTAACCAAAACTAGTCGGAACTAGTCATCCCAAAAGTCGGAGCTAGAAAAAACAAGTCGGAGCTAACCAACATAAGTCGGACCTAGCAAAACATATTGGAGTTTAACAAAGACATGTCGGAGCTATCAAAGACATGTCGGAGCTAAAGACAAAGCTCACCGGAGCTACCCAAAAACATGTTGGATCTAGACAAGGAAAGTCAGACCTATTGTCAGACCTTGCAGAAGCTCGGAGCTAGAGTCGGACCTTGCTAAAGAGATGTTATGACAGCATTCAAAACTTTTATTGTTAAAGCCAATGTATTTAACACACATAGGTCTCACAGTCTTAGGCTTCTTGAAAGAGGTATATTGAGAGGACTCTCCTCCCTCATGATGAACCCTCTTATGATCATTTTCCAGTACTGCTCCCATTCCCATTACGTTTCTCTGTATAGCAGTAAGCTGAAACTGAGTCTCCATGCCTCTAGCCTCCTCAGCTGCTGTGATGTATGTAGTGGGAGGGTTCCTACCCATCACCTATCTGTACCGAGCATTAAGACCCATGAAAAACTTCCTAGATTTCTCATGCTCATTGCTTGCAACACTAGGCACAAAGCGAACGATGTTGCTGAAATCTCGCCCATACTCATCCACCGTTTTGTCCCCCTGCTGGATATGGTTCATCTCATCATTCATCTTGTCTCTAAAGGAATCTGGATAATATTTAGCCCTGAACTGTGCCAAGAATACCTCCCAAGTGATAGCACCACGAGCTGGAGTCCAAGCGTCACATACTCCTACCCACCAAATATCACCTTGACCTGTCAACTGGTGAGGACTGAACAAGATCATCTCCCCCTCTGTCATCCTACAAGCAGTCATGACCTTCTCCATCTTATGTAGCCAATCAGCAGCATCAGTAGGTGTTCCAGAACCATCAAAGGTGTCCAATCGCATAGACATACACCTAGCGAACGTCATTGTCTGGGCCACGACATTACCACCCCGAGCAATAGGAACTTCAACAGCCACTGAGTGTTCCTCCCCTCCTTCAACCTCTTCGTTTACTTAATTTACTTGCTCATGCTCAACCTCTTGGTTAGCATCACCTCTACCATGACCACCACCACCACGACCTCTTCCACGTGCGGCAACATGTGCACTCCATCGCGGTGGCATAATTCTAAAGTACAAGAAAGTTATAATTAATTAATATATCATCATAACAAAAATAAACATGAGAAAAAATGAAACGAAAAGAAGAATGAAAGGTATGCCCATGAACCCGTCCTATTGTGCATAAGTGTGTCAAATTTAATTTTAGATCTATGTAGTTAATTTTATTTTTTACTCGCTACTCATTGAAATCTCTAAGTAAACTATAAAACCTAGGCTCTGAGTACCAACTGTAACGCCCTAGGTATGAACACCCCTGGACGCTACTAAAATCACATACATTCCTACTAAGTAAGAAAAATATTAAAAATTTCGGCAGAATCTCCTTTGAAGACTCTATCATCCGCGGGCAGCAAAACACAATAATATGCATAACATTATATAGCAACACTATTAAACACATATTCATTCCCACAAGAGAATTAAAGATTCAAATGACCACAACGCAGTCTCAACGACACAAAAGTATGTAATTAACTAAGAATTTCAATAAACTAAGCTTATTAAATGGTTTGCATGCTCAAGTGCAGATGCTACCCTCTTTCCAATGCATGCTGGATCAACGGGTACCTAAAAACCAAATAAACACAAGAGTGAGTGCAAACACTCAGCAAGTACACTTAGAGCTTGAAGAACATTCGAATCAACTAAATGAAACATAGCAATACTTGGACTTGAAATAAAGAACAAGGAAATAGTAGTTTTCGTCTGAAATGGACGACACTTGAATTCTCCTTAGCATTTACCAGTAAAGCCGAGCAAGTGAGGCCAACACTTACTCACAGGAACCTGAATATAAGAACAACTCCGGACTTAACCGGTACTTGAATGATAATTCAATGAACAACTTGAATCTTGAAGTTCGAAGAAAATAATCATAAAGCAAGTGAACCTTGAAAACTCAAATAATGAATCAACAACATGAGAGAAATTAATAATGAGCAAACCACACATATCAGAAAACAACTCATCATGCACTTGCCTTAACCCCGACGAGAACCGGAAAGCACTCGCTCGAGAACTCTCCAAGCCTGAGTCTACAAAGATGGCGCACAGCTAACAATTAGGAAGACAACAACACGCTGGACAATTAAATTTCAGATCAAGTCTATAGCTAGTAACAGCAGCACCTATCGACGGCAACAACAGAATTAATTATGGACATCAAACAGCAAGGTAATTGTCGCAGCTATGTAATGATAATACTCAATTTCTAGTTCTATTAAACAACATGAGTACTTATCCAATCGAGCTTGTGAGTCTAACACAGACAATAATTAAACAGCAGTGACAAAGTAACGAGCAGCAGCAGGTAGATTGGGTGACCGCAGCAGCCCCAAATCACGGCAAAGCAATGAAGGAAATTAAGAAAATGAGTTGTGACAGCATAGGACGTGATGCAGTCTCTACGGCAGCCGACAGATTTTTATTACATCAGCTTAGCTAGCGGCCACCACAAATACAGCAGCTGCAGCAGCCAACTACGTCTGGCAGAACAATGCTAATCTACGGAGGAAAAACCAACCGGAATAACAAGCAAGACACAAAAATCTCCAGTTACCTGCACCCTGGCCCCTCTCTTGCCTGCACCACCCTCAACGCAACACTACTGAAGCACCGGTAAACTGGCCGCAAAGTACAGGCTAGCAGGCAACGACAGCTCATGTACGGGGAGAAGAAGATGGTGATTTGTTTGAGGAACAACAGGAGAGATCTGGAAAAACTTCCCTGGCGGTGCTGGTAGAGGAAAGGAAGAGATCCACCAGGGAGTTCCTTTTTTTATAGTCCAGCTAACCTAGTTTTACATCCAATGGCTCAAAATAAATCGGTTTCCAACTAACTCATCAGTTTTCTGAATTAAATATATAAATAGTGAAATGAAATCGTCTCGAGGAGCTCTACGCATCTACAGTCTCCGATCGTCCATCGGATCAATGGTTCAATAAGTCAAAGTTTGGTCAACTCTTTGTGTTCCTAACTGCGAACTTAATTTTTTTCTAAAATTTATAAATGTTTAGGATATGATAGACAATCAACGTACTACCACTCGTACGGCGAGCTTACCGCAAATTATCCGCTTGCGGTGGCGTACCTTACCTCTTACCCGACGCCGGAGCATCGTTACAAAATATAATAACAAATATGTTAGCTTTGCCACCTTAAGTAACTAATACTATAATAGACCTTATATGGACATACTTATTAATGCTCACACGACTACTTTGTAGTTTTCAAAAATAGGCATTTTTCAAGTGTGGTATTCCCAATACAGCTCTGATACCATACTGTGAGGACTGGTGTCCCGCCATTCCAAGATCACATTGGGTGGTGCCGTGCGATGTGGCACCCAATAGCACACATGAAAAGCAACACAAAATAACCAACACAAATCTTTTATTTCATAAGATATCTTTTACAACATAATATACAACGCAGCAGAATATACATACTCATACTCCCAACTAGTTATGCACAAGAGAAGTCGTTCCATGCCCGCGGCTGCTTCTCACTAAGAACACGAAGAAGAGATGCAGCGCAAGGTTTCCGTGAGATATACATATCGACAAGCTCGGGTGTAAGGATCGAATGCCCAAGAGGGGGATGAATTGGGCTTCTTTTTAAAAAATAAAGTAATAAAAACATAACCACTAAAAGCCCAATTCCCTATGCAAACAACCTATGCATTCAAGTGAATAATAGGTTTGCGGTATATGAAATGCATAAGTGTAACGGGAAAGGAAGAGTGTGCAAACTGGCGAGGAGAGACAAGGACACGGTGATTTATCCGGGAGGGTCCGAACAGTCCGGTGCACAGTGTACTTCATCAGCAAAGTACTACATGATGCCAAGACTTGATACCTAGAGGTACACAAGCTGCTCTACGCAGTTCTCATCGCCTCCAGGAAGCTTTGCCATTACTACGAAGCTCACAAGATCTCAGTGGTGACCTCTTATCCACTGCGTGCGATCTTGCATAATCCCAACTCTACTAGGAACATTGCAAAGTGGACAGCAGAATGCGTCCCAAGACAAGCGATCAAGAGTCAAGCATTGACAGACCTCGTGGCGAATGGACCCCCTCTCCATCAAACCCTGGGGGGCCTAGTGAGCAGAAGCTAGAACTCAAGGCTCCGATCTTCACCGAGCCTCACTGGACCCTCTACTTCGACGGCTCCATGCAAAAGCAGGGGCCGGAGCTGGAGTCCTTCTCCTCGCATTCATACATGACCATGGCAACTTACATGACGTTCGATGCATCTAGCACATTTAATTCACTCCTTAGTCTAGAAAAGGTTTTCTCATCAAGTGGTTTAGTGAAGATATCCGCCAATTGTTCTTCGGACCTAACACCTTGCAAGGAGATGTCTCCCTTAGCTTCATGGTCCTGCAAGAAATGATAGCGAATATCAATGTGCTTAGTGCGGGAGTGTTGAACGGGGTTTTTTGCAATCTTAACCGCACTTTCATTGTCACAAAGGAGAGGCACACAACCAAATTTAACACCAAAGTCCAAAAGGGTTTGCTTCATATAAAGGATTTGGGCACAACATGCACCGGCCGCTATGTATTCTGCTTCCGTAGTGGACAAGGCAACGGAGTTTTGCTTCTTGCTAGACCAAAATATTAGGGAACACCCAAGCAAGTGGCACCCTCCGGAGGTACTCTTGCGATCCACATGGCATCCGGCAAAGTCCGAAACCGAGTAACCCAAGAGATGGAATTTAGCACCTTTGGGGTACCACAGGCCTACACTTGGGGTATGCTTGAGATACCGAAGTATCTTAAAGACCGCCTTCCAATGCGATTCTTTAGGTGCCGCTTGAAATTGAGCACACAAGCATACAGTAACCATGATATCGGGCCTAGATGCGGTAAGATAAAGCAATGAACCAATCATAGAACGGTAATTAGATTGGTCAACAGGTTTACCATCCTTATCCGTGTCGAGATGACAATTTGTTGCCATTGGAGTACTTCTTGAGCTACAATCTCCCATCTCAAATTTCTTCAAGAGGTCTTTGGTATATTTTTATTGATAGATGAAGGTCCCCTCTCGAAGTTGCTTTATTTGAAATCCAAGAGGAAGAAGTTGAGCTCTCCAACCATCGACATCTCGAATTCCCTGGACATCATTTTGCCAAACTCTTGGCTAAGAGCTTCGTTAGTTGAACCAAAAATAATATCATCGACATAAATTTGACAAACAAATAGTTCTCCATCAATGTCTTTGGTGAAGAGTGTAGTTTCCACCCTCCCGATCTTGAATCCTTGCATGATCAAGAAATCCTGTAGTCGTTCATACCATGCTCTAGGTGCTTGCTTGAGCCCGTAGAGCGCCTTGTACAACCTATACACATGATTAGGATTCCTCGGAGCTTCGAACTCGGGAGATTGTTCAACATAAACAAGCTCGTTAATGTAACCATTAAGAAAGGCACTTTTGACATCCATTTGATAAAGCTTTATATTATGATGTGATGCAAAAGCAAGAAGTATATGGATGGCTTCTAGTCGAGCGACCAGAGCAAATGTTTCTCCAAAGTCTAGTCCTTCAACTTGCGAGAAACCCTTGGCCACAAGTCTTGCCTTGTTGCGGATCACAACACCGTTCTCGTCTTGTTTGTTGTGGTACACCCACTTTGTCCCAATGACGTTCTTGTCCTTGGGTCACTCCTCCAACACCCAAACTTCATTGCCAATGAAGTTGTTGAGTTCTTCTTGCATGGCCATTACCCAATTTGGATCTTGGAGTGCTTCCTCAATGTGAGTGGGTTCTACACATGAAACAAATGAGTAGTGCTCACAAAACGTAGCGAAATGGCGAGAACGTGTACTTACTCCCCTTGACGGACTTCCGATAATTTGATCAATCGGATGCGCCTTGGAGATGCGTCCATGTCTCATAAGTGGTTGTGAAGCACTTGGCGGTGGTGATGCATGTTCCTCTTATTGTGGTTGGACTTGATCATGGACTTGTTCTTCTTCTTGATGTTGTTTGGCTTGTGAATCTTGTGTCGGCAATGGATAATCTTTTTCTTCTTCATCGACTTGAGGTGCCATAGATGTGTTGATGTTGGAACTTGAAGCTCCCCCTTGATCATGGATCTCCTCAGCTTTAGGCTTGATGTCTCCAATGGTCATGTTCTTCATAGCTTCTCATAGAGGCCCATCATCTATTTCATCATGACCAAAACTCTCCTCTTGGGAGCCATTAGTTTCATCAAACTCAACATCACAACTTTCCTCAACTAAATTGGAGGTTCGGTTGGATACACGATATGCTTTTGAGTTTGATGCATAACCAAGAAAGATACCAACATCACACCTTCTTTCAAACTTACCAAGTCTTTTCTTGCGGTAGATATAGCACTTGCAGCCGAAGACTCGGAAATAGGAGATGTTGGGCTTTCTCCCAATGAGGAGTTCGTATGGGGTCTTTTGAAGTAGTCGATGTAGATAGACCCAATTTGCGGCATGGCACGCCGTGTTGATTGCTTCGGCCCAAAACTTCTCGGACGTGCCATAGTCATCAAGCATTGCTCGTGCAAGAGTGATGAGAGTCTTGTTCTTCCTTTCAACAACACCATTTTGTTGAGGAGTGTATGTGGCTGAAAATTCATGTTTCACGCCTTCACGATCACACCACTCCTCAATGTTGTAGTTCTTGAATTCGGTGCCGTTGTCACTCCGGACCTTGATGATGGGAAGTTGAAATTCCCATTGGGCACGTTTAGCGAAGGTCTTGAACACTTCCGGAGTTTCACTCTTGTCACCTAGAAACAAAGTCCAAGCATACCGAGAGTAGTCATCAACTATAACAAGACAAAAGAGATTACCACCAAGACTTTGATATGTGGACTGTCCGAAGAGGTCCATGTGGAGCAACTCAAGTGGCTTGGAGGTTGACACCATTGTCTTCATTGGGTGGTGTGAAGCAACTTGTTTCCCGGCTTGACAAGCGCTACAGAGCTTGTTCTTCTCAAATGTGACATCCTTCACGCCGGTCACCATCCCGAGCTTGAATGACTTCTTGAGCTTGCTCATTCCAATGTGAGCGATGCGTCGATGCCATAGCCAACCCAAACTCGTCTTGGTGAAAAGACAAGTGGTCAAGCTAGCATCCTTGTCGGAGAAGTCTACTAGGTAGAGATGTCCATACCGAAACCCTTTGAAGATTATTTCTTTGCTTGTTTCACTAGTCACAACAACATCATTCTTGCCAAAGGTGTACGTTAGTCCAAGATCACATAATTGTGCAATAGAAAGCAAATTGAAACTAAGTGACTTAACATACAACACATTGGAAATAGATAAATCATGTGAAATTGCAATCTTACCCAACCCAATTACCTTCCCCTTAGAGTTATCACCAAAGGTGACTTGTTCATGATTGTCGGGGTTCTTTATGGAGGTGAACATACCATCGTTTTCGGTCATGTGTTGAGTGCACCCGCTATCGAGTACCCAATGCTTTCCTCCGGCTTTGTAGTTCACCTACACACATGGATTCAATTTTTGATTTTAGGCACCCAAGCTAACTTAGGTCCTTGTATGTGTGATACACTTTTTTTTGGGACCCAAAGTTGCTTGGGAAGCTTCCCCTTCATACCCTTCATGTCCTTGCCAATGAACCTTGCCTTCACCTTGCCATCTACTTTACTCAAGAGATAATAGTGATCATTAAAGGTGGACTTTTAGTTAGTAGGCAATTTTGGAGAAGGCCAGTTAGGAAGAGGACACTCCCTTGTATGGTGACCGGTGACCTCGCAATGTTGGCAATAAGAACCAACTTTCTTGATGAAGCTTGTTTTAAGCTCCGGTGAGGGCACCTTTCCTTTGTTAGGCACCGGGAAGGATCCAAGTCCTCTCTTGTTGTAGGCCTTTGCTTGTTGGAAGAGGATTTATTTGTGCTTGACTTCTCCCTTAGATAGTCTTGCCACACTAGTGCGGAGACTTTCAATCTCATCCATCAAATCCTTCTCCCTAGAATTTTCTTTCAAAGGCAAAGACTTATGCAAGACATTAGTGGCATGAGAAACAAAAGATACCTTATCATTAAGGGTTTCTTTCTTTATAGTTTTCAATTCTTGATCACGGACTTCATAAGAAAGGTTAAGTACTTGATGTTCCTGGATTAGCTCATTGTGCTTTCCCAAGAGTGCTTGGTGTGCTACGTCAAGCTCATGATGATATAGCTTGATTTGAGCCTTATCCTCCTCATCTTGCTTGACATGAGATTTGAGCGTGTCATGCTCCTTAAGTATGCTTTCATACTTTTCAAGCAAATTGAGGTTAGCACTCTCGAGCTTAGCACGAGCTTCTTCAAGAGCCTTGACCTTACTCTTTTCCCTTTTAATGATAGTGTGGTATGCATTTATCAATGAAGCTAAGTCATCAGGGGAAAGCTCATCATCGCTAGAGTCATCACATACGTTGGTGTTACCTTTTGCCATGAGGCACATGGGAGGTGGACGAAGAGATGAATCATCATTGTTGGCAATGGCAAGGCCGGCCCAGCTCTCTTCTTCCGCTTCACTCTCTCCATCACTAGATTCTTCGTCGGTGATCCATTCATTTGCCTCACACATGAACACTTTTTGTGGACCTTTTTCTTCTTTGGAAACAGTTTTGCCTTTTTTCCTTTATCATACTTCTTCTTTCCAAAGAATATTGGCTTGGTCTTGACCTCTTATTTATCATCCTCACTATCCTCAAGCTTGCGATGCTTGCCCTTGTTGTTCTCTCTTATTTTGTCCGGTTTTGGACAATCATAGGAGATGTGGCCTTGATCACCACAATTATAGCAAGTCTTGTTGTCATCTTTTCTTGGAAGAAATGCTTTCTTTTTTGGATCAAAGGTGTATCCCTTCTTGGCAATCTTGGAGTTCAAGCGAGAGAATTTTCTCATCATCAATGCAAGCTCATCATCGTCATCTGCACTTGATGCTTGCTCTTCTTCACTTGAGCTAGGCTCGACCACTTTCTTTTTCTTGAGATTTGTTCTCTTGTTTGAAGCCTTTAGAGCAACTGTCTTTGAAGATGATTCCTCCATCATCCCAAGCACACTCATCTCATGAGCGTGAATCTCTCCAATAAGTTTCGAAACTTCAATGTGATCAAGAGATTCCTTTTGAAGCATGGAGTTGATGATGTTGTACTTTGGCTTAGGAAGGAGCATAAGAATCTTGCGGTTGATGAGTCCCTTGCCAAGAGAAGCAATATCAAGAGCATTAATTTCCTCAATGAGAACATTCAAGCGAGAAAACATTTCATTGACATTTTCATGAGGTAGCATTTTGAACTCATCATATTTGGCCTTAAGCATGTGATACTTTAGTTCTTTAACACGAGAAGAACCCTCATGAATTTCAATCAAGCAAGCCCAAATTTCACAAGCCTTCTCTTTGCTAGCAATCCTAGCAAATACATCTTGACTAATGCATCTGTAAATAGCATTTCTAGCCTTTGCATCCCACTTGATTTGATCACCTATATAGTTATGCTCACAAAACCCCGCATGGGTCGCTTATCATACCTCAGGAGCAATAGCCTCTAGATAAGCACGCATACGTGCTTTCCAATAGGCAAAGTTCTTGCCTTCGAAGATGGGAACCGAACCCCCAATCTTGGCCATATGAGATCTCTAGCGGTGAAGCTAGAATGATCCAATGAGCAACCTCGCTCTGATACCAATTGTAAGGATCGAATGCCCAAGAGGGAGGTGAATTGGGCTTCTTTTTAAAAAATAAAGTAATAAAAACTTAACCACTAAAAGCCCAATTCCCTATGCAGACAACCTATGCATTCAAGTGAATAATAGGTTTGCGGTATATGAAATGCATAAGTGTAACGAGAAAGGAAGAGTGTGCAAACTCCCGAGGAGAGACGAGGACACGGTGATTTATCCTGTGGTTTGGCAAGATCATCAAGATCTTCCTACATCCACGTTGTGGCACCCATCAAAGGGTATAGCCACTCCCAAGTCACCGAGACCAGGGATTTCACTAAAAGTCTCCGTTCGCCATCTCCGGCAAGGTGGATCTCAAGCCTTGTACAAGTTTGATCTTCCGGGCTTCCACAACCGACTTGGCAAGCTCCGGAAGGATCTCTCCAATCACCGACAGATACACGGTGAATGCAATCACCAAGAGACACTACCTTACAGCTCTCACTAGATTAGAGACTCCAATCACCAAGAATGGAAGCACACAAGCATCATCTCTAGTAAGTTCTAGCCTATCTCATGGTGTACAAGTGGTGTAATTGATGTGGAAGTGGTTGCTCAACGTCTTGAATGTTTGGTAATGTGTAGAGTAGATATGAGCATCAAGACTTGTCTAAATGACTGGTTGAAGGGGTATAAATAGTCAGCTTCCACGAGATAGCCGTTGGAAAAGTAGGTTGACATCACTGTTCTACAAACACCGGATGATCCGATGTTCTCCTTCAGTTGTCATCAGTCGAATACAAATTAGCTGAGGTCACTGTGTCAGATATGACTGTTGATCGACCGATGTTGTATACACCTGTACATCGGATAATCTGGTGAAACTTGATCCAGAATGGTCCATAAATAATGCTTACTAGAATGATTGACTGATGTGTTATAATTGTACATCGGATGGTCCGGTGTTACACTTGGTCCAGGGAAATTGCTTACTGGAATGATCGACCGATGTAACACTTGCTTCATCATCGGATGATCTGGTGTATACCCAAGACTGAGGTTTTCTTCTGCTCAAAGTCAACTCGACCGATGTAGTATTTTCCAGATACATCGGATGATCCGGTGAGTTGATTTTGTCTGCTTTGAGTTGTTCTAAGTGATTCTTTTGGAATTTGTTCGAGTGACCTCTTAGACATTGGTTTGAAATGTTCTTCTGATGACGACCAAGTCTCGAGTGTTGTCAATTTTGATGGAATAATTTTGACATATGTGCTTTTTCTTTTAGTCTTCATGAAAATCGATTGACCTCGTAAATTAGTTTGTTGAGGGGACTCCAATTGTATCCAATGAGCAGTAGATGATATAAGTATAGAGTCCATTAAGTGTGATGAATTATATGAGATACCTTGCATCCACAAACTCATTACATATCCAACGGTTGTCATTAATCACCGAAACCATACCATATGGGGGCCTAGATGCTTTCATCGGGTCTCACGGACAACCACAACATAAGATTAATCTATAATACCTGCAAAAACCACAATATAGAAATCGTGAGCACAAAGCTCAACAAGACTTAACCGTCTCACCTAAGGCATGTAACTGTACATGATGGAATCTTTAAAGACTGGAAAGCTGGATTTGCAGAAATGAACTCGCCAAAAGTAAATCCTTAGTGGTCAATTTTAAAGTAGCATATGCGATCCATGGGCATAGCATCATTGTGAATTCCACAATCAAATAAGAAACGCTTCATCCACAATGATACTCGCTCAAGGTTCCATACGCTTCATTCAATTTAAAGGTTCGGAAATGTTAAATTTAATTGTACTATCCCCAACAACCAAGGTTACAATACAAGATATTATTCATAGCAGCATATTCATAATCTTCTCACTACTCTTTATTACTACATCCAAACTCAGTGATCAAGTATGCTCAATCCATATACACGAGCGATGGTGATTTGAATCAAAACACCCGGACTGCACGACACGTATGCCCATACTCGGAGTTGCATCGGCACACTCCGTTGATGTCGCACGCAGCCACCTTTCACCGGATTCAACCAAACCGAAACATTTCGATCGAACCGACTAGTAAGCTACCCTCAAGGTGCACCTCCGCTGTGAGATGTTCTTGAGTAAGTTGACTCCCACTGTACTAACAGCCGACAACTTAAGCCGATTGAAAAGGTTCCAACATAGGATCATCAAGGTACATCGGTTTCCTGGGTCCCATATAACCAGTATACTTTCTGGTACAGTTCAAACTTGCTCAACAAGGCCAAGCACGAGACAGTCCTTAATCAACACAGACGAGGCTACCAATTCACCTCCCAACACCTGCCTCGCCATTACAGACCCAGGCACAATGTGGGCAAACCAACCTACACAAATCTCCGTCCACGTCTCATATTAAATATTTAACGTTATGGTAACATCTCAATAGTAGGTTTCCCTCACCCGACTTCTCTCGCAAGTAGAATTCAACTACTTGACTTGTAGTCGATAAAATGTGACCAATATCGCGAGTAGTGCCACATACTTGACTTCTACTGATCTGCTAACTAAACATTAAGCATATCAATATAATCCGAGGGAGTCTTATACTACCTATCAATTCCAAGGATTATTTGGTTATGCATGTGGAGTATTCAATCAACATAGACTTAATGCACATATCAAGTCTATTCAATGAAGTGTATAAAGCAAACTTTATAAATGCTCTTAAATGCAAATCGGGGCTTGCCTTAGGTTGCGACTAGGTAAATGTCAATAAGTTAGTGGCTTTTATCATCTAGGTGCATCTTCTCATCACTTTCCTACCCCTGTTGTTTTGGAAAATCTTGCTCACAGTAACATCCACACTTGTGCCTCCTCCTCCAAGTGGTGCTCCTCGTCCATCTCCACTCGTTGAATGCCTTCGTCGTAATCACTATCGATATGAAAATCTATATGTCAAGATATAAGTTAGCAAAATATAAGTGCAGTTGTGCAAACTTAAGAATGAGGAAGACTAACTAGGATGGACATGTATGCCTCTGCTGTGTGGAGAAATAGAGAAAAAGTCAAGGTGGTCATAGTAGGATCAAGGTATGAAATGAAAGGTGCAATGTGCGAATAAATTGCAACTTAGGCAAATACTGACAAAGTTGCCTTTAACTTATCAGAAAGTGAACCGTATAGGAGTGAATGTTTCTGTAGCTGGGCTGTGCATCAATAGGGAAGAATGAAAGGAAACATAGGAAGATTTGGATGAGATGACATAAGCTATGTTTTGGACATAATGAATTCTGCATCCAATACTGTGGTTAAAGAGTTCCACTGGAACTTGGAAATTTATAGAGGCTTTACTAGATCATGGAGGATTTATCAGAAAAGTTTCAGCTAAAGGAGTGGAGAATTATAGTCTACAAGATTCACCTAAGCTTTAGCTTTCTCTGAATTTCTAAGGCAGAACTGGAGGTTTGTCATAAGTCAAACTAGGATTTATGGATAGTGGAGTTTATGTGGAGTCCAACAAAATTGGTTTGACATTTTGCTAAGCATTCTAGAGGCAGATATTGATTTTACAAGATCCTGTCATTTTCTGAAAATGCTACTATTATTTTCTGGTATTTTCTACTAAGCGGAGCAAAATTGATCAATTTACCTAACTTAATCAAGGTTAATGGATCTAAAATTTTTACTGGGCTTCAAGGATACTATGAAGATTATTCTGATAAAGTTTGGAAATTTTCAAATGAGATTTACTTTTGGAATAAATTCCCAAGTGATTTAGAGAAAAGGAATTATTCAGAAAAACAGAAGGAGTTTTACTGAATGAATTGCACCAATGCAAAGTACTTGAAATGTGGAGTCCAAAGAAATTTATTGGACAATTATTGGCCATTCCTACAGGGAGTAACGAATTTCTAAAGTTTTTCTATTTTCTGCATTTGTTTTATTATTAGAATTGGTTAACTGAGACAGCCGGGCCCACTGATTTTGAAATCAGTCAATAGGGGTGAGGCCACACAGGGGCCCACAAACTAGCCCACACTGTCATACGGGATCCAGGCCATATTTAGATCCAGGAAAAAAAAACAGAGGCTGACACGTGGAGCAAGGCTGGGGTTGTCTTCAACCTCGATCTGGGACCGAGCGGGCGGCACGGCGCTGCACCTGACGGTGGCATGGCGGCGCCCCTCGCTGGCACCGGGTGCCAGGGCACCAGGAAACCTAGTTTCTCACAAGGAAGCCGATGGTGTAGTCAGATTAGGCCTGGAATTGCCGGAAGACCCTCCACGATGACGGCGGCGGACGGCAAGGGTCCGCTGTGCTCGCCCGGAGTGGAGAACGCACAAAAATACTTGGGATTTGACTGTACAGCACCAGGGTGACACGTAGAACATTATTATGGATACAAATCTTGAGGAAAATGGCTGGGAATCAAATTTCAACCGCGACTAGGTCCAACTCGTGGCGGCTTAGTGTGTGTAGTGGATGAAAAATGTTGTCGTTTGATTGAGGATGTTCGTAGGTATATGGTAAAACTATTATGTTAAGGAATTGAAGTGTTTTGATTTGAGGAACACGAATTGCTAGGAACATTCCGCCAGTTCTAAGGAGCCGACGGGAAACTTTGCAATACGGCTTGAACATGGGTTGGCTCAGGGAGAGAGGGTTTAGGGACGGCAAGAAGGTGCATGAGAGAACCTTTTTGGCATGCTGCTTGCGCGGGAAGCAAGCCCGAAACAGCTGTGTGCCGTGGCGGCCAAAAACGAAGAGGAGGAAGAACATGTGTCGGGCACCTTCGGTAGAGGAAGAAGGCGACGGGGTAGCAGCTCAGGGAGGACTAGGGCACACCAGCGCAGAAGGCTACCAACCCACAATGAACGCCAGGCGACTTGGCTCCATGGGTGTTCGACAGCGGCCAACCAAAACAGAGCATGCGGCATGAGCTGAGTAGAGGGTAAGAGAGAGAAACAAGCAGTGGAGTTTCAACGATGATAAAGGCAAAGTTTTCTGCACCCTAGGGCCAGGCTGTTGATGGGGAGGTGGCACATGCAAACGATGTGGTGGCGTCATGGTGAGTGAAGCTGAGAACAGAGGACGTGAAACAGTCGGTAAGTCTGCTTGTGCCACTTACATGTGGGGTCCACCACTTCCCCTTTTGCCTTTTCTTCCAAATTAAATTGGATCTAGCAAAAGTACTCTAAAAATGTTGAATTTTGGCAGGATGGCCAAATGAATCATGAAGAATTGATATGTGAAATCAAATCTGAACATTGACTGAATTGAGTTTCAAAATCAGATTTGAATTTGAATTCAAACTTAAGGTATTGCCATTTAAACCATCTCTAAAACTTCCAAAAGCCAGTAGGGTCACTAATTCAGTTGCATTGAATTCATGAATGGATTAAACCTTGCACTTTTCTGATTTAAATTGAACTTTATTGGAGTGTGAACTTCGTTACTCAATTTATTTGCATTAATTAAACCATCACATGTGCACATTTTAGTTTTCTTTATTTTTTTGTTATTTGTCCAAAGATGACTCGACCACTTTTATTTGGGCTTTTACATTTGATTTTATTTAAATATGAAATTTGAATTTTATTTGTATTTGATTTATATTTGGAATTATATTTTGGAAGTTCCTTTCAGTAATTATTTGATCAATGCCATCATGCTCTCACAAGTTCTCATTTAGTTTAAAGTTTTAACAATCCCAAATTCGTTTTTAATCTCATTTATTAGTTGCATAGTTCATGTGAGTTTTGAATAACCAAGTCAACTAAAAAAATTTAAGCTCGGATTTTTATTCTTGTTCTTTTCAATTGTGGGCTTTTAAAGAGAACATACCATTTGCCTCCAAAAGATTGAACACGTGAAGGACCTACGGTGGCAAGGTGCAAAAGTTGTCCCGGTTTAGTTGTGATGGTCATTGTGAGAGGAGAATTTGACCCTACAACCATCTTAGCATGTCTACAAGAAGAGCACACAATTTCTTTGTCCCCTTTAATCTTACGCATCCCACGTATGCGATCAAGAGCACTAACACGCGTGAGATGATCAAAGCCTACGTGAACAAGTCTACGATGCCAAAAATATAAGTCTTTTGAATCATTAGAAACTAGACACCTATACTTAGAGAATGACATATCAAAATCAGCTTTAAAAACTCTTCCAAACCGAGACATGTTAAAAATAAACTCACCTTTTGAATCTACAACCTTGCAGCAATTTCTAGTAAAAATAATTTCCAGATTTTCATTGAGCAATTATGAAACAAAAAGCAAGTTGTATTTCAAATTTTTAACAAGTGCCACATATTTCAAAGTGTAGTGATTATTAACCCTTACCGAACCCTTACAATTATAGGAGTTGAATAATTATCGGCAAAAGTAACATTTTCTACACGTGACACAAAAGAGAATGAGGAGAACCATTCTTTGTTACCGGTCATGTGGCATGAGCAACCTAAATCCACAATCCAAATGTTCTCCTTCCTCAAGTGTGTAACCTACATAGAAGCACAGTACGTCGATGACTCAATACTGGGATTAGTCAAAAGGCATTAAGGAATTCAGTACTGAGTCACACGACGTCCAGCAGGAATAACATGCGAAGGCTGAGATAAAACAACAGGTTTATGAGCCAAAGTTTGAGGATTTTTGTACCAACTACGTACCTACAAGGTGTAACATGTGTAGCACTAAAAACAGTAGGTTTAGGAGCAAACTTTGCATGTTTTTGACTCATAACAGCAGGTTGCATGTTCTTGACATTCCGTTTAGCATGTGCAGCAAATTTTGCATGAGAGTTATGAGATCTAGCTTGCATTCTTTCCTTTTTCTGTTGTTTATCTAGTCTATAACAAAAATTGATTACATGACCATCTCTACCGCAGTAGGTACAATGAAATTTAACTTTTTGTTCATGTCTAGATGAGCAAGCAACATGTTTATTTGAAACCGAATGAGACAACACTCCTGCAGATTTGAAAACCACTTCTTTTTGTTTAGGAGCTGTTTGAATCAAACTACTTCCTAATGACTTTAAGATTTTAGGGGAAAGTGCCTTAGCATGAGTATGGGAATCAAAACTTAAACCATATTTATCATTACATGATTTAAAGGAATTCAGCGAGCAAGTTCAGATTCTTATTCCCATTACAAAACCTCTCTAGTGACCTATTCATGTCATCAAGTTTCTTAGACAAGTCTAGGCGGTTTTCACATGATGTTTTTCCTTTTAATTTGCAATTAGAACAATATTTAACTTCTTGAGTACGTAAAGCATTGTTCAATACCAAAATCTCATTCATAGCATCTTGTAGTATGCAAATGAATTGTAGATCAGCAAGCATATATTAAGTTTTTCTCATTAAGTGCAACAAGCTTTCTGTTCTTTTCAATTTCAAGTTCAAGTTTATCAAGAGTGAAGGTGCGCACACTTCTTAATGAGGACAATTGTTCATATACTAATTTACATGAGCAAAAGGAATCATCACTAGAAATCAAGGATTTTAGACGATTAATTTCAGATTCTAGTGATTCAAACTTAACAGCATTGTCCTTAAGTTTTTTGTCTTTTTTCTTAAGTATAATAGTGGCACGAGAAATAGCATCACACATTTCTTTGCAAATGGGACATATCTCTTCATCATCGCTGTTGTGTTCTGCCTTTTCCATACTTGATCTTGAGTTGCCCACCATGAAGCACAAATTTGCCAAATTCTCTTCATCTTCATCATATCCTATGTCCACATCGCTTGTGCCAAGTTCTTGAAGTGCGGAGACAAAGATATTTACCAATTGGAGACCTGTAAAAACCCTTCTTCTTGTTGTTGTTGTTTGTAGAGGAGGACTTAAATTTTACTTTCTTCTCATTACGGGAAGTAGAACCTGAAAGGTTAGGTCAATTTGTACGAATATGTTAAAACTCATCGCATTCGAAGAATCGTTGAGAAACATCACTTGCCCTTCTTCAAGTTCTCACATTTTGCAATGCTTTCGAGTATAAAGAAGTGCTAAGTCCTCCTCTGGAAACTCTTCAATATGTTCCAGGGTTGGAGAGGACACCAAAGCAAGTGTACCACATGACAAAGATTGACTAGAGCTAAACATGTCACATTGTGAAACAAATGCAAGAGACTTGTTGGGATTCTTACGTGATATTATGTCAAATTTCATGAGCTTTTAACTTGTAATATAGCACATCTAATGTAAGTGTAATCATGATAGTGGATTCATGAATAGATGTAACTTTCATCTCCCAAATTGACATGTCTAAAGCACTTAGTAATTGCCTAGTTCTCAGCATCTGAAAAATTAACGTTGACACTATGTAAGTTGCTGAGAATTTTGTTAAAGCGAGCAAATAGGTCATCGATTCACTCACCGGGTTGCATCTCGAAGCGCTTGTATTCTTTCTTAAACATGTATTGTTTTACCTCCTTGATAGTGTTGGATCCTTCATGATAATCACATAGATCTTTCAAAACATTGTACACAGATCGGAGGTGTGCAACTCGATCGAAGTCGCTTTGAGTCAATCCTTGTATGATCAAGTTTCGCACCTTGTTGTTTTTGTCGACATCTCTCATGTTCGTAGCTGTGACTTGATCATTTGGCAACACGTCATAAGGCTTGTACACCTTTTTTCAAATTACAAAGTCTTGCGCCTGGATGAAAGCCTCCATATGTGCCTTCCAAACCTGAAAATCAATGCCACTAAAAACGCAAGGTTTTGTGGAGTATTTCTCCATTATGATTAGTTTAAACACGTGCAAATCAAATATATTATAGCATCATGGCTCTGATACCAATTGTAGGATCAAAGAGCACGTGAAAAGCTACCAGAGGGGGGTGAATGGTAGATTGAAACTTTTTCAGCGGAAGTAACAAAAACCTCTCGGTAGAAAAACAATCTGATAAAGAATAATGTGTGCGACTAATAAAAACATGTTCAACTGTGACAAAAGTGGTATAAATTGTGAAGAATCCAGTCATGAAGATGTCACAACAAGAACACAAAAAATCGTCGAGAAAAATATATAATGATCAAAAGATTGAACAAGGATCAATGTGTTCTACCCGAGTAAAAAACCAGATCTGCAACATTGCAAAGAAACTCGTGTATATCAGAAACAACAAATCCAATAATTGTGAAATTTTCACAGATGAAATATAATCAAATTGTGAAGGCAACCCAAAAAGAATCATTTCAATTGGATCGGTAAAACTCGAGTTATGATAAAAACACTTAAGCAACAAAGTGTTGTGCAGAAACTCGACAAGAAAAACTTATGTGAAACAAGTCGGAGGAACAAGGCACAAAAGCACCCCTAATCTACAAATATTATTGATCAGAACACAAGAGGAATAGCCAAAAAGTCGTCTCACCACAAGCTCTGGCCTCTCTTGCTTTTATAACAAGCTCTAAGGCCAACCCAATCAGAACTAGGACTCTAATCCTACTCAGTTTCAACCGAAACTTTCCATAATTGCTCAAGACTCTTTTATTCGTAGATAGAAGCACTCTTAAGACTTCCAAATATCTTAGGAATGTACCAAATATTCCTAAAACCACTTAACTTTGTGACCCACATGAAATTTAACCAGAACCAACACAAATCTTTCCATATTTGAGCCATAACTGACTCAGCCGCGACCTAAGTCCGTAATCCAGCCGGTTGGACCTTTTTGGCCACATCTTCATGTCCACTTCTCTTCATCATGCCATTTGGAACAATTTTGCCACATCCATGCACTCCTTGCACACGTGCAAACACTTTCCAACAACGTTCACGATACCTTCATATGCATTGTTCTTGACCAAAACATGTTGTGTGACCTCCCGATCAACTCAATCAGAATTCCTCCCAAACTTGGTTGTGGAACCTCATCTTCTCTCTAATACTAGTTCAATGGATCCCGTCGCTAGCCATGTCTTGACCTCAAGCAACACCTGCACATGAATAAACAACCAATCTTTGTGAGCCCAAGTCCTCGACTTGACTCTCGTTAGTCTGAAAAATACAACACCTTACGTGAGCACCTCACATAAGCATGTTGCAAACCATAGCAAAATGATATCAGCCATAACACATCAAAAAACTTAGTAAAAGAATACTAAGAAATCTTCCCTATCAGCCAAATAAAGTTCGAAACATTGCAACTAAAAAAATAACAACTGCACGAATATTTTAGCAAATGAAAGATCGGGCAGTCCAAAACAGCCGCTATGCAATGTATAAGAAAAGTTTGTATATTTCGAGCATTCACTCACGTGCAGCTCATGTGAGTGAAGTTCGGACAATGCAAAAAGGAATTCCCACAAGTTCAGACAATTTTAAGTGTGTTTCTCAAGTATATTCAAAACTTTGCGTGTAAACCTTCACATTTAACATAATTGTCAATGTATTCAGCACACATAGGTCTGCAGGCTCCTTCAATGTCTGCATAGTAATATTACTCCTGCAAACTTCCTCTCTTTGATAGATAGGGATGGTTAGCTCCTGATACTTGTACAAATGAATTTTCGGGTTAGGTAACCGAATTTTCATTTGTACATACGGGGAAGAACAAAATCAAAGATGCAATTGTTCCAATTTCAAGTGTATCCATCAGCAATGTATTATTCATTGAAAAAAGTGGGGCTTTATAGATAAATCAATTTGCACATTTTTTAAAGCTCCTACTCATATCAATGCAAGTGATATAATACACTATATGAGTCCTTTCATCTATTTTAGTTTCTAACCATCATATTATGACACCCGGTTTCGAAAATGAACCAAGTGAACGCATATGTGTTCCCATGATGTTCATCACACATACACGGCAACTTCGCAATTGATATTCATAATTTAACCATGTCACAATAAGTAAATAAGTATCTCATTAGAATATTCATTCTTGGATTACAAATCTCTAAATATTGCGACAGAAATAAACTAAGTAGTGCGACTCAGATCCACAGGCAGTTGACGATAGCATGCAACCTAGTACTCCCCATGATCCTCATGATACTCTCAAGTGTCACCTGTAGATATATTAGTATGAGAATAGCAAAGGTGAGTACATATCGTACTCAACAAGTGTGGCAAAGTATGGCATGTAGCTTGAACAAGGATGATAATAAATGGCTAATTGCATAAAAGTACATTTTATAAATATGTAAAAGCATCTTACAATGTCTATATCAGTTTATTCCATCATAACCCAAGTATCTATCATAACCTATATCCAACATTCTCATTTACCATCATACCTCATCCATAGATTAAAATCAATCCATATGCCAATTTCATATCTTCATAACCAACCATGCTCATAATATAACCCAAACCATGACATAACCGATCCCAAACAATTTCCAAGTTCCCTTTAATCATGTAGGTCATCCAGATGCTCCTAACCGGGAGCACGTCTATCATGATAGTTTTTAACACTTTGCAGAGATTGTACCACTTTACCCACATGTTCGTGATTTTATCACATTTCAGTGATTAAGAAACCTCCATTATGCCTTATAACACTTCCGTTGGTGTGTAGCCAAGAGATCACAAAATAACCTTTCAAAAAGGACTAGTATGTACGAACCCACTAAAGTTTCACTGGCAGCCTTGAATCTCCATTCTCCCACCGACGGGGCCCCCTCGTGGGCCATGCAGATCCCAGGGTAGCCCTCCTCGACTCTCATTCTTCACGCCATCCAATTGTCCATACAATACCAGCAGCACACCTAATTATTCAGCTACGCTGCACCCATACATGGCCTTGGGGTGGCACTGATGTCTTGGCATATTCTCGCATGAACCGGTCCTTAGATCTAAGGCAAGCAAAACCTCCATACCATCCAACCCATTCCACAACCCATGCTTGCTTAGATCACCCAAGTCCCATGTTACCAAAATGATTCACCATTATTTCATCATCATTAATCCACATAATTCAAGTGTTCAATAGTTCATGATTAAGTCATTTGGTTATTCCCCAATCCCAATTGTGTAAAGAAGAGCAAAATTCTAAAATACCCTTCCCAACTCCTACATAATATCCCGATCGACAAGGATGGGACACAATTCTAGTAAACACCTATTTGTGGGTTTCCCATCAATTTGACACAAGCATGCAATTTCGCAAAAAAAATTGAAACAAGATAAAAATTGTCAAGGACACTTGCCTTGCTTCTGAGGCTGGTTTGGATCAAAAACTTCCATGTTCTGGTGCTGAAGGTCCTCGTAAGTACCTCCTAGAGTGTTTCCTTCTATTCCGCATGACAAACATGCATAACAAGCATTACAATCAATAAATGCTCATATAGTACTCAATATGCCATGATATGCATGAGTGATGCAATTTATGAGATAGTACATGTTATTAAGTTACTATTGTTGCTTACTAACTAGGTAAAATTAAGTTTCACATGTTTGAGTGAGTTTTGAGTTATTTCGAAGAAAATTAAAAAGTTCCAGGAATCCCAGAACTCAGTGGTTGGACTAGTCTGCACAATGGGCCGAACATTTCTGCTCTAGACCAGAAAGTTCAATAGACTAGTCCGCACTAGATCGGATAAGTTTGCTATGACCAGGGTTTTGCGAACTTCCCATCTAGGGCATGATTTGAATCAAGATTGGCATCAGAATTGACGTTGAAAATTGGATCTAGGATAGTTACCGTGAATAGAAAGGTTTAGCGGTTGAGAATTAGGCGTATCACATGAATTTTGACGTCTAGATCCAATGAAGACGAGAATTTTTTTTGACACGAAAAGTCTTCCACTTCCATTTCATATGAAACGGAGATCACAGAGTTTTTTAGCGATACAACTTGCTCAGCACCACACCTTCTAGGCTAAATTAGCTTCTACAGTGCCGAACCCAAAAAGATAAGGACTATGCCTTACATTGTTTTTTAACAACCTGCCAGAGCAGCGTCCACACCGGGAGCTGATTGGCCAAAAATACACTTACTACAATTCCAATGAAATACTAACAAAAGACGATAGACATCTAGTTATACTAACTGGAGATCACATATTACCGAAGATGAAGAATTGGTGAAGAAGAACATTGACAATGAAGAATTAGTGAAGAAGATCGCAGCAGAGTCGACAATCTCTCTTGATCCTCCTTCTCCTTCCTCTTCACCCTCCCCTCCCCTGTAGTGAAGGATTCTTGCTTCTAAATGGTGGCTCACAGCGTGGACAGGGGCTGGGGTTTCTTCTAATGTGTACAAAGGGGTAACAGGTGGGTGTTTATATAGGAGGAGAGGTGGTGCGGCTGAGGTGGAATCCAAGTAGAAGCCGGTCGGGACAAGTAGGGCCTTTGTGGGGTCCCACTTGGGCTCCTCAAGGGTGAGGCACAACGTTCTTAGGCCCAATTAAGGCAATTACCCAATAACTCGTCGTGGAGGAAAAATATAATCCGAGTCAAAACCCTAGAAACCTTACTAGTCTGAAGGAGGCCGGACAAGTCCGTTTGGGGTACAGAGAGTTCATCGGACGATTTCGGTTTGGTGCCAGACAAGTCCGTCCAAGGAACAGAAAGTTCAAGGGACAGGTCTAGAGCTACACTGGACAAGTCTGGGTTGTTTGTCCAGTTTCAAAACCGGACTAAGTTTTGGGCTCTATCGAACAACTCCGAAGGGTTCCAGCAACAATCATCAAATTGGTCCGTAGACATTAACGAACAAGTCTAGATGGGAATAGAAACAAAACTAGATTATTTCGTAAGAATTAATGGACAGGTCCGTGGGACATCAGTAGCAAAAATATGACTAGTCCGGGGTCTAATCCGGACAAGTCTGTACCAAAGATTGATTTTCATTGTTGCTTTGCCTCTAATTCATTCTATCTTGTTCCCTTTTGTGTTGCCTTATGTGAGACATGTATAAGAATGAATGCAATGCATGGTGGGTGAGAATGAGGGTGTTACAAACTTACCCCACTTAAAATGAATCTCGCCCTCGAGATTCGATAGCGCGAAGAAAAGAGGGGAAATTCTGCCTTAAGGTCTTCTTCACGCTCCCAAGTTGCTTCAGACTCAATATGATGTTTCCATTGCACTTTGCACCATCGAATCACCTTGTTTCTGCTAACCCCCTCCTTTGTTTCCATGATCTTGATAGGTTGTTCGGTATAGGTCAAATCTTCCTCTAGCTCCAATTCATCCATTGGTACTTGTTCTTCTGGTGCCCTTAAGTATTTCTTGAGTTGAGAAACATGGGATACATCATGAACATCAGAAAGTCTTGCTGGCATCTCCAACTTATATGTCACTTCTCCACGTTTGTCCAAAATCTTGAATAGTCCGATATAGCATGGTGCCAACTTGCCTTTAACATTAAACATTTATGACCTTGCATTAGTGACACTTTGAGATACACGAAGTCTCCAACTTCGAAATCTAAGTCTCTTCGCCTATTATCCGCATAGTCTTTTTGCCGTGACTGAGCAACCCTTAGGTTTTCATGTATTACCTAAACTTGCTTTTCGACATCCTCCAGTATATCAGTCCAAATACTTGATTTTCTCATGTCTCATTCTAGAGAAGGGTGTTCTACACCTTCTACCATACAATGCTTCAAAGGGTGACATCCTTAGACTGGCTTGGTAGCTATTGTTGTACGAGAATTCAGCATATGGCAAACTCTTGCCCCAACTACGTCCATGTTTCAAGGCACAATCTCTCAACATATCCTCTAATATTTGATTCATCCTCTCGGTTTGCCCATCGGTCTGTGGATGATACGCGGAGCTAAAATTTAACTTGGTACCCATGGGATCAAGTAGTTTTTCCAAAATCCATGAGGTGAATTGAGGACCTCGATCAGACATAGATTTTTCGGAACTCCATGTCAGCATACAATATGCTCCATATACAGTTCTGCAAGCTTCGATGTGGTGTATGTGGTCCTGACAGGAATGAAATGAGTTGATTTCGTCAACCGATCCACAATAACCCATATGGAGTTATAGCCGGACTGGGTACACGATAATCCAACTATGAAGTCCATACCGATTTCTTCCCACTTCCACTCAGGTATCTTTAATGGCTGAACAATCCAGCTGGTCTTTGGTGCTCAACTTTCACTTGTTGGCATACATCACATAATGCAACATATGTAGCTATGTCCTTCCTCATCCCATCCCACGAGTAGCACGTCTTCAATTCCTTGTACATTTTTGTACAACCTGGATAAATTGTTTAAGGCAAGTCATGTGCCTTCTTCAATATCGTCTCCCGGATATGCTTCACTTTAGGCACAACAATTCGTCTCCCAAGCCATAGCGTGCCAGTGACATCTTCATCAAACCTCCATTCTCTCCCCTCTTGGATCCTTTCATTGATCTCTTGGATCTCCTCATCTTTTGCCTGGCCTTCTGATATTTCTTGTTCTAACGTTGGGTTTACTTCCATTATTCCCATCTCATTCCTGAACCAAAGATGCATCTGTTGAAACTCCTTACATAACTCGGATGGGAACTCTCGAACCGTGAGTTGGTGGCTTGCTCCTTTTCTACTCAAGGCATCAGCCACTACATTAGCCTTCCCTGGGTGATATTTGATTCCCACATCATAATCCTTGATAAGCTCCAACCATCTACGTTGCCTCAAATTCAGATCTATTTGTGTGAATATGTACTTGAGGCTCTTGTGATCCGTGTAAATCTCACACCTATGACCGAAAACGTAGTGTATCCATACCTTCAGGGCGTGCATCACAGCTGCGAGTTCAAGGTCATCCATGGGATAATTCAGCTCATTTTTCTTTAACTACCTCGATGTATAAGCTACCACTTGGCCTTCTTGCATGAGCACACATCCAAGCCTATCTTAAAGCATCACAATAAATATCGAAACTCTTTCTCACATCTGGCAATACTAACAGTGGTGCGGTTGTCAACCTCTTCTTTAACTCCTCAAAGCTATCCTGGCAAGCTTGATTCCATTGGAATGTCTTCCCCTTCATTAACAATTCGGTCATGGGCTTCGCTATTTTTGAGAAATCCTTAATGAATCGGTGGTAATATCCAGCCATTCAAAGGAAACTCCGAATTTCCTTCACATGATGTGGTGGCTCCCGCTTTAACACATCTCTCACTTTTCCTGGGTCAACTGACACTCCCCCTTCGGAGATGAGATGTCCCAAGAATGATATTCCCATAAACAGAATTGACACTTGCTAAACTTGGCATACAACTGGTGTTCCCATAGTTTCTGCAATGTAAGCTTCAAGTGTTCCTCATGCTCTTCCTCGCTTCTCGAGTATATCATAATAACATCGATGAACACCATGACGAACTTATCCAAATACTCCATGAAAACCTTATTCATGAGATACATAAAGTAAGCAGGTGCATTCATCAATCCAAAGGACATAACGATATACTAGTAGGACCTATACCGTTTTTGAAAGGTCGTTTTGGGTATATCCAATGGTCTAATCTTCATTTGGAAGTATACGGACCACAGGTCGATCTTGGAGAAAACGCAGGTGCCCTTCATTTGGTCAAACAAACCATACTTGTTCTTGATCGTCACCTCATTGAGAGACCTATAATTCACACACATCCTTTGGATTCCATCCTTCTTATATACGAAGAGCACTGGTGCTCTCCATGGTAACGAGCTTGGGCGTATAAAACCCTTCTCTAGCTGCTCTTGAATTTGCTTCTTGAGCTCCGCTAACTCCTTAGGAGGCATCCTATACGGTCTCTTAGCTATAGGTGTTGTTCTGGGTATCAAGTCAATGGCAAATTCTATGTCACGGTCAGGTGGCATACCTGGCAACTCATCCGGAAACACATATAGGTACTCACGAACAATCAGAATGCTTTCCAATGTCACACCTTCCACGTGACTCAACGTTGCTTCCTCTGTTGTGGTTTGGGCTGTATCAACTTTGGTCCGGGTATTGTCCTCACTTGTCAACTGCACAATCCTCTTGGCACATTGAATCACTCCGTTATACTTGCTCAGCCAGTCCATTCTGAGTATTATATCTATCCCTTGGGAATCCAGGATGATGAGGTTTGCCAGAAAGTCTACCCCCCTTATTTTCATGCTTACTCTCGGACACACTACATTTGTTCTCATCTCTCCACCAGGAGAGTTTACCAACATAGTGTGCTTCATATGAGATATAGGAAGATTATACTTGGCGACATACTTCGATGAGATGAATGAATGAGATGCTCCAAATTAAAAAAATAAAAAATAAAAAAATAGTCGCGGGGTTGGAGTTGGCAAGGAACATATCAATCACAACGTCATCAACTTGTTGGGCTTCCTCCGTAGAGATGTGATTTACATTGGTCCTACCAAAATTGGGCTGTCCACGGTTGCCTTGTGGTGCTCCTTCATTCGGCTGCGGTAGTTTGGCCTTGGTGCGTTGTTCATCGGTCCACAGTTCGTTTTGGGGCAAAATAAGGGAAAAGTCATCGAAAATAAGCTATTTGCGACGGCTCCGCTTATTTGCGACGGTTTCTGGCCGTCGCAAGTTATTCGTTGCACATAAGCTTATTTTCGACGGCCACCATCGCAAATGACGCTATTTGTGATGGTTAACTGCAGCCGTCGCAAGTTATTGCCAGAAGGCAGGTGGGCCCCACGTGGCTATTTCCGACGGCCAGGCCGTCGCAATTAAGTCCCAATTTGCGATGGTCAGGCCGTCGCAAATAATACCAATCGATGAGACCCACACAGCCATTTGACAGGACCAACACGGCCATTTGCGACACCCTGGCCGTTGCAAATAGGACCTTAATTGCGACAGCCTGGCCGTCGCAAATAACAGAGGCTACTTTGCAACGGTCAGGAGCCTTATTTGTGACGGTATGTATAAAAAGCCATCGCAAATAAGGTTTTTTATTTAAAAAAACAGAAAATGCTACTCGGCTCGATGGCTAGAATCACATAACAGACAAAACACATCACAATATATAACAGTCATAAACAACATCGCAATATATCATCGATACATCGCACATCACCATCAACAAAGCAAACAAGGGCTCACTCGCCCGTCTGACCTTCGAAGCCACCTCCAAAGCCATTGAAATCGTCATCGCGCCTCATTCCAGGTGGCAGTAACGATGACGACAGAGTTTGAGCAGCCGTCGCAGATCCCTGCAATTAATGAAACTTAGAGTTAGAATATAAATGCATCAACATCTCTCTCCCTCCCTTCCTCTCCCTCTATGTCCATCTAGAACCCCCTCTCTCCCTCTCTCTTTTCATTCCTCTCTCTCTATCTCAATCTATCTCTCTCTCACTCTATCTCCCTATTGCTATCCTTTTCCCTCTATCTTCCTCCCTCTATCTCCATCTACATCTCCCTCTCTCCCTCTATTTCCATATACATCTTCCTCTCTCTCTTCATTCCTCTCCCACTCTATCTAACTATCTCTCACTCTTTCTTCTATCTCCCTCTTTCTTCTATCTCAATCCTTTTTTCTATCTAAGTATCTCCTTCTTTCTTCTATCTCAATCCTTTTCTCTCTATCTTCCTCCCTCTTCTAACTCTATCTCTCACTCTATCTAACTATCTCTCACTCTCACTCTGTTTCATCGCTTTATTTTGGTTAAGTTGAGCTAAAACTAGAATTGTTAAGTTGACATAGAAAATTACCTGACCCGTAGAAGAAGGATCGCTTGGAAGGACTAGTAGTGGCGGCAGCTGGATCCCCAGACCTTGCGCCCGAGCCATGGCATGTCATTGCAAATATTAAATGTTACCTAGTAGTAAGTCATTTACGCTAAATTAATGACAACTTCAGTTTTCATATTTTTACCTCCATTGTGTCTCGCATCTGTGCCATCTAGGCTGCCTGGGAAGATATTGTGGCCTCCATCGTGATCCTTTGTTGTTCCGCTGCGATCCTTTGTCGTTCCGCCTCCCTCCTTTCCTCCTCCTGTTGCTTGATGTTCTCTTCTACCGTTTGTCAGAGGGATTGCATCTCGATGTCTCTCTACGAGACGCGGCGACCTGACGTGCCCACCGACGAAGCCTGCGTGGAGCTACCTCTCGCAGGTCTCGCCGCCCTCGAGTCGACAACTCCATCGAATATGGTGAGCCTATAAAAAATGAGTTAGTAATATGAAATTGAAATATCTTGAATACTTTGAATTGAAAATGATAAAATGACTTATGAACTCACCTTTCGTGTGCTTTTCCACCTCCGCTTGCATACGCGGCTTGAGGATCAATTGGTTCATGTTCCCATTCGAAATCTTTGCCATGTATCTTCCTAGCCTCCTCCCCGTACTTAGCCTGGAAAACAATAAAATCGTGTAAGTTCAACAATCCATATAGTTATATTTAATATGAATGATTTCTAAACTTACCAATCGCTCGGATGCAGCCTGACTGCACCCCTAAGGCTGAGAAGAGTCCTTGTGACCTCTCTTCCAGACCTCAGCAGGGGTCGACGGCACCCCCGTCCCGCGCTCCTGTCAACACATGTTAGTATGAACAATATATTATGAATATATAAACATAGTTACATACACTTACCATGTGTTTAGCTAAACACAAGTTGTTATCTTGGTTGTGCCTGCTCTTCCCCTCGACCCCTCTGCACTCTCGATCCTTCCCGAGTTAGCTTTAAACTCATCGCTAGCCCAGTACTGACAAAGGGCCCGAAATGCATCGGACCGACCCTACAACCAGCTCACGTGGCCCTGCACATAGTTGTAGATCATTAAAAATACCATTGAGGAAATTATCAGAAAAAATACTTACTACACCCCAAGTACCTGCGCGTACTCTTCCTTTGTCAGGTGCCTCTCGCTCTCTTGTTGGAAGTGTAGCGCGTGATGCTGGTTCGCCTTCAAGTGCTCATTGATAATTTGAGTATGAGCGTTCGACAAAGCTTGTCGAAGCGACTTGGTAGCATTGTAGTGAAACACTCTCCTTGCATCCTCAAACATGTGAGGGTCGTTCGAGTCCTCTAAAATATACCTTGCCTGTGATAAAGAATATATTGAATAGATGTTCATTAAAAGAGTTTAAGAGTTAAAACTTAGAAACTTTTTTTAACATACTTACCATAAAATCGGCCCATACGACCTCTTAAAGGTTGTCGTGCTCCTGGTGATGGACGTGTGCGTAGTCCTCCCACAAAAGAGCAGGCACCCCGTCGATGACCCCGGGATAGTGAAAACACACTAAGGACCCGAGGACACTGTTAACCGGTTTGTGGTGTCTTTCACCGCTTAAAGGCACGTCGTACCAAACCCTGCTAGATATTTATTGATTCATTACTTAAGTAACCAAAATATCTAGAATTGAACACTATGATTTTTATTACATGTCTCTAATCGGACGAATCATGATCCTCTGTGAAGGGACCGCAGGAGGACTGACAAAGTGAGTCCTCCTAGTCCTCCACGTCTGCTGGGGCACCATGTCAGGTGACCATCGCAAACCCAGCCAAAGTGCTCAGGAACAGAAGGCTCATGAGTTGAGGGTTGGCTCACCAAAGGGTAGCCAAGCTCAATTGGCGTCGTAGCCTCTGAGTCAGTCGGTGAGGACCACAAAATCCAAATGATTCATAAGTAAGTTTGATTGGAAATCAAATTTGAATAATTTGTCAAAAATGAGTGAAATTTACGTGTGACGAAGCTCTAGAGCTTCTCAGAACATGCCCCATCAGCTGAGAGCGTCTGCTCCCGGTTGACAAGGCACCAGTGAAAACGTCCTCAGGTCTAGAGAGGTAGAACCCCCTCGTCGGCGGCACATTCTTACCCTTATTTGATGCCATCCTGTTTTAATAGATAATCAGTAAATATGCAAATAATATATACAAAATTCATTTTAATATCTTTAAGAAAATATTACTTGTAATCACTTTCAAAATTCATCAACATCATTATCATGTGCCCTACTCCTGAAACCAGCTCAACGATCTTCCATCATGGCCTGTTCTAATTTCTGTTTTCGCATATCATCTGGATCTACATCTTCAACATCTCCAACTAATTAATCGAGTCCTACACCAAGCTCGACGATAAAAGTGTCTGACAACTCTTCTTCTTGGTACAGTTCTTCCACGTCTTCGCTATCATGGTAACCATCATCCCCAGGAGTATATAACCGCTCATGAGGACTCACCTTATATACCACCCACCAAGCACTGAGCTTCGTGCATGGATAACATAGATAATACATTTGTTCCACTTGATGTGCAAGAACAAATGTATCGTAACCTCGTAGTCGGTCGTTATGTTTCACTTCCACCATTCAAAATTGGTTTTCTCGAGTTCCATGAGTGCGATCAAACTAGTCGCAGTCAAAGAAGACAACTCGAAGTGTCTTTTTTCCGATAAAAGTAAATTCAAGTATTTTGTTAATGATCCCATAATAGTCGGTTAATTTCCATTGAGTGTCGATTGCTCTCATCACAACACCAGAATTTGATGTTGCCACGAGAGGACGAAGAGCTTCAAAATGAGTTGTACGGAATCGAAATCCATTTACGTCATATCGACCATAGCTTCTAACATTCAACAACCCATAAGATAGTTGCCACAAATCTTCATGGACATTGTGAGTCTGACACTGTCAAAAATGATCATAAGTTAAAATAACACTTCTTTAATAATAGTAACTTATAATATATAGAATACGAGAGAGTATTACATAATCTCAAAACCAGGATAGGAAACCCGGCCCTCCATTTATTCCTTCTTTTCGCATACCTTCTACTTGCTTGGTCGTAGGTTGATGCCTATGTGGCTAACTTGTCTGTGAAACTCGCTGAACGTTAAAAAACATCTTTTAGAATACATGTGTAGCAAAATATGTCGATTACCATAAATGTAGGACAAACACTTACTCTAAGTATTCCTGCATGCCTTCTATATTTGCGTACATGTAGAGTAAAGCAACAGTCCTGTCACGTTCGGATAGCACGTATGTCGTGTAGCTACCAACGGTAGTGCCTCTCGTTTGAAAAATGGAGAGGTCGCTTAAAGAGGGTGCTTCGTCCACATTGTAATGTATCGTCGAAGTATTGATATTGTTTTCTTCTGCAAAGTAGACACTTGAGAAGTATCCTAGTTCCTTAAGAGCATATGCTTCAGCGATGGACCCTTCCACCCTTGCCCTGTTGCCAACCATTGGTTTCAGATATCGTAGCGCTCTTTCAATGTGATACATCCACATGTATTGCACAGGACCACCAACTTTAGCTTCAAATGGAAGATGGATAAGCATATGTTGCATTGGATTGAAGAAGCCCAGTGGAAAAAAAATTCCATCTTACATAAAAGTATGGGTATCTCCTTCTCTAAATTATCCATCATCCCTATCTTTATTTCTTTAGCACAAAGCTGTCTATAGAAATAGCTGAGTTCGGCTAAAACCTTCCACACCGCATCATCTAGATAGCCTCAAAACATAATAGGTAAGAGTCTTTCCATTATAATGTGATAATCATGACTCTTCAACCCAGTGAGGTTTCTGTGTTCACATTCACGGCTCGTTTCAGGCTAGCTACGTGACCATTTGGGAATTTCAAAATTTTCATCCATTTTAGGACTTATTTATTTTATTTAGATCGAAGACAGAAAGAAGCATGTGACTTCCCACCACTTTCAGAGATTTCAAGAGTTGGACGGTGACAAATGTCTGCCAAATCTAGTCTAGCTTTGTAATTGTCTTTTGTTTTGCCAGGCATATTGATACAAGTGCTTATGATACGTTCGCTCATGTTAGCTCCTGATGCATGACATCAATGTTGTGCATTAGAATAAATGACTTCACATACGGTAGCTCCCAAAGTCCACATATGTGAGTCCAATTGTGTTCCTCTCCATAACCTACAAAATATCCAAGACGACCTTCATATGGCACCAGTTTGTCCAACATATCAGAAATTGTTGACCCGTTGAGATGTTTCGGTGGTCCTATAGTGACAACAGTGTTCTTTCTAAAGACATGCCTCTGTTGCCAAAATATGTGATTCAAAGGCAGCCAACATCTGTGACAATGGAAGTAAGATATTTTTCCTCCATGAGTTAGTCGAAAGCAATCCGTGTCTGAAGCACATATCGGACACGTCAGACGGCCGTGAGTGCTCCATCTAGAAAACATGTCGTATGCTGGCAAATCACGAACAAACCACAAATAAGCAGCTCGAAGGTTGAATTTCTGCTTCTTGTAATTGTTGTACGCTTCGACTCCTATCCACAAGACTTTCAATTCTTCGATCAACGGTTTCAACATCACATTGAGACGTGACCCGAGATGATCAGGTCCAAGTACAATGAGGCTGAGAAACATGAACCCATTCTTTGTACAAAGAGCCAGTGGCAGGTTGTACGGAATGACAAAGACGGGCCAACAGGAGTATGGCATGGCGTTTGTACTGAACGGTGAGAATCCGTCTATCTCTAATCCAATGCGAACATTTCTCGCATCACGAGATAAATCTGGATCGAAACAGTCTAGCACCTTCCATGTATCACTGTCGAATGGATGCGTCAAGAGTTCTTTGTTCTCACGTTTAGCTTATTTGTGTCATCCCATGTGTCTTGTGGTTCTTTTTGAAAGAAACAACCGCTTCAATCGAGGTGTCACAGGCAAGTAAAGAAGCTGCTTATGTGCGACATCTATCATCACATTATCGCCATCGTCATTAACAACTTTGACATACCTCAGTTTACCACATTTCAAGCACATGTTCTCATTGGCGTGTTCTTTCTAGAATAGCATGCAATTGTCTAGGCATACATCGATTTTCTCATAGTTCATACCGAGACCTGATTCTTGATCTTTGACTAATACATATCTTTAGGCGCTTTGTGAGGTTGTGGAAGGATATCGGTGATCAATTTCATGAGATCATTGTAGCAGTTGATGGAAAATAGTACTTAGACTTAATTGCCATAAATCTTGTCAAGAAAGCAAGTATGGTCACAACCGTGTGTTCATGCAACGGCTCTTGTGATTTCTTCAGCTCCTCGAAGAACTCCTCTGCCTCATCTGTAAAAGGATCCTCCGCTTTAGAGCTTCTAGCATCTCATCCATCCTATCAATCTCTGTTATATCATCATCCTCATCCACTTCTACTATGACTCGAGATTTAATCTCGCCGTGGAAGGTCCACACTTCATAGTGTGGAGTCAAACGAAAGATCCAATCTTCTCAAAAACTTGGTGTTCAGGCATTTTGTACATGGGCACCGCACCATATCATCTGTTGACAACAAAAATGTTGGATCCAAAAATTTATCTAACTTGATGTACCACTCATCTGAGTGACCACCAGTTCTGCTCTTCCAGTCAGTATACATCCAACTGCAGTCTTCATCCATGTTTGGTTCTGCAGATTAAAGCGAAAGAAATTGGCCACTTTCATAGTTGAGGGACATATTTGAGCCTCCGACCAAAGGATGAAATCGACTATTCCGCCAAAACTAAATCAAAACATCTTAGCAGATTATCCAACAAAACTCTATTCGTTATATAGCAGGCCAAGGATGTATAAAATGAAAAGACAAAATACACAAGGCCAGAGCAACACTTTTGACAAATGTTATTTCATTGAAGTGGTCTATCAAAATCTCAAATGTGAAATGCAGCTTATCAAAATTTTATTCATAACACTCATATGTCATAACCAGTAGCATTCACGCCAAGAATCTAAACAATTTTACATGTACTAATGGTCAAATTTTAATGGTTAACATGAACTCGGCATGCATTTTAGAACAACAAAAAGTTATAGTACCGTGCACCATGCCTACGTTACTGATCCTATCTGGTAGAGTGACATATGTTTGTATAAACAAGTTACAGCCCACAACCTCAACTTTGACTCAATTTTTGCTCATTCAATTCATTAACAGTATGGAAAGATACAATGAAAAAAATCAAGCACAATTGTTTACTCCAACATCTTAGCACTCATGAACAGCCTCACTCATTAAGAAGAACATGAATACATTTCTAATCCTCTAGCAACATTACAGTGTTATTAGTTCTATTATACCTAGATCAAGCAAATGAACATAGTCAATCGTGAAGCTAAATAGATCATCTAAAATTTAGATCACTAGACATTGCTCAAACAAATGGACATAAAGTTAAAAAAAAACTAACCTAAAGTTCAGATCATACCTGACACGTCGAGGGAGGCCGGCGGGGAGGCGTCGGTGTGGGGGAGGCGTCGATGTGGCTTCGGAGGAAGCCGGCGGCATCAGGGGGCGCGTCCGGGGTGGCGTCGGGGACGGCCGGCGATGTCAGCGAGTGGCACGGCGGCAAGCGCGGCGGGGGCGGCGGTGGGCGCAGCAAGGGCACTAGCGGCGGCGGCGGCGGGCGCGGCGGCGGCGGCGGGCGCGGCGGCGGCAGGAGTTTTGGGGGCGGTGTGGGAATGAGTCTATCGGGGGCCGACGGGGTAGATATAAGTCCTTATTTGCGACAACTTCCTTAATTGCGACGGCCCTAGGTTCAGGTCATCACAATTAATATTATTTGAGATGATCCTTTTTATAGCCATTGCAAATAACGTCCTATTTGCGACGGCTGTTTAATTTGCGACGGCCCTAGGGTTGGCCGTTGCAAATAAGTCTTATTTGCGATGGCTTCGTCAGCGACCATCGCAAATAAGGTTTTATTTGCGATGGCCTACCTTATTGTG
Source organism: Tuctoria greenei (assembly GCA_036927565.1). Taxonomy (NCBI): domain Eukaryota; kingdom Viridiplantae; phylum Streptophyta; class Magnoliopsida; order Poales; family Poaceae; genus Tuctoria; species Tuctoria greenei. Next base: position 137,126,471 of record JAYESD010000006.1, read on the forward strand.
ACGGCACCAGGACGGCCGTTGCAAATTATGTTATTTGCGACGGCCGGCCGTCGCAAATAAAATTAGCTGTCACAGATGATCATGTTTCCTGTAGTGCTCCACATACATAGCACGTCTTGCTGTCCGTCACCAGGAAATCTTGGGCACAACTGATTCTAAGTATTAGCCGCCATGTTGGGACGTGGTGCAGGTGGCACGGGATAGCGAGGTGCTGTAACACCCACTATTTTAGCGAGGAAAAAAAATTGTAAAATGAATTTTTCAAGAGATAAAATCATTTTCTTGGGAATAAAATTCATATAAGGCAAGTTGCATCATGTTTGAATGATTGTGTGAATTTTTTAAAATTCAAATCTGCTAGAAATTTGGTTTGCAAATTCAAAACATAAAAGAGAAGAAAAAGAAAACAGAAAAGAAAAAGAAAAAGAAAAAGAAAAACAAAAACCTATCCCTGGGCCCAATTCCCCAATCTGGCCCATTTCCCTCCTCTCTCCCGCGCCGGCCCACGCCTCCCCTCCCTCTCTCTCTGTCACCTGGGCCCCGTGCGCCAGCCCACTCCCCGCGCCGCTCTCTCTCTCTCCCCCTCGCTGCCAGCTGGCCCCGCCTGTGAGACCCATCGCCCACCTCCCGCACCCGCGCGCCATCACTGCGCCGCCCATTTCCCCCCCCCCCTTTTTTCAATGTAGCCCGTTACCCCAAATCAATCACCCGTGTCGTGCCCATCATGGCCGCCGCACGTTACTCAGCCAAAGCCCTATAAAAACCCAGTTGATCCCCCTCAACTTCTTCACCCCGACGATCGAAACCCTAGCCACCAGCGAGCTTGGTAATAGCACTGATGTTCCCATCGATTCCCCCACTGTCTCACCCCGAAACCTTGCCTAACACCTTTGTCATGTCCTCAGGAGACCGCCGGTCATCTTCGTTGGGGGACATCGTCTATGCGTCGCCGACTTCGTCGGGCGCCGAGGAGCGTCGCCGCCGTTCACCGTCGCTGACCCACCTCCGTCCAATTTCCAGTCGTGCGACGACCCTCAGTGAGTTCCCCTACTCCTCCTCTACCTTTTGCGCTAGCTAGTTGTGTCCCGTGGCCATTGTAGCGCGTTTTTGGTCATCTCAGGCGAGCTCGCCGCCGCCGCGCGCCTTCCCTGCGCTGTCGCTCCCACCTATCGGGGTGACGTGGCTCCCTCTCGGCCGTTCATTTTGAACGGGCGGCTGAGATTAGAACCCAACATACCGCTTCGGTATATAAAATCCAGGCCGTTCATTTTAAATCCAACGGCCCAAGTTCAATCCACTTTTCCCGCCATCAGTTTTGTGCCCAAGCCCCTGGAATCTTGCGGGCTACCCCCTGAGTTCTTCTAAAATTCAAGTCTAACCACTGTAAATTTTAAACTAGCCCCTGGACTTTCTAGAAATTAGGAAAATACTGGTAAATTGAATAAAAAGTGTTTTTAAGCACCTAGAGTATTATAAAATAGCAAATAAAATCTGAAAAATTGTAGAATAATTCCTGGACTTAATAAAAATTATTTTTAGCCACTGGAATAGTTCTGTTTTTACAGAAAAGCCCATGTTAGTTCTAAAAATTAAATAAAAGTCCTTAATTTGTATAAAATAACTATAAAAACAGATTTAAGTATGTTTGATTTATTTTCATTTCTGTATTATTTTATTTAATTCATTTAAATTGCTGAAATAGTCATAAAAATACTTTTAAATATATTTAATTCATAAACATTGTTTTGCACATAAAAATAATTAATAAAAATAATGTAAAAATTGTAAAATTTAAATTATTGATTATAAATCTATTTTAAGCTTATTTTGAAGGATAAAAATTTCTAGAAAATAATTTTAGGTTTATAATAAATATAAAAATGGTATAAAAATAGTTAAAAATATGTATTGTCCAATATATTTCATTTAACTCTAATTTCTCATCAATTGATTTATGCCCATAATTGAAGTCAACCTAAAAATCACTTTTGAGTAGGAAATTTATGTATAATTGAAATGGTTGCAATATATTGTGTTCTTATTGTATGTTATTTTTCGTGCATCATCGTAATTTAGAGTCGGGGCCAGAACCCACCTTTAACCTTCAAGAGCAACAGTTTCCCGACGACCCCGAGGCACAATTTGGAGGCAAGTTACTTGACCATCTTGCACCCTTTTTGTTAAGTTTTAGTTAGTTGCATGCTAATTAAAATAGGAATCCTATGTTATGTTTTCCTAGATTTTCCACAATATTCTTTGTCAACATGGTTTGGGTGTTTTACTATTAAAAATTAGTTTACTCTTAGCCATGCTTAATTTGAAATATGATCTTTTTATCTACAAGATTTCATTTAATGTATTATGATACATGAATTGATTGGTTATAATGGAATTTAGTAGATAGGAATCTGATAGGGGGTTTTGTATGGATTGGTGCATGCGTGCACAAGACCTTGGTTTGGGGTTTGACACCTATCGAATTCTAAGGACCAGTTTATGGAAGAAGTTGCTAAGCCATTTAGTATCACCACAGAATTGTATATGGGACAACTTGGTTTAGTAATTTGGTCTCTCCCGATGTAGCATAGGTAATTGAATGGGTGGGGAATGGGTTTTGCTTTGGGATCCGCATGGCTCAAGAGGGTGCTTCTCCTGGCGGAGGGAAAATAGACTCCAGGTGCCGGAGCGGTGAAACCTTAGAGTACCCATTGCAAGTCGGGAGAACCATCGGAAACACCTCGTAGTGATCTCCTGGCCACACACCTACGGAAGTGTGTATTGTGGTTAGCTATCACGGGCATCAGGGAGGTTTACCTTAGTCAACCTGGCGACAGGGGACGAAATCACGAACTGTGGGTAAAGGATACACACTCTGCAGAGTTTTGTCAAATTGTCTAGACAGCCATGCTCACAGACACGAGCGGCTTGGAAACCAAATTCATAATTAGCACATGGTTACTAAATGGATGGTTTGGGTTTGGTCATCACCTGGATTAATTTTGGGATATTGGTTGGAATTTCACCTAGATGTAGGTGCTTAATAACAAATAAGAGTAGGATGTAACTGCTATAGTGCTTTACCTATAAATTGCCTTCCTTGCTGTGAACCACACATGTCATAACTTCCCAACTTGCGAGTACCATTGGTACTCAAACTTGTTAGTTGCATATTTCCCCCCCCCCCAGTCTACGAAGACGCAGAGGTGGAGAATCAGGACTTCTACGGAGACCCCGAAGAGATGTTCTAGGCTGGCGCTCCCCCGTGCAACGCTTGTGTTGGAGCCCTTTGTTATGTTTTTCCGCTGCTTGTGTACTTTTATTTTAGACCTAGAGGGTCATTTATGTAATAAGGTGATGTACTCGAACATGGTATTACATTTGGTATTTCACTTTCGTCTACACATGTATGAGTTGAACTGATCCTGGCATACATGTGGAAAGCATATGATTGTCTTCTTATTACCAGGTGTGACAAAGTGGTATCAGAGTCGTGTTGCCCGTAGGACGCAAGCCTAGATGGAAATGGACAATTTAAGGATTTACTATTTTCAAATATTATTTGTGACAAATTTCTTTGTATTATTTACCTTGTACTTGTTTCACTTACTCCTTAATTTGTTTTATTATTGACACTCTTCTGTTTCAAAGTTTTAGATGGCCAACTTCAGGAGGACCGCTCGCATTTCCACTGGAGGATATGTCCCTAACCGAAGGATTGCTGCCCGCCATACCCGCTCAACGATCCCCGACGTGAGGTGGTGATTCGTACTGATGAGAGAGCTGCAGGACGACTCTGACGTCGACTTCAAGCCATACTGCACGATGCCTGCTACAGACATGAGAGACTGGCACTAACCTACCACTCCATTGGGATGTTGCGCCCCTACAGGCTAGAGTGGTCATGCAAGCTGTTTGTCTACTATGGAGATGAGCTGCTCAAGGTACAACGTACGCCTGCCTCGAGGACCTACCGTCGGCATGCGGGACAAGATGTCAGTTGGGAGGCCATCACCTTTTGGAGTCACACTTACCGCTACCAGCTGTGGAACTCGGTGCACGCCTACACTCCCCAGCGTCCAAGCGGCACTGGCAACTTCATCACCAGGTACATGGAGGGGCCCCTGACCCTTCCAGGGACTCACCAGACGGTTGATGACATGGAGCGCCTCAGCATTCGCCTCCACAAGGCTCAGCAAGAAATTCAGGATGTCTGTGACCTTGCAGCTCACTATGAAAGGCAGGTGAGGAGGTATCGTCGGATCACCGACGAGGACCCAGATGGGTATGCTTCAGACACCTCCACATGGATTCCGGACTCTCCTGATCGCCGTGTCGGACGTGGCAACACTAACTCTCTGGACCAGTCTTCAGACGAGGAGCCAGATTCTGAGGAGCTTTCTGTACCGCAGCAGCCAGCCAACTCTCCTCCGCATGGCAATGAGTCTCATGGCAGCAACTCGGGATATGATGGAGATGATGATGAAGACCCGGACGAGGAGGAGGATCCCGAGGAGCGAGAGTAGACTCCGACCAGCCCTACGACTCAAGATTTAGACACTTACCCATGAGTTGTAATAAGAGCGATGTAGTAGCGATCTGTGTAATCTTGAGTTGTATGATTGTTTGCTTTGAGAACTTGATTATCCATGTTTGAGGTTGTTTAATGAAATGATCTTTATTTCTCTTATTACTTATTGATGCATATAGTGGGAAAGACGTATAGAATAGCTTCTCTCTTATCTCCTCATTCTATAACAACACCCAATCTCAGATGGTAGGAAGAGGAAGAGGACGTGGACGTGGTGTGCCACCCAACCAAGACAATGAAGTCCCGCTACCTCAATGGAATGGACGAGGTGCCCGTGGAGCACCAGCTGCAAATCAAATGCAGCATATGATGTCTATGCAGCTTCAAATGATGCAAAATTTAACACAAATTGTGAAGAACATGCAACAAGCCCAGCAAGCACCACCACCCCCTCCACCACCACCACCACCCCCACCTCCAAGGTTTTTCTTAAGGGACTTCATGAACACTCAACCTCCACGCTTTTCCAACGTCGTGGAACCTATGGATGCTGACGACTGGATTAATACAATCGAAAGTAAACTGAGGATTGTTCAATGTGAAGGAAGGGAAAGGGTGTTATTGGCATCACATCAACTCCATGGACCTGCAGCTGATTGGTGGACAGCTTATACGGTAGCCCATAATAACCCAGACAACATCACCTGGGAGGAGTCCAGAGAAAGCTTCTGCAATCATCACGTGCCTGAAGGAGAAGTTCAAGCCAAGCGTCTGGAGTTCCTAGCACTAAAGCAAGGGAACATGAACATACGGGGGTATTTGAACAAGTTTACACAACTATTTCGATACGCCTCTAGAGATGTTGACACTGATGCTAAGAAACAATTTTGCTTCAAGGAGGGACTGGACAAAGAGATACAGTTGATGATGTCTTCCAGTGACTATGCTAGCTTCCAACATCTGGTGGACAAAGCTTTTATGGTGGAAAGAAAGAAAAAGGAATGCGAAGGAGAAGACCGCAAAAGGAAGATGATGATGGGGCAGTCTTCAAGCAACAATCGTCCTCGCTTCAACCCACAACAGTCGGGACACATGAATCGTCCCATGGGCAATAGTCAAGGTCAACGGTACGTCAACAACTCTTCATTCAGACCCCAAGCTCAATATGCTCGTCCACAGTACCAGCAGATGCAACCGCAACGCCCTCAGATGTATCAACAGCGTCCTATGACTTCAAACCCTCGACCAACTGGGCAATCACAGCAAAATCAACAAAGAAACAAGGTTCAAGACACCAATACTTGGAGAGCTTGCTACATATGTGGTGACAAGGGACACTACTCCAACAACTGTCCGAAGAAGCCATGACAGCAGAAGCAGCCCAGAGGAATGGTCAATCATGTTGTGTTGGAGGAAGCCGAAGATGCATCAGATGTGGTGATCGGTATGTTCCCTGCTGATTCCCATCCTTCTACAGTATTGTTTGACTCTGGTGCAACACATTCATTCATAGCAAAAGAATTCATAAGAAGACATGGAATGAATGTTACATTAATGAATCAAGTATTAGTAGTCAACTCTCCTGGAGGAGAGATGCCGACAAGGCAAGTATGCCCTAATGTAAGCATAAGCATTAGGGGGGTAGCATTCTTAGCAAACCTTATAGTACTGGAGTCACAAGGAATGGACATCATTCTCGGAATGGACTGGTTAACCAAGTACAAAGGAGTGATCCACTGTGCCACAAGGACAGTATGCTTAACTCATACAAATGGCACAAACATGTAGTTTCGTCCTGAGCAAGCACCAGTCCAGAAAATACGACTCAATCAAGTTGAAGGGGTACAAGTGATCAATGTTGTTTGTGACTTCTTGGTTGTGTTTCCTGAGGAACTACCGGGTATGCCCCCTGACAGAGAGATTGAATTCATCATTGAATTAGTGCCGGGTACATCACCAATTTACAAGCGACCATACAGGATGGACGCTAAACAATTGACAGAACTGAAGGATCATATCAATGAGTTGTTGGAAAAAGGATACATTCGTCCAAGTTCCTCACCTTGGGGAGCTCCAATGATATTTGCGCCCAAGAAAGATGGCACACAGAGGTTGTGTGTGGATTATCGCGCACTCAACGCAGTAACTATCAAGAACAAGTATCCTTTACCAAGGATTGAGGATTTGTTTGACCAGTTGAGAGGTGCTTGTGTGTTCTTGAAGATTGATCTACGTTCAGGTGTAAGGACCGAATGCCCAAGAGGGGGGGTGAATTGGGCTTTCTTCGAAAAATTCTAAGCAATTGAAACTTAATTTCTAAAGCCCAATTCCCTACGCGACTAACTAAGCATTCTAGTAGATAGAAACTTTGCGGAATATAAATGCATAAAAGAAAGGGAAGGAGAAGGATGCAAACTCCCGAGGAGACAAGGATTTATCCCGTGGTTTGGCAAGATCGTGAAGATCTTCCTACATCCACGTTGTGGCACCCACCAAAGGGTTTTGCCACACCCAAGTCACCGAGACGAGGGGTCTTCACTATTGTTCTCCGTTTGCCTCCTTGGCAAGGTGGAGCTCAAGCCTTGTACAACTTCGACCTTCTGGGCTTCCACACACGCCTTGGCAAGCTCCGGAAATCTCTTCACGATTACAACACCAAGGGCACTCCCTTGAGGCTCTCACACTAACCTAGAGAGTCCACTCACCCAGAATGGTGGCACTCAAGCTCTCTCTCTAGCTAGTTCTAGCCTAAACCTTGGTGTAGGGATGATCGAAATGGTGTGGAAGTGATTGCTCTTGGCCTTGAACACTTGTGGATGTGTTGGTAGCTTCTGGTGATCAAGACTTAACGAAATGACAGGGTTAGGGGGTATTTATAGCTAGCCTCCCCGAAATATCCGTTGGAAAAGTAGGCTGACAGAACTTTACTGTGAACACTGGATGATCCGATGTCTCCCCTTTAGTTATCATCGGTCTAATTACTTTGGCTGATGTCATCATGTCAGATATGACCGTTGTTAGACTGATGTTGCCCCTGTCTTCTCATCGGATGATCCGGTTGCTCTTCCTCCAGAATTTGCTTAATCTTGATGCTTACTGGAGTGATCGACCGATGTGTGTAAGTCTGCACATCGGATGATCTGGTGCTTCACTTGGTCCAATGGTATTGCAAATTGTACTGATGGACCGATGTCACTGAGCCATTCACATCGGATGATCCGGTGAGTAATTTTTCTGAGGTCTTCCTCTTCAGTTGAACCAACTCGACCGATGTGTACATTTCTGAAATCATCGGTTGATCCGGTGAGTTGATTTTGTTTGCTTCGAGTTGTTTTGAGTGAATCTTTTGTGTCTTGCTCATATGACCTCTTAGACATTTGTTCCACAAGGCTCTCTGATGATATTCAAGCATTGTATGTTGTCAACTTATGGTTGAGTGACTTAGACATAAGAGCTTTCACTTCGTGTCTTTATCTCATTGATTTGATCTCAAAAGTTGATTGTATATGGGTCTCCAATGACATATTCATTTCATTTTATGAGTGATTATGGGGACCTTGCATTCACAAATTCATTAGTAAAGTTCAATGGTTGTCATTAATCATCGAAACCGTACTTCATAGGGGGGGCCTAGATGCTTTCAATCTCCCCCTTTTTGGTGATTGATGACAACACAATAATCAAAGCGCAATAGTAATGAATTTGATAGAATGAAACTTAAAAGAATATGCAATGAATACAGGATGTCACACTTGAAGCTTAAGCACCAATTAATAACTCAAGTGTGAATAAAAAGTGATCATAAACATAGATAAACACCAAATAAGCCCAATCGATTAATAACTCATGGAAATAAGTTCATTAGAGCTCAAAAGTAGAAACACACCAAATGTAGCAAACACACTGAATTACAAGAATGATAAACCATAAAAGATAAAAGAGACTCCCCCTGACACTAAGACTCCCCCTGACTCCTCTAACTCTTCTCCCCCTTTGGCATCAAGACACCAAAAAGGGATCCGAGCGCCTAAGGACCCTGAGTGCTGGGCGCGATGACGAACTGGTCACCGTCGCTGTCGTCGGAGATGCTGGCTGGAGTAGTGGTGGAGGGAGCTGCCGGAGCCGAAGGAGCCACCGTCGGTGCCTGCTGTGGAGGAGCTGCAGGAGCAGGGGCACTGACGATGGAGGCCGGCGACTGTTGGAACAAGGTCGTGGCCGGCAGCGGGGAGTGAAGTGGAGCACTAGGAGCCAGAAGAGGAGACATGCTGAAGGAGGGAATCGGTGTAGAAGGTATTGGGGCCACTGGAGCGGCAGCTGGAGCCAAGACAGGAGATGGTGGAGTGACTCCTGGCAGCTGCGACGGGAGGGCAATCCCGGTCTGGGTGTAGAGGTTGGTGATCAACCCCAGGATGCCCATCATCGCCTGTTGCGTCTGCTGTTGCTGGTCGAGGGTGCGCTGGTGCATTTGGTCGATGAGCCCCGTCAGCCTGTCAGTGTCTTCACGCCTCTCACGGGCGATCTGACGCTGCATCTCCTGCTGCTGCTGCTAGAGCTCAAGGAGACGGGCAGCCTGCTCCGCTCGGGCCTGCTCGGCTGCCAGCCTATCCAGACGCTGCTGCTCAACCATCTGCTGGAGAAGCGACGTCAGCTCTGACGGCTATGTGACCTGCGCCTCAGTGACGGGAGGTGGAGTAGGTGGTGGCACTGTGGAGCCTCCAGCCTCCGCGTCGTGCTGCCTGGGAGAGGGCGGAGGAGGGAAGTACTCCTCGACACTGTCGTCGGTGTAGCTCTCAGACCAGATATGCTGCAAGTCCTCCCCCTGAGCCTCATCCTCGGCAAGCCTCTCATCCTCCTTCTCTAGGTCAGACCAGTCCTCCTCAGACAGTCGGGCCCTGACCTGACGCTCAACTGGACGGCCAAGGCGGCGGTCTCCAGGAGCTGGGGCACGGTAGTGTCCGAACCGTGTCACACTCTCTTCAGAGAGACGGTCGTGCACGGCGGACCCCTCGGGCACCATCATAGTAAGCAGGTAGCTGATCCAGTGTCCATATACTAGCTGCCTCATCATGCCCACACCGTCTGTGATCACATCCTCCATCTCGCATATGAGGACGTCCACGATGTCGAACTCCATCCCGTTCATGATGTAGAACAGGAGAGTCTGCTGCAAGCTGGTGAACCCCTCCAAATAACCAGACCTCGGCAGGAGCATGCGGCGCAAGGCGAGGTGCACTGTGCGCGCAGCTGGAGTCAACAGAGCTGGAACTCTCGGCTGGTCAGGAGAGAAAGTAGGACCGAACAAAGAACGGATCTCCTCCAGCGGCGGTGCCACTCCTCCAGTGAGCGGCCTCCTCGGTGGATCTGCCTGACCGTAGACCCTCTCATGCATGCAGGTGTCGTGCAAGTCCACTCCAAGCAACTGTCCCAGCGTCTGCCTCGTCAGGTGGTAGTGCTGACCCATAAACATGAAGGCAATTGATCTTCTGCCCTCAGAGACATGGAGGGTGGCGTAGAAGACGCGGACCCAATCTTCCACATAGGCACTCCGCTCATATGCCATCAGCTGCACCAAACCTCAGTACCTCTCAAAGTAAGGACGGATCTCCGTCTCTGCTGCCAAAGCTAGCTGTCCCCAATCCAGATAGTTGTGTTGAAACAGCTTGTGCCCTCAACGCCTGTAGGTCTCGTAGAGAGACGCCTAGGTGACAGTCCAGAAGCGATTATCCACCAGAGCCTCTCGGGGCTGCGGGTACCACTCCTCAAGTAGCACATTCCATCTGAGCTTGCGAAGCTGCTTGGCCTTCATCTTCCGGTAGTCAGTCAACCGGACTCCTTCAGCGACATGGACAGTGGTGTCCATCTCGTAGATAGCACGCTGGGCCTCCCTGTCCTCACGACGGTCGGCAGCCGTCGGTCTCGGACGAGGAGCATCCTCGGTGTGACCCCCACGTGTCCGGGCTGAGCGCCGGCGGACGAGAGGCTCAACCGGCTCCTCTTCAGCCTCGGAGTCGTCAATCACAGGAGGCTGCCTCGGACGAGCCTCATGGATCCTTAGCGACCCTCCTCGGCCACGCTCACGCTCCTCGGCGGCGTGAGCGGCCATCAAGGCCTTCTTCTCCTCCTTTGACAGCTTTTGCTTCTTCACGGCTGGCTCCACGATAGCCTTCCCCTTGTTCTTCTTGTCGCGAGCCATTGTGATCGCTCGATTGAATGGAGTTGATGACGGGACGTGGAGATCAACGGGCCGGGAAACCCTAGCGACGGGACCGGAGATGGCGGCGTTGCTTGGGTGGAGGTGCGGCGATGGCTAGGTGAAGCGGCGGCGACAGCTTGGTGGAGGCGAGCGGCGGCGGCGACTGGTGGAGCGGCGGCGGTGAGGCGGCGGCTTGTGGAGGCGGCAGCGCTTGTGATGGAGGCGCGGTGGAGTGGGCGGCGCGTGAATAGAGGCGGCGGCGCGACGGGCGGCGGCGGCGGCCTGTGGGCGGCGGCGGCGTCCGGCGGCGGCGGTGGCACAGTCGGTGGTGGCGCGGCGAGGGGAAAGTGGTGGCGGCGTCGGGATCGGGAGAGAGAAAGTCGAAGGGGTACGGCCGGTTTAAATAGTGGGTCCCAAACCCTAGCCGAATTTTTAACACCGGATGGACCGATGTTAGATGGGATATACGTCGGTCGAACGCCACAGTAAGGATATTCAAAAAGTTGCTGTTGACATCGGATGAACCGACGTTTAGGGTTTGGATCATCGTTTGAATGGCACAGTAAGGGTGTTCAAAAGAGGAATGTTGACATCGGATGGTCCGACGATGGAGGAGGTAGCATCGGTGGAATTTGGCACAGCTCTAGAATTGTGAACACCGGATGGACCGATGTTTTTCAGAGTGAACGCGTCGGTTGAATTGAGATACTGACTGAACTGGCCCTTGGAGATTGAACACCTATTGATCCGATGAGGGATTGACCTAGGCATCGGATAATCCGATGACTACAGAACAATAACATCCCATATATGTCCTTTGACCAAACAAACAAGCAAAGAGAAACACATGTCTTAGGACTTTTTGGGCAACCCCTTACCCCTCAAAGAGCTAATATGCCAATAGCTTGGCTAATCCTTAAAGCAAATGGAACACCGAGAAAAAAATAGGAGGAAAATATCCAAATAAAATGTAAGGCCCATGCTTTGTGAGCTAGAGTATGAAGACTTCTATCTCTTTAAAGCATGTTCCTCTAGGCATTAACGCACCTAACATTTTGTTCTTTCCACCTTATATGAGTTGAGATATTGCATTTCAAACAAGTCTCTTTCTCATGAGGTGGGTTCCCCTTTGTGACAATCTACCGTATGCAATGTCAATCATTTTATAATGCAAGAAATTGTAAGTCTATATGGCAGGCATCATGCAAGACATAAAATAAATCTATCTTGCCAAGTTTGAACCTTTCAAAGGCTTCTTCAGGGAGAACCACTCTCCAAACCTTGGGAAACCCAAAAGAACCACCATCCCAAGCTAACCCTTGCTCACCCCTATCCTTTGAGAGTTAGGCAAGACCTATATGATATGCATTCTTACATGACGTTCGTTGCATCTAGCACATTTAATTCACTTCTTAGCCTAGAAAAAGTTTTCTCATCAAGTGGTTTAGTGAAGATATCCGCCAATTGTTCTTCGTACCTAACACCTCTCAAAGAGATGTCTCCCTTAGCTTCATGGTCCCTTAAGAAATGATGGCGAATATCGATGTGCTTAGTGCGGGAGTGTTGAACGGGGTTTTTAGCTATCTTAACCGCACTTTCATTGTCACAAAGGAGAGGCACACAACCAAGTTTAATACCAAAGTCCAAAAGGGTTTGTTTCATATAAAGAATTTGGGCACAACATGCACCGGCTGCAATGTATTCTGCTTCCGCCGTGGACAAGGCGACGGAATTTTGCTTCTTGCTTGACCAAGAGACTAGGGAACGCCCAAGCAAGTGGCACCCACCGGAGGTACTCTTGCGATCCACGCGGCATCCAGCAAAGTCCGAATCCGAGTATCCCAAAAGTTGGAATTTTGCACATTTAGGGTACCACAAGCCCACACTAGGGGTATGCTTAAGATACCGAAGTATCCTAAAGACCGCCTTCCTATGTGATTCTTTAGGTGCCGCTTGAAAGCGAGCACACAAGCATACACTAAACATGATATCGGGCCTAGATGCGGTAAGGTAAAGCAATGAACCAATCATAGAACGGTAGTTAGATTGATCAATAGGTTTACCGTCCTTATCCGTGTCGAGATGACAATTGGTTGCCATTGGAGTGCTTCTTGAGCTACAATCTCCCATCTCAAATTTCTTCAAGAGGTCCTTGGTGTACTTCTCTTGATAGACGAAGGTCACCTCTTGAAATTGCTTGATTTGAAATCCAAGGAAGAAGTTGAGCTCTCCAATCATTGACATCTCGAATTCCCTAGACATCATTTTGCCAAACTCATGGCTAAAAGCTTCGTTAGTTGAGTAAAAAATAATATCATCAACATAAATTTGACAAATGAACAAATCTCTGTTGATGTCCTTGGTGAAGAGTGTGGTATCCACCCTCCCGATCTTGAATCCTTGCATGATGAGGAAGTCCCGTAGTCGTTCATACCACGCCCTAGGTGCTTGCTTGAGCCCGTAGAGCGCCTTGTGCAACCTATACACATGATTAGGATTCCTCGGATCTTCAAACCCGGGAGGTTGTTCAACATAAACAAGCTCGTTAATGTAACCATTAAGAAAGGCACTTTTCACATCCATTTGATAAAGTCTAATACTATGATGTGAAGCAAAGGCAAGAAGTATACGGATGGCTTCTAGCCGGGCGACCGGGGCAAACGTCTCCCCAAAATCTAGTCCTTCAACTTGTGAGAACCCTTTGGCCACAAGTCTTGCCTTGTTGCGGACCACAACGCCATTCTCATCTTGTTTGTTGCGGTACACCCACTTTGTTTTGATGACGTTCTTGTCCTTGGGTCGCTCCTCCAACACCCAAACTTCATTGCGGATGAAGTTGTTGAGTTCTTCTTGCATGGCCATCACCCAATTTGGGTCTTGGAGCGCTTCCTCAATGTGAGTGGGTTCTACACACGAAACAAAAGAGTAGTGCTCACAAAACGAAGCAACGTGGAGAGAACGTGTACTTACACCCCTTGACGGACTTCAAATGATTTGATCCATTGGATGCGCCTTGGAGATGCGTCCATGCCTCATAAGCGGTTGTGAAGCACTTGGCGAAGGTGATGAGTGTTGCTCCTCTTGTGGTTGGACTTGATCATGGACTTCTTCTTCTTCTTCTTGATGTTGTTGTGCTTGTGAGTCTTGAGTTGGCAATGGATCATCCTTTTCTTCTTCGTCAACTTGAGGCGCCATAGAGGTGTTGTTGTTGGAACTTGAAGCTCCCCCTTGATCATGGCTCTCCTCAACTTCGGGCTTGATGTCTCCAATGGTCATGTTCTTCATGGCTTCTCGTAGAGGCTCGTCATCTATTTCATCATGACCAAAACTCTCCTCTTGGGAGCCATTAGTCTCATCAAACTCAACATCACAACTTTCTTCAACTAAACCGGAGGTTTGGTTGAATACTCGATATGCTTTTGAGTTTGATGCATAACCAAGGAATATACCAACATCACATCGTCTTTCAAACTTACCGAGCCTTTTCTTGCGGTAGATGTAGAACTTGCATCCAAAGACTCGAAAGTAGGAGATGTTGGGCTTTCTCCCAATGAGAAGCTCGTATGGGGTCTTTTGAAGTAGTCGATGGAGATAGACCCTATTTGCGGCATGGCACGCCGTGTTGATCGCTTCGGCCCAAAACTTCTCCGACGTGCCGTAGTCATCAAGCATTGCTCTTGCAAGAGAGATGAGTGTCTTGTTCCTCCTTTCAACGACACCATTTTGTTGAGGGGTGTATGTGGCCGAAAACTCATGTTTTACTCCTTCACGATCACACCACTCCCCAATGCTGTAGTTTTTGAATTCGGTGTCGTTGTCACTCTGGACCTTGATTATGGGAAGTTGAAATTCCCTTTGAGCGCGGTTGGCGAAGGTCTTGAACACTTTTGGAGTTTCACTCTTGTCACCTAGAAACAAAGTCCAAGCATAGCGAGAATAGTCATCAACAATAACGAGACAATAGAGGTTACCGCCAAGGCTTTAATATGTGGACGGTCCGAAGAGGTCCATGTGGAGTAGTTCAAGTGGCTTGGAGGTTGACACCATTGTCTTCATTGGGTGGTGTGAAGCAACTTGCTTCCCGGCTTGACAAGCGATACAAAGCTTGTTCTTCTCAAATGTGACATCCTTCACGCCGGTCACCATCCCAAGCTTGAATGACTTCTTGAGTTTGCTCATTCCAATGTGCGCTATGCGTCGGTGCCATAGCCATCCCAAGCTTGTCTTAGTGAAAAGACAAGTGGTCAAGCTAGCATTCTTGTTGGAGAAGTCCACTAGGTAGAGATGTCCATGCCGGAATCCTTTGAAGACTATGTCTTGGCTTGTTTCACTACTCACAACAACATCGTTTTTGCTAAATGTGCACGTTAGTCCAAGATCACATAGTTGTGCAATAGAAAGTAAATTGAAACTAAGTGACTTAAAATACAAAACATTAGAAATAGACAAGTCATTTGAAATAGCAATTTTACCTAACCTAATTACCTTTCCCTTAGAGTTATCACCAAAGGTGACTTGTTCATGATTGCCGGGGTTTTCTATGGTGGTGAACATACCATCATTGCCGGTCATATGTTGAGTGCACCCGCTATCGAGTACCCAATGCTTTTCTCCGGCTTTGTAGTTCACCTACACACATGAATTCAATTTTTGACTTTAGGCACCCAAGCCAACTTAGGTCCTTGTATGTGTGATACAAGTGTTTTTGGGACCCAAAGTTGCTTGGGGAGCTTCCCCTTCATGCCCTTCATGTCTTTGCCATTGAATCTAGCCTTCACCTTGCCACCTACTTTACTTAAGAGATAATAATGATCATTGAAAGTAGATTTATAGTTAGTAGGCAATTTAGGAGAAGGTCGGTTAGGAAGAGGACACTCCCTTAGGCGATTCATAAACTCTCCCAATCTGTCTGGGGCGATGGTGGTGGTGGTGCAGGCATGTTGTGTTGGTTATGGTTATTTGCTTCCAGTTGTCCCAAGGTTGCATCATAGTGTGCATAAGCTGATTTTCCATAACTATAAGGCGCTCCATGTTGCTGGCCTCAGGTCCAAGATTGACATTCTCAAAAGCCTGAACATTGTCATCATCACCATTGGCATTCCTTTGGTTACGGGTTACCCTCGGCATCTGTTGGGAAAATAGCACGAGATGGAAGAATTTAAAACCTTAAAGAAAATGTCCCAACTATATGCATCAAGGGATATGAAACTAAGAAATTATATATATAAGCCTATATAGGGATGTGGACAAGTGTTGAAGCATGCCACAATCTTTTACAAAGCACACAAGCAATCACCACATAGAATTCAGCACACCATACTAACTATAGCTATTACGGAGTGCTCCTATGTGCTCTAGAGTGTCCATTCTACCTAGGGTTGCGTCCCATGGTCAATGCGGCTCTGATACCAATTTGTGACACCTGGTTCTGAAAATGAACTAAGTGAATGCATATGTGTGTCCAAGATGTTCAGTACACATACACGACAACTTCGCAATTGATATTCAAAATTTAACCACGTTGCAATAAGTAAATAAGTACCTCATTACAATAATTCAATAGTTCTCGGATTACAAATCTCTAAATATTGCAGCGGAAATAAACTAAGTAGTGCGACTACAATCCAAAAGGAGTTGACGATAGCACGCAACCTAGTACTCCCCATGATCCTCATGATACTCCCAAGCGTCACCTGTAGCTGTTTTAGTGTGGGAATAGCAAGGGTGAGTACATATCGTACTCAACAAGTGCGGGAAAATACGACATGTAGCTTGAACAAAGATGATAATAAATGGCTAATTGCATAAAAGTACATTTCATAAACATGTAAAAGCATCCCACGGTGTCAATGTGAGTTTAAATCCCATCATAACCCGAGTAATTGTCATAACCTATATCCAACATTCTCATTTACCATCATACCTCATACATATAGTAATATTGATCCATATGCCAATTTCATACCTTCATAACCAACCATGCTCATAATATAACCCAAACCATGACATAACCGATCCCAAACAATTTCCAAGTTCTCTCTAATCATGTAGGTCATCCAGGTGCTCTTAATCGGGAGCATGGCTATCATGGTAGTTTTTAACACTCTGTAGAGGTTGTACCACTTTACCCACATGTTCGTGATTTTATCACCTTTCGGTGACTAAGAAACCTCCAATATGCCTTATCACCCTTCCGTTTGTGTGTGGCCAAGAGATCACAAAATAGCCTTTCAAAAGGGACTACTAGTATGTATAGACCCCCTAAGGTTTCACCGGCAGCCTTGAATCTCCATTCTTCCACCCACGGGCCCCCTCGTGTGCCATGCAGTTCCTAGGGTAGCCCTCCTTGACTCCCATTCCTCGCGCCATCCAATGGTCCATACAATACCAGCAGCACACCTAATTATTCAGCTACGATGTACCCATACTTGGCCTTGTGGTGGGGCTATTATCATGGCATATTCTCGCATGAACCGGTCCTTAGATCTAAGGCAAGCAAAGCCTCCATACCATCCGACCCATTCCACAACCCATGCTTGCTTAGATCACCCAAGTCCCATGTTACCAAAATGATTTACCATTATTCCATCATCATTAATCCACATAATTCAAGTGTTCAATAGTTCATAATTTAGCCATTTGGTTATTCCCCAATCCCAAAGTAAAGAGGAGCAAAACTGTAAAATACCCTTCCCGACTCTCTACATAATATCCCGAGCGACAAGGATGGGCACACAAGTCTAATAAACACCTATTCATGGGTTTCCCATCAATTTAACACAAGCATGCAATTTCGCAAACAAAACATTTGAAAAAGGATAAAAATGGTCAAGGACACTTGCCTTGCTTCTGAGGCTGGTTTGGATAAAAAAAAACTTCAAAATTCTGGTGCTAAAGGTCCTCATAAGTACCTCCTAGAGCCTTTCCTTCTATTCCGCGCGACAAACATGCGAAACAAGCATTACAATCAATAAATGCTCATATATTACTCAATATGCCATGATATGCATGAGTGATGATATTTATGAGATAGTACATGTTATTAAGTAACTAATGTTGCTTACTAACTAGGTAAAATTAAGTTTCACATGTTTGAGCAAGTTTCGAGTTATTTCGGAGAAAACAGGAGAAGTTCCAAGAATCCCGGAACTCAGAGGTTGGCCTAGTCCGCACAATGGGCCGGACATGTCCGCTCTAGACCAGAAAGTTCAACGGACTAGTCAGCAATGGTTCAGACAAGTCCGGTATGCCCAGGTTTTTGCGATCTTCTCATCTAGGGCATGATTTGAATAAAGAGTGAGACCAGAATTGACATGGAAAGTTAGATATAGGATGGTTGCCATGAATACAAAGGTTTATCGGTTGAGAATTAGGCGTATCACATTAATCTTGACTTCTAGATCCGATGAAGACAAGAATTGGTGAAGAAGAATGTTTACAACGAAGAATTGGTGAAGAAGATCGTTGCAGAGTTGACGATCTCGCTGGATCCTCCTTGTCCTTCCTCTTCTCCCTCCTCTCCCCTGCAGTGAAGGCTTCTTGCTTCTAAATGGCGGCTCACAGTGTGAACAGGGGTTGGGGTTTCTTCTAATGTAGACAAAGAGGTAAGAGGTGGGTGGTGGGGTGTTTATATAGGAGGAGAGGTGGTGGGACTGGGGTGGAATCCAAGTAGAAGGCGGTGGGGACAAGTAGAGCCTTGGTGGGGTCCCACTTGGTCTCCTGAGGGGTGAGGCACGACATTCTTGGGCCCAATTAAGGAAATTACCCAATAACTCATCGTGGAGGAAAAATAGAATCCGAGTCTAAACCCTTGAAACAAGAATAGTCTGAAGGAGGCCGGACAAGTCCGCTCGGGGTACAAGGAGTTCATCGGACAAGTCCGGTTTGGTGTCGAGCAAGTCCATCCAAGGAACAGAAAGTTCAACGAACAAGTTCGGTGTTATGTCGGACAAGTCTGGGTTTTTTTCTTGTTTCAAAACCGGACTAAGTTTTGGGATCTATCGGACAACTTTGAAGGGTTCCAGCAACAATCATCATATTAGTCTACAGACATTAATGGAAAAGTCCGGATGGGAACAAAAACAAAACTGGATTAGTCCATAACAATTAACGAACAGGTCCAGAGGACATCAGTAGCATAAACCAGACTAGTCCGGGGTGTAATCCAGACAAGTTTGTACCAAAGTTTGATTTTAACTGCCGGTTTGCCTCTAATTTATTCTAATCTTGTTCCTTTTTGTGTTGCCTTATATTAGACATGTATAAGAATGAATGCAATGCATGATGGATGAGAATGAGGGTGTTACATATAGCTTTTTACACAAGAGCAAATGTTATCATTTAGATCATGGCAAATAAGGTTCTCAATTTTATCCCCCTGAACTCTTCTAGGAATTTGAAATTTAGTGATTCCACATAAACATGCAATTCAAATTAAGATCATGGATATCACTTATTCTCCTAGGAGTTTGAAATCTAGTGATACCATATATGCATGAAGCACAAATCAAAGTCATGGTCATCACTATGCCTAAGTTGCTACATGTCAATTCACCCATTAAGTTACGCCCAAAACTTTTGTTTTCTAAACCTAGGCAAAAAAGTACTAAGTCTATAAAATAATGCTTAAGGGATTCTAGGTACTTGTTTTAGCTTTTTCCAAGTAAGGTGGTATTTCCTTTTTGCCGATCCAAAAGACAATACTGACACTTACTCTTGTGAGGATGCATGAGAATTTAATGATGAGGAAGTGGCAACCTTCCTCATAAATGCAAGCAAGAATATTCAATTATAAGGTAAACTGAACAACTCATTTGAAGAGCAGTTGGTGATGAAGGCCTTTGTGTGTGAAACTCACAGCCTTGGATTTTGGCGTAGACTTGATGTTTGACGTCAAATGCCAAGTTGGGGTTGGATTTGGCGATGGATTTGGTTGAGGCTTCTTCTTGCTCCTACATTGGGTCATCATCTTGAACATTTCTCTACCTCAAACTCAAAATGAGTTTGAAGAGAGATGTGTTCTCAAATCCTCCCAATGGTGGCTTGAGCTTGATGTGGCCTCCTATTTCTTGCCAAACCACCTCTTTACAATTTTTGTCATGTTGCAATTCAATCAAGAACATTGCCAAAAGCAAATTGAACTCTATTGTCAAATTGTCTTACCCAACTTGAAACAACTTGTGAATGCAATGAGGCATAAAGCAAATCTTTCTGGGTTGTATTAGAAAAATAAATTTAAGTTGCCATGCCCAGTATTCATATCCAATTAAATTTCTTTCCTAATTCAAATGTTTAGTTTTATGAGGGTTGAAAATTTTACCTTCCAACATGCAATTGTGGAAATTTAAACATGCTGAATGCAAATGATGAGAAATTCAAATATGCAATTGGGAAACAAATATGAGATAACTATCAATTAACCTATTGACAAGGACTCACCGAATTTTTGAAGTCCGATGAGTGGGACTTACCTCTGTCCTGTTTAGCGATGACTTGTTGTCCAATCTCGAAGTTGAAGATGTGGACAACTTCTCCTGCTTGACATGCCAAAATTACTTCGGCTGCCATTAGGACATGTCGGCCACATGGTGGCCCTAGCCTCTTCGTTGCCTTGATGAAGACTTGTTGATGTTGTGACGGCTTTTCCCTCTTGAAGATATTCTTTCATGAGCATGGTGAGGCTTGTCCTTTTTTAGGGATGCCACTTCGACCTCCTTGATATTCCTTAGAGTCAGCCCATACTTTGATTATAGATCAAAGGCTTCCTTGGGCATGATGACATATGGAGTCCATAATCAAACAAGAAACACTTCATCCACAATGTCACTTGCCCAAGGTTGTACGGGTGTGTCAAAGTGTAGGATCCTAACAAGTAATTATGGGATAGTTTGGATCTTGAATACTCTTTCAATTTCTTGTCCTTGGCCAAGAGCTTCATTTGAATGTTGTCTTGATTTCTGCTTGGCCGTGGACAAAATACTTCAAGGTAGGCTAGTCGAACTTCAATATCTTGAAATCCCTATAGCCTCCTTGATTACAAGGGTCATGTGATTCCAACCTTGACCTCCTTGTGAATGGTAGCCATTGGAGTTGTTGTTTGAAAGGAAGAATCCCCATGGGTCTTTGGGATATAATTCCCCAAGTGTCCCATGTTGAAATGGATTTTCACAAATCATGTGAATATCAATGGCTTGGGTCATCCAAACACTTCTCCATTGGCTTTATCTTCATGTTACTTCAATGGGAGGTGTAGTTCCATAACTAGCATGTCCACCTTGTTAAGTGGTGTGCATGCCATGCTAAGGGAATTAAAGCATTCTTCAATCCACCCCTTTAGTGGAGACCATCTTCTCATCCATAATGAATGAGAATTGGGCTCCTTCAGCTTCAGCATGAATGTAGTCATGTATCGGTGGAAATGACATGAGTGCTGGATGAACAACCAACTATCCACCCCATGATGGAGGCAAATGAAGAAGAACTCTTGGAGCCTCCTCCAAGCTTGGGAATGGATGTCTTTGGTTCCTGCTAGAATCTGAAATTCTTCTGCAAAAGGCAATGGTGTTTCCTAGCAGACATTTGTTGAGGTACGCCTTGAATCATCTTGCAGTTGAGCACTTGCGTCCTCGTTGGCCATCTCATAAAATGGGTTAGCCAACACTACCCTATTTTCACACAAAAGGAGAAAACAAGCAAGGGTAATCCTGTCTAACAATTATTAGTACCTATAGCTTAATCACAAGTGATAGCTATCCTTCATTTCCTTTGCCTTCCCCGGCAACAGCACCAGAAATGCTTGTTAGTATTTCTTAACACCACAGATCATCTCTAGTAAGAGATGAGGTCCGCAAGCGCACGGAAGATATCATTATAGCATTTCACCCATGAGTATTCCCAAGGGTATCGTATTTATCCCAAAGAAAGGCGATGGAGTAAAGTACACACTACTTTTATGATCAAGCTATGGGATACTAATCAATTATTATGACAGTGGTAAGTTGATAATATGGGTAGTGTGACACACACCTAAGCAATCTATTCTAAAAGGATAAATAGGTCCTAGTGAAAATTAGACTAAGAGTTGGTGATTTTCTCCTACAATGCTTCTAGTATACATAGTACTAATGAGCATGTCAACGGTGAATCCTTATGCTAGGTTGTTCAACACATCGGGCACGGGTTTACCCCTAGCAATACTAGGACGACTCCCGCCAAGAGCTTGTTCCATAGCCGAACGTGGAGGATTACAAAGTACGGGTATGACTTTCACCACCAACTTCCTATCTCTTCAATCCGTGGGTCTATGAGACATTCAATGCTAGTTAACTATCCTAGCACCATGCTAGCATACTAAGCAAATACCTTAGGAGCCACGGCACAAGCCATCCTAAAGCAATGAACTATATCATTGTTAAAACCAATGTTGATACATAGCATATTTATTCATATTAACATGATCATATCATAACTACATAGACTATAGTGGGGGGTTATAGTGTTTATTATGATAATATATTAACATTAATGCATGATCATAAATACTGCAATCACTATTTTTCTAAGGACAAGTGGAAATAGGTTAAGTAGAAAGGTGATGTGTGCAAGAAATGACATATCCTTCACATAATTGAGTTATATTGACGGGTGAAATTTAGATATAACAGCTGTCAATACCCCCTAGGCGGAGCGCCTTTGTATCCGGGACTTACCCCTTTGTAAACACTCTTTTATGAATTTTAATTCTTTTTCTTTTTCTTGGTTCTGTCTTGTGCTTCTTAGCTTGTCCACCCGGGTCCTTACCAGCGTAAGGGCCCGGAGAATCTTGCGGGCTTCATTAGTTTTTAGGAACCAATGAGCACACACTTGATGTAGCCGCTTCGCATTGTTTGACGTCCTGCCTATGGAACCCCTTAGAGGCACCCTGGTAAGTGTGGCCAACTGGTTGGGCACGCCTACCACTTAGACGCAGGAGTTTGCCAACAGGCCCCCGGCAGAGCAGAGGAGCTCGGGTATTTGACACTAGCGAGCCCCCTGGAGAGCGCCAGAATTGAAGGTTGATGCCGGCGGGCCGCTTGGGAAGCATCAAACTTGATTGGAAATGCATGGTCGTCGAAGAGGTCTCCGTGATTGATGGTGACAAGGCAGCCATCGAACCGAGGCAGCACCCACCCTCAACGTGTTAAACATCGATGGCAGGCCCCTAATATGTGTCAGAGTTGGACGCTCTGGCAACGCCCACTATGAACACTAAGAACATCAACAGTGGGCCCCCTGGGAGGTGCCAGAGCTGGATGCTCCCACAACACCCACTATTAACGCTAAGAACGTCAACAGCAGGCCCCCTGGGAGGTGCCAGAGATGGATGCTTCGATGGCGGCCACTATCAACACTAAGAACGTCAACGGCAGGCCCAGGGGGTGTCAGAGCTGGCTGCTCTAGCGGGGTCCACTATCAATGTTAAGAACGTCAACAGCAGACCCCCTAGGAGGTGTCAGAGCTGGATGTTCTGGCATCGCCCACCAGCAGCGTCAAAAAACATCGACGGCATGCCCCCTAGGAGGTGTCAAAGCTGGATGCTCCGGCATCGTCTATCATCAACGGGAAGAACGTCGACAGGCCCCTAGAAGATAGGAGACCAGAGGAATCTTATTAGCAACAAGAGCGGAACGGGAGAGCATACTCATGAATCGGCGCTTGTTGCCATATGTAGAACAGCATCAGCGGGCCCCTTGGAATGTGCCAGAGTTGGGTGCTCCGACATCGCCCATTATCAATGCGAAGAACATCAACAGGGGGCCCCTTGGGAGGCATGAGTCCTGCCAATGTTGCTACTGATAGTGCCTAAACCATCCTAACTTGTATGTCCTGCACCCACGATAGAGAAGGAGTAACTTTGCTCGCCGGTCACCCCCCCCCCCTTTCTCTTTAGCTTTGTTACATCTTACGGCCCTGGGCTAGTATGCTGGGCTTGGGTAATTCGATGCGTTAGTCTATCGGGCCCGGCTCCCGCCTTACTTAGGGTGTGAGCCTTCTAACCCCCAGTACTTAGCCGTAGTGCTAGGAGGCAGAGTGTGTACACTTAGGGTACAGGAGCAGACTAAGCAGGCTACACACCCTGGGCCCTGGCTTGGCGTAGGCCTTTCATGGGAGACCATCTGACACCACGGGAACCCAAGCAAGGGGGCAGCCGTGAGACCCCACAACACATTGCAACTACCTCAAACAAGCTCACCTGCAATAGGATTGCGTAATTCCACCAGTGGTGAGACAGAGAGAAAATGACCAAGCATACGAAGACGATATGTGAAAATGAGCATAGTTTGATGATCATAAAATTAATGAGTAATTAGATGAACATAAGAGAAACACAGGGCAAGATAGTGATTCTTTCAATTTGGTATTCATAGGAGGAGGCAGGCTTTACAAGAATGCAACGACCCACTCCGGATGACAAGGGAGGCGGGGTGTATAGGCTTAGGATACAGAACCAGGCCAAGCACACTGAACACTCTGGATCGGACCACCCCCCTCTCCCCCCCCCCCCCCCCCCCCCCCGAGCTTGGTTGTCCTGAGCGCTGCTCCTGGACTCCATGAGACACCTTTACACTATCCTACTATCATGGTAGGGGTAAAACATACGGAGGTTCTCTATGTTCCAAGGGCTGGAGAGGGGCTTTCCTTCCTTTGTGGCCAGGCAGACACACTCGGGGCAGGATACCTGTGTCACCGGAAGGGGCCTCCCAGCTGGGGGAGAGTTTGTTCGACCCTTCACGAGTAAGTATGTGTTGCAGGACCAGGTCGCCTGCCTGCAGCTCTCTACTCCGCACGGACCATTTTTGGTAGCACCGGAGCGCTTGCCAGTACAGCGCGTTTTAGATGGCAGCATGCCATTTTGCTCTGTTGACAAGGTTGACTTCTTCATGCCGGAGCAAGTCCTACGCGGCTTCGTCGAATGCACGGACCCGAGGGGAGCCAAAGGCAATATCTGGGGGGAGGACGGCCTCGGCCACATACACCAGGAAGAAAGGCGTTTCCCCTGTGGCTCGGCTGGGTGATGTCCTGCTTGCTGACAGTGCGTACGGAAGTTCCTCAACCCACTTGGCAACATGCTTCTCCAAGTTTTCATAAGTGTGTGTCTTGAGGCCCCTTAGGATCTCAACATTGGCCCTCTCAACTTGGTCGTTGCTCTTTGGATGAGCCACGAACGCATAGCAAACTTGAACGGCAAGGTCTTCACGGTAGTCTTGGAACACTGCACTGGTGAATTGGGTCCCATTATTAGTGATGATCCTATTCGGGACCCCGAACCTACAGACGATCGACTTGATGAACTTGACTATGGACTCCTTGTTGATGGTGATCACCGGGGCTGCTTCCGAACACTTGATGATCCTGTCTACGGCGAAGTAGAGGAATTGAAACCCCAGGATATACAGACCCCAAACCGTGAATGACCAGGAGGGCAGGATCATTTGCAACGTCTGCGCCGGTGTGTGAATCTGCTTGGCATGGAATTGGCACGCCTTGCACCTTTTCACTAGCTTAACGGCATCCAGGAGTGTTGTTGGCCAGTAGAAGCCATGCCGGAAGGCCTTACCGACAAATGTGCAAGAAGTTGTGTGGTTCCCACACTCGCCTCCATGGATCTCTACAAGCACGTCACAGCCCTCCTCCTGGGTTATGCACCACAATAGGATGTCGTTAGCACCACGCCAGCAGAGGTCTCCCTCTAGCAACGTGTAGCGTCTAGCCACCCCGATGATCCATTCAGCGGATACATGTTCTATGAGAAGGATGTTGTCCTTCAGGTAGTCCCAGATCCCCGTGATCCATGCATCATAATCCTCCTGAGCTTCTGGATCTTGGGCGCCAGGTTGCACGGAGTCCCCGGTGACGCATACGATCCTTGGCAGACACCATGGTTGTAGGGCCGCCGAGACCGCCAGTTTTGAGGTGCTGGGCTCGCCTGCATTGACAGGCCCAGTAGGCCTAACAGATGTTCATACCAACCTCCTTTTGAAGACACCCTCGGGGACTGGGTCCGCGGTGGATGTCGTCGTTGATAGGGCGTTGAAGAGGTCCAAGGGTTCGAAGTCCTTCTCGAGCATCTTGACGTGCAGCAGGCACACTACGAGCTGGGGGTCCTTGCAGCAGCATTCTCCTCGGACTTGCTTGATGATCACTGGGAATATCTGTTTACTATCATTTGCTGAACGTACTCTAACATGTTGTTGGTCGCCTTGAAGTCAAGGAACACCGTGTACTTGAACTGCTCCCTCGTTTGTGAGACGAGTAGCAAGCCAGCTTTCAGCTACCTGCTTCCGCAAGGAGCTGTCGAAGAAGAGCATCCAGTCGGGTCCGGTGAGGACCGGGGCCTTGGGCTCTGGCTCACCGATGTCAGGACACCATGGGCTGCTTGGTGATGGCATCCACTCAGCAACGAAGTCTGCTAGTGCCTAACTCTTGATAGCAAGAAGTCGAGCTCAAACTCTACCAACTCTGTAGCCCACTTAGCGATGTTGTTGATCACATTGGGGCTGTGGAGCACAGTCCCCAATGGGAACGAGGTCACGACTGAAACCCTATGTGTGTGAAAGTAGTGGTGGAGCTTCCTCGACTTGATTAGC
Organism: Tuctoria greenei; assembly: GCA_036927565.1. Lineage (NCBI taxonomy): Eukaryota > Viridiplantae > Streptophyta > Magnoliopsida > Poales > Poaceae > Tuctoria > Tuctoria greenei. Next base: position 137,152,818 of record JAYESD010000006.1, read on the forward strand.
ACTGCATAGAGAACCTTATGTACTTCAAGGTACCTTGATTTTGCTTTGTGCGAGACTTTGCTGATGAAGTAGACTAGGTGCTGGATGGCCTGGACCCTCCCCGAGGGATCCGGTGCATCCTCTTCCATTAGTGCGGGACCTAGGGGCTCCAGGCTCTCTAGGTCCGGGGCATCCTCTTGGGGCTGAGACCCAAAGGCATCTTGATCTTCGGGGCCCCCTGAGGGGACCCGAGCACCCTCTAGGTCTGGGACCCAGAGGCAACTAGGTTGTTGGGGCCCCCTGCGAAGTCCAAGCCCTGGAGTTCAAGGTCGGAGGCAGGGGCCTCGACTGCCTCTTGAGGCAACTCGAGAACTGATCACTCTACGACTAGGATCATACTTATCACCTCGGTTGTGGCAGCAATGCAGAGGTAGAGAGGCTCCCTAAGCTCTGGAGCCACCATGATGGGCAGGGACGTGAGGTGTCACTTCAGCTCAAAAACCGACTGAGTGCAGCCAGGCAGCCTGCGAGGTTCTGCACATCCTTGATGCGGGCTGGAGGCCGCATCAGCACCACTGCCTTGATCTTCTCTGGGTTGGCTTTGATCCCTTGGTGCAAGACCAAGAAAATCGAGGAGCTTCCCCGCTGAGACTCCAAACACACACTTGTCTGGGTTGAGCTTTGTGCGCGTGTTTCTTAGCCTGTCAAAGACTAGGGCGAGGTTGTTTAGAAATGATGTATGTGTTTTGATTTCAACCACGATGTTAGCAACATACACCTCTACCAGGTCTCGAATAAGGTCCCCAAATGTTGTATGCATGGCACGTACAAAAGTATGGAGAGCATTCTTAAGACCATAAGGCATGGAGACATAACAATACAGGCCATCTACTGTTACAAAAGTAGTATGTTCTTCATCCTCTTTAGACATAGGGATTTGGTGGAACCTTGAGTAAGCGTCTAGAAAGCACAGTAGATCGCAGCCTGAAGTTTAGTCTACAATTTGATCTATCCTATGGAGAGGGAAAGGAACTTTAAGGCATGCCTTATTGAGGTTGGTGTAGTCGATGCACATCCGGAGCTTCTCGCTATCCTTAGGGATGACAACAGGATTGGCCAGCCACCTGGGGTGGTGGACCTCTCGTATGAAGCCAGCATTGAGCAGCTTCTTGATTTCTTCATGAGTGAAGTTTTGCCGCTCGATGGACTGCTTCTGAGGATTTTGTTGTACTGGTCGGGCATCGGGGTAGATCTTCATATGGTGCTCGATACCTCCCTGAGTATCCTGAGCATCTATGATGGTTGTCAGGCAAACATAACGACATTAGCCTGCAGGAAGGCGACGAGCATGTATTCCTATTTGCTGTCCAGACTCCCCGTTATGCAGGTGGTCTAGGCAGCATCAGAACCAATCTGTACAGCCTTAACTGGGATGTCGTCGATGTCAGAGGGCTGCACATGGGGTGCAGCGGTTGAGCCACGCAGGCACAAGCTCGTCGGAGACTGACTCAGTCCATCACTGCCTGAGGTGGATGTTGGGGCCGTTCCAAGTGCTTGGAGCTTCTCCAAGGTTGATACTGCAGCAGTGTGGTCCTCGCGGATCTTAAAGACGTGGGAGGGATTTGGCATCTTCAAGACCAGGTAGCCGTAACGGGCTATGGCCATGAATCGGTACAGGGCGGGCTTACAAATGATGGCATTGAAGGGGAGGCTGACCTCCACAACGTCGAATAGGATGTTCTCCGTCCTGAAGTTCTCAGGTTTCCCGAAGGTCACCTGGAGGTGGATGTTGTCGTACGGGGTGATGTGCTCGGTCCCACCACTGAGAATAGGCTCAAGGGGGTGAGCCTAGACTGGGGGATCTGCAGCTTGTCGAAGGCCGCACGACTGATGAGGCTGAGGCCGACGCCGCCATCAATTAAGACGTGGTAGAGCTTGATGTTGGCGATGGTGGAGGCGATGAGGGGAAGCAGGAGCCAAACTTCCACCATGTTCTTGGGGCACTCGGAGGCATCGAAGCTGATCAGCGGCTCCATCCACTTGTGGTGCAGCGCCACACTGGGGGTAGTATCTATCGAGGGTCTTGACCTCATTCCTGGACGTGGGATCCCAAGACCCTCCGTAGATGACGTGGAGCATCTTGCGACGCTCGTGGTCACTGCTGGAGTCAAAGTTCTCGCCCTGGTGGACCGCCCTGACAGCCCATTCGGGCTCCTAGAACTCCATTTCCTTGTCCTCGTCGGCGTGCGGGTCGACCATCTGCTTGCCCTCCCGCTGGCAGAAGGGTGCGCCGCCAGGGCGCTCCTGAGCTCGCTCGTAGTATTGCTATGCGAACTTCTTGATCTCCCAGCAGTCACTAGCGTTGTGGTCGCTAATGCCGTGCACCTAGCATTGCTCACCATTGTCGCCACCAGCTACTAGCTGACGTGGGCGCTTGCCTGGGCGTGGTGGTCTGGGACCACCGGTCGCTGCTGTCGTAACGACGAGTGCCCCTACAGCGGCTTGTTCTTGCCATCGCCCTTGTTCTTATTCTTTTTTTTCTTGCTGCTGCTCCGAGGGAACGACACCTGCGCCAGGCTGGTCGGCCTTACCAGCCTCAGAGGTGTGCTGCGAGAGCTAGTCACGTCCTTCTATAGCCCTAACACATCGATCGGTGATGGAAAAGAGCTCGGGGATGTCTTGCACGTTGTGTGTGGCTAACTTCTCTAGCGTCTTCTTATCCCGCAGACCCTGTAGGAATGCTACTATGACAGAAGCATTTGGAATGTTAGGGATGGAGTTGCGTATCTGGCAAAAACGCTAGATGAAAGATCACAACATCTCCGCGGGGTGCTATCGCAAGGCATGGAGGTCGAGCTCCATACCGGGACGCATGTAGGAGCTGCCAAGTTTGCAGTGAACTACTGGCAGAGCTCTTCCCAAGAGGTTATGAATCCCCAGAGAAAGTTCATGAGCCATGACCAGGCCAAGCTGGTCAAGGCGACAGGGAAGTAGTTCGCCAAGACGGACTCATCTGCTCCTGCAGCACGGAGCGTCATGACGTAGATCTGCAGGAACTTGGCAGGGTTGACACTCTCGTCAAACTTCTCCGACAGAGGCTACCGGAACTTACACGACCACGATGCCACGCAGAGGTGCGGAACCTGGGCTGTGCACCCTTCGATGGCTTTCGACGGGGATGGGTACGGTACAACGAACACTTGGGGTGCTTGTTGCACGTCGTACGACAAAGGTTGTGGCGCAGCCTGTCCGACATACGGCTGCTGCGATGTTTGCTGCGCCGCATACTGCTGTGGAGCATGCTGTTGTGGAACATGCTACACGACGTACTGCTGGGGAGCTGTCTCTCCCGTGTACTCTGGAGGTGGAGGCGGTGCAGGCTTTACCTATGGTGCAACCCGCGCACAGATGCCTGAGGCTCAGGCTCTTGAGCACTATAGTCAGCCTAAAAGTTGTGTCGCCTCTACTGCTGCCGCTCGATGGTGACGCGGTTGTCTTCATTTGCTCGACGTTGATCGAGCTCGGCCCTAAGGTCAGCCTTCAGAATCCTGCCAGCGCCAGGGAACATAGTGGAGCGAGAGTCGGCCATGTAGCGGTCGATGGTAGGTGTGTGCGATAGCGACACGTGACATCTCCCCTTGACGGGGGAGCTAAGGGCAGCAACAACAAGGTGGTCGACGTCATTGATACACGGTTGTGCCGCTCCCTGAGAAGTGTTCATGGAAGGTGGGTTGTGGAGGAGAGCTCTGGCTGCCGCCAAAGCACTATTCGGACTTGCTGGTGGCTCCACGAGCGCTGACGAGGCCGGCATCTGCTGAGAAGCGCCGACCTGGCCAACTGCAACCGTGTGCAGGCGTGATGGATCGAATCGCGCTCTGGAGCGGGATCTGGTCACAGTAACATCCGCCGCCTGGCGACGGCCTCGAGAATCGCCATCCAAAGCCCTGATGTTCACCATTGCGGTGAAGGCACAACTTCTTAAGAGAAAAGACCCTACCTGGCGCACCAAATGTCGAAGTGTGAAAATGACACTTCCACTGGACTTGCTTTGAGAGAAGCCATCGATGGTTCTTTTTTAGGCGGGGGCTTAGTCTCCGAAGAGGTAGCACCTATGAGGTATGGTGAGACGGTGGTTTAACATGGTTCGGGCCGCCGGAGCGTAATACCCTACTCCACGATGAGAGTTGTATTGCTTGTGTGTGCTTGAGTGAGTCTAAGCTTGGATCTGAGTGTGTTTGAATTGTGTATCTAGAGTTAGTGGCTACCCGTTCCTTTATAGTAAGGTCGGACACCTTACAAGTGAGGTCTGAGGCCCAACAGGTGGCCCCCGAGTAATCTTATTATGTACAACATCTAAGGCTCCCTGCATACGCTGCCTCTGATCGTGGCTTAAAGACCGGCTGCCTTGCTGCGTTGGACGCCAGTAGCTAGCATAGTCGTTGATGATGACAGGGAATGTTCCATCCATCTTGTCACTATAAGTTACCCACTTGGTAGTGTGAGATAGCGTTGCGGCGCCTTCACTGCGATGTGACTGGACACAACAGTACCTCACAGGGGGCGTGCGCTGAGTCATGTGTCTGTGGAAGGCGCATGTCTTCAAAGCCTAACATGGACAAGGCGCACCGCCCATTTACTCTCGCAACCTACCGACCAGGACAACTGACAGGATGCGTGGCAGCACCGGAGCCCGCCTCCACAGAAAGGTCGAGTTATGCACTACGGGCCACGTGGTAGCCCCGAAGCCCAACTCCAAGGGGAGTCGGAGGTCCAAGATTGCTAGACACGTGGCGATTTCGGAGACCGCCTCGGCGGGGAGGCCAGTCTAGAGCGACGGGCCACGTGGTGGCACCGGAGCCCGCTCCTGTGGAGGAGTGGGGTCCCATCCCGCTGGACACATGGCAGCTCGGGAGCCCGTCTCTCTGGGGAAGTCGGGTCCCGTGTTGAGACCACATGGAAGTTCTGGAATCTGTCCCTGAGGAGGGACGAGGTCCGCGCCTGCTGGACACGTGGCGCTACTGGACCTTGCCTCAGCGGAGAGAAAGAACACTTAGCGTTTTTATCCTATGAGCGGGGATACCCAGTCTGCTGTGTACTGATAAGTATGCTTTACAGTATGCATCTGTGGACAACTGAAGGCCTTGTTTGGCAAGACAGGTACAATCCACCTCATACGTGGATCTAGACACGTCGGTGGACCAAATTCCTCTCGTGAAAAAATTGTTTATTTGGCAAAGACGTGGATTGGGCCGGCCCATTCCAAATCCACTCCGATCGATGTGGAAATCCAACAATTCCTATACGGGCTGGGTCGTTCGTCCTCTTGCACTCTTGCGTGCACGGCGTACTAGCCTTCTCCAGTTCTCCACCGGACAGCAGCTAAGGCGGCGACGGTGCCCTGCCCTTCTCCGCACGGACGGTGGCGGCAGTCAAGGTACCTATGGTGCGCTGGTGAGTACTTTTTGCTCCCTCCCTCCCTTCCTTTGGATTGCGAGGTTTGTGCACCTTTCCTGCAGATTAGGGTCAGGTTTGGCTAGATCTGGCCGTGATTTGAGTATGCTTGTTCGTATCCTACAATTTCCATGCGCGAATCGGTTGATCTGAAACAACATAAGCTAGGTTTGCTTTGCAGCTTGCTTTTGCTGTACTCGTGTATGCGGAAATTTGTTGAGTCGGTGAAGACTGAAGATGGTTGTTGTAGATGGGTTTGCGGTAATAGCTGATATTCTAGTTATCTCTTATCTGTATATAATAACAAGTTCTAAGGCTCTGAAGCTTATCGATAATGCAGAATCATGGTTGGCACTAATTGTTTATGACTAGTGGCTTAGTGCATGTGCAGTGGCTGGTTGGCATTGTCGTATATAAAAGATTTCTTGTCTGCTCAAAACAGCAATTGTGTTTTGTGCACTTCTGTATGCTACTGCTCCTGTACCTGGGGGAAAGTTTGGACATGTAGCATCAGCTTTTCTAGCTTGGACATGTAGCATCAGCTTTTCTGGTTACATGCTGAAAATTGTTTCTTATATTTTCAGAAATATTATTCTCTCGGTACTGGTACTGATGTATCAATGCCTGGTTGACCTGTAATTGTGCAAATTACAGATTTCAAGATTTGTTGAGGACATTTTCTTTGGCAAGAAACATAGAAGCAGGAAGAAGAAAGAGGTGTCCACATCGGTAGTCCAAAGTGGCTAAGTTAATACATTCATGTTCAGTTGCTTGCTACTGTAGAGTTACAGAGTTAGTTTAGTTTATAATTCAGGAAAGTAGTTGTTTAGTTTAGTTTACCACAGAAAATATTAGATTTACTTTACCATTTATTTCTTTGACTAAGTTCTTTCTCTGACTCAAACTGCAAAGAGCATACAGGCTAAGCTACAACGTAAGCAATAAGTCAAAGAATTGAAAGATTTTCAGTTAAATTTTTACTAGTGTAATTATTTGGGTTCTGCTGAACTCCTTGAACTGCACAGAAATTTTCTTTTAGTTTTGTTATCATGTTTCTAATTCAGATGAAACCTATGAAGTATAAAAATATACAGAAATTTTCATGCTGATACGTAGATAAGAATGTGGTCAGTCAGTATATATGCAGCCAAACAAATTTGTGAATCCGTGTTTTGTCAATATGTTAGCTACTCCTAAGTTACATGGTTGCTTTTACTAATATGTAAACCTATGCTGGTTTTGGTTAAATCTGCTGGAGCGGTTGGGTTAATTGCTGTGAAATCTATCAGAATCCTTCATATACATTATAGTTCTATAATGACGTAGTTAATTTTATTGCAGAGGCTGATAAACCCAAGTTCTTAGATGGCGCCAAGAGACCAAGGTTTTCAGATACGGGGAGTAGGGAAAAACAGAGGAAGCCATCCCTCCTCTCTTCTCCAGCAAACTATTTTTTGTAGTTTTTTTTTTTTTGAAATTGTATATGCAATCTAAGATGGAGATAGGACACTTTTAGAATTCAATTTTCAGGATCTGTTATCTTTTTTACAAACAAATCAGGTTCAGTTTTCCTCACATCACCATCTTGAGGATATAATTTTTTATAATTTTTTTTTTGAAATTATGTATGCAAATAAGATCGAGATTGGAGTTTTTTTATATATTTTTTCAGTTTCCTCAAAAAAGAATTCAATTTTCAGAATCCCTTGTCTGGTCTTTTCAGAAACAGAACAAATTCTGTTAAGTTTTCCTCACATCACCCTGTTCACATCACGTCAGCCAAATGTCCAAGTGTATTTTCACTCACACGCGCCGCCGCCCCCCCCCCCCCCCCCCCCCCCCCCCGGCTGCCAAACAAAGCCTGGGGACCCTCTCTCCCCTGTGCCGACACAAGCATTTGCACCAGCTTCGGCGAATCTGCTTGAAGGACGGAGAAACGACGGGGCACACCTGCAGACAATAGGCGGAGTCTATCCTCATCAGATTCGTAGGTCTCCTCATGAATCACGGGAAGGAGCGAGAACTCGTAGTCGTCAACGAGCATCGCAGAGCCGCGGCTCCCCTTGGTCGGGCTATGGAGGGCCGAGAAAGGGGTACCCACCAGAGAATGGTCATGACACAGCAACCGGCAAGAAAGTAGATCGAACTGAGAGCGTGGGGTGGCTGGAAACGAGAACAGGGAAGGGGAGTCGATGGATGGTGGTGGGGGGCTGTGGGGTTGGTGTCAACAGTAAACCTTGTTTGTCTTTCTGTTTATTTATCAGTGTCTGTTAGGTGTATTTTCCTTCCCGTTTGTTTAGTCAGTTGTGTCCGTGTTTTCAGTCTGGTGTGATGTAGCGGTTGCTAAGTGAGCTCCGACGGGACTTAGCGGAGAGCGTCGTGTGGTGCGTGTGTTGGCGCACGTCATGTGTGGTCGGCTGGCCACGATAGAGGCCACGATCACAGGTATGTACCTGCATATATGAGCCTACCTGACGAAGAAAAAAAGGGCAGTTTTCAGACCAAAGAACAGAGCGTGCACCTCATTTCTTCCCCTGTTCGTCCACAGAAATCAACTGCTTGCCTGAAGACTGAATCGACGACAAACTTTTTGACAATTGGTACCAGAGCCGCCGACGAGCTGGGCGGCGATCGCGGTAAGGGAGTCATTGTTGGAATCGTGTCCGCGGAAGATTGGCGGAAAGGGCGGCAATGCCGGAGATGGGAGCGGCAGCTCTGTCCAGCGAGTGATTCGCGAAGTGGGCAGCGGGACTAGCTACCCCGTGATCACTTAGACGAATAACTCAGATTGGACGCTGCTCATGAAGGTGAAGTTGAAGGCTCATTTGCTTTGGGACGCCATTGAAACGGGCAATGTGGAGCCACATGAAGATATGCAGACGTTGGATGCTCTTTGCAGTGCCGTTCCACCAGAAATGTGGCCGGTGATTGCCGACAAGGAGACAACGAAGGAAGATTGGGAAGCCATCGCCACCATTCGCATCGACGATGACTGGGTGAACAAGACGTCGGCCTAGAATCTGCGTCGCTGTTCGATTGAGCGACATTCAAGGAAGGGGATCATGTGGAGGACTTTGCGCTTCGCCTCAGTGGCATGGCGTCGCAACTCACCATTCTGGGAGACAATATTGGTGAAACTCAAGTAGTGGAGAAGATGATTTGAAGTGTCATGCAGCGGTTCTGTCAGGTTGTGGTTGCAATTACCACCCTGCTCGACATCTCAATGCTCACTGTCGCAAACTTGATTGAAGTTTTTTTGGAGGACGCTTTTGAGGAGCCGCCGTCGGCCATGCACCACGACGGCAAGCTTTACTTGATTGAAGAGGAGTGGGACACAAGAAGGAAGAAGAGGGAGGCAGAATACCGTCCCGGGGGGAGCCGGAGGAGGAGACTCATGCTGAGGAAATCGTCGTGGTGGTGGTCGGCATGGTAGAGGACGTGGTCGTGGCGGCGACACGGGAGCACATTCAGGCGGGTCGACAAGTCGTCCAAATCGACCAAAGGGCGATGAGTGCAGAGCGTGTGGCAAACTGGGGCACTGGGCTCAAGATTGTCGCACAAAAGGAAAAAAAGGAGCAAGCCCACATGGTTCAAGAGGAGGAGGAGGCATCTCTCCTCATTGCCAAGACCTCGCTGGCGCAACCCAGGGAGGCGCCATCGGCAACCATCTCGTTGGGGCGTCTGGCAACCCTGCCGGCAGGTGAAGCGTCAGCTGACTCCGGCTCGGTGTCAAGAGGCAGAGCTGTAGGAGTAATCGGGGAGACATCTGCAGAAAGGAAGAAAGTGGAAAGAGCAGATCAGGTCTCAGATTCGCCTGGTGGAGCAGAAGGTGTTTGCTCAGCGGGGGAGGGGGGGGAGGAGAAGAAGCTCGACGAGGAGACATGGGTTGTGGACACAAGTGCCACTAACCATATGTCGGGCTCCCGGCAAGCTTTTGCTGAGTTGGACACTGAGGTATGCGGGTCAGTCAAATTTGGGGATGATTTGGTTGCTCAGATTGGAGGCAGGGGTTCGGTGTCATTTTTTGCAAGAATGGTGAATTTCAAACTTTTGGAGGAGTTTATTTTATCTTCAAGCTGACCACGAATATCATCAGCGTCCGTCAATTGGATGAAGTCGGTTACAAGATCAGTATAGTAGGGGTTTGATGAGAATTCAGGAGCCTACTGGGAGGATGTTGGCAAAGGTGGTTCGGGGAAAGGATCGCTTGTACACACTCTCTATGAAACTGGCACCTCCTAGATGCTTGACCATGGGAAAGGATGAAGAGACTAGGAAATGGCAGGAGAGCTTTGGCCATGTCAATGTTGCTGCCTTGAAGAAGATGGTCCGAAAAGACCTAGTGCATGGTCTGCCGGAAATTGGAAGTCTGGATGCGCTGTGTGACGCTTGCCTAGTAGGCAAGCAAAGGCGTACGCCATTCCCAGAACAGGGGGAGTACAGAGCGCAACGGGTGCTGGAGATGATCCATGGCGAATTGTGTGGGCCCATAACACCAGAAACTCCACGAGGTAACAAGTACTTTCTTACTTATGGACGACCGAAGTCATTACATGTGGGCATTTGTTTTGCCGTCGAAGGATTGTTCTGCAGAAGCAGTCGTGAAGTTCAAATCCCAGACCGAGATGGAATCGGGGGGGGGGGGGGGGGGGGGGGGGTTGCCCACTGACATAGATGGTGAATTCACTTCTCAAGACTTTGCCTGATATTGTGCTGGAGATGGTACATATCGCCAACTCACAACTCCTTACAATCCACTCCTTACAACCCCCAGCAAAACAGAGTAGTTGAGAGGAGAAATGGCATAGTGGTTTCAGCTGCTAGAAGTATGTTGAAAGCCAAAGGTTTGCCAGGTTGGCTATGGGGAGAAGCTATCATGACTTATCTTTATATTTTGAACCGATGCCCAACAAAGAGTGTGCATGGAATGACACCTTATGAAGTTCTGCACAAGAAGAAGCCGTCTGTGAATCATCTAAAAGTGTTCGGGTGTATAGCCTATGTGAGAAGTACCAAACCCTATCTTCAGAAATTGGAAGACAGAGGTAAGAAGATGATATTCATAGGCTATGAACATGGATCGAAGGCGTACAGTGTTTATGATCCAATCTCTGGCAAGGTTCATACCACCCATGATGTAGAGAAGAGAACAAGGGAGTAGAAACTGGTGGAGAGGACATACTTTCAGTATAGTACTGGGGGAGTACTATAGCCAGTTGTTGAAGAAGATGTGGAACTGCATGGTTATCAGGGTGGAGAGCCTAAGGTAGAGTCACCATTGCCAATACAGGGTGAGGCACAACAGTGTGACAATGTTGAGTTTGTCACACCTCCCACCTTAGGTAAAGAAGATCTAGATGCTGCTTATGATGGCGATGCACCTCTGAGGTTTAGGAGACCGAGAAGTCTTGTTAGATCAGCATCACCATTGAGTGCTGAGCAAAGAGTTTTGGTGACACAAGATAAAGTTAGCGCAGCCACTGATGAACCCAACTGTTTTTCAGAAGCCAACAATTATCCCGACTGGAGGAAAACCATGACGGAAGAAATGCAGTCTATTAGGGAGAATCATACTTGGTCCTTGGTGGACTTACGACCTGGGTGGAGGGCCATAGGTTTGAAATGGGTGTTTAAGGTTAGGGACAGCAATTATACCTGTGGGTTCGGGTACCCGTCGGGTATTACACACGACGGGTGCGGGTACGGGTACGGGTACAAATTTTTACCCACGGATTTGACCCGTACCCGACCCGAAGCATTACGGGTACAGTTTTTTTAACTTACCCGCGTGTACCTGTCGGGTACTGAAATGTCAAAAAAATAGAATTCGACCCATTAAAAAACATCCAAATGACCCAAATCTATAGCAGACAGCCCATATAATAGCTAGCTTCCTTGCTTTGACCACGGTTGTCTCCGTGCAGTGCAGAAGCTTCACGTACAAAAGCCCACTCGCCCGGCAACCCTAGTAGCCGCCGCTCGATTCTGGTCATCCGCCGCCGACCCGCCCATCCGCCGTCGCCTACCAAGCCTTCGCCGTAGCCGCCCCATCCGTCCACCTTTGTCACTGAGGCCATCTGCCAGCGTTCATCCAGATCAGACTTCGTGTCCATGCGATGACGATAGAGGCTTGCCATGTACTCAGGTACACTCATCTCCATGACTCCATGTTTGTTCCTGGGGCAACTGGGGTAGCTGGCAATCGTCGGAGGTCTCCTGGTGCTAGGCTTCGGGAACATCAGCTGCTACTCCGTGCTCTCAGGCCTCTTGCTCGGTGTGGAGTCCATTTGCGGCCAGGCCTTCGACCCGTGCAGCAGCATGTTGTTGGTCGTCGCGCTCCAAAACACGATCTCGCGCTGCCACTGCCTGGCCCGACGCCGCTCTTGCCGACGAGGTATGGCCGCAACTTCGGTCTCTTTCCATGTTAAAAGCAGGTACCCGACGGGTACCCGTTCGACCGAAACCGGTCGGATACGGGTTTCGGGTATCATTTTTTACCCGCGGGTTCGGATACGAAAATTTATCCGTGCATGTTTTTATTTCGGACTGGTATTTGCTCTACCCGATACGAACCTGACCCGTTGCCATCCTTATTTAAGGTTAAGAGAGACAAAAGGGAGTTGTCACTAAACACAAGGCCAGATTGGTAGTAAGGGGTATGCCCAGCGTCAGTGGATTGCCTATGATGAAGTTTTGCCTCTGTGGCACGGCTAGACACAGTACGTCTCTTGATTGCACTTGCAGCTCATGAAGGTTGGGAGATGCACCACATGAATGTGAAATCCGCTTTCTTGAATGGAGACCTAGAGAAAGAGGTGTATGTGGGACAACCAGATGGTTTTGTGGAAGTTGGAAGTGAATGCAAGGTGTACAAGTTGAAGAAGATCTTGTATTGTCAGACACCTAGAGCCTGGAATGCAAAACCGGACATCACTCTGTTGTCTTTTGGCTTCAAGAAATGTCCATCAGAAGCTGCAATCTACACCAAAAAGGTGATTGGGGATCAGTTGGTGGTTGGTGTATATGTAGATGACCTGATCATCATTGGTGCCAATACTGAAGAAATCAAGGTATTTAAGAAGAAAATGGCTGAAGTGTTTAAAATGAGTGACCTTGGGCTGTTGAAGTATTACCTGGGTATAGGGGTGAAACAGGGTACTGATGGAATATCAATCAGCCAAGGGGCTTATGCAATCAGGATTTTAGAAAGAAGTGGCATAGTTGGCTGCAACTCCTGCAAAGTTCCCATGATTGCTCGGCTGAAACTTAGCAAAAGAAGTGAGAAACTTCCTGTTGACAGCACTTTATACAGGAGCATTGTGGGCAGCCTGAGGTACCTAGTGAACGCACGTCTTGACTTGGCATATGTTGTTGGATTTGTGAGTGGGTTCCTAGAGGAACCAAAGGAAGATCACCTCATTGCAGTAAAACAC